>PVHY01000605.1:0-213286 GCA_004024945.1 Uropsilus gracilis | reverse complement strand
TATCCCTTTTATGTCTTTCTCTTCCCTTATTGCCCTAACTAAAACTTCCAGTACAATGTTAATAAGTAGTGGGGAGACCGGGATCCTTGTCTTGTTTCAGATCTTAATCTTAATGACTTTAATTTTTCCACATTTAGGATGATATTTGCTGTAGACTTGTCATAGATGGCTTTTATTATGTTGAGGTATGTTCCTTTAATCCCCAATTTTTCAAGGGCTTTCATCATGAATGGGTGCTAGACTTTGTCAAAAGCTTTCTCTGCATCTATTGATATGATCATGTGTTTTTTTTTTCTTTTTCTCTGTTGATATGGTGTATTATGTTAATTGATTTCCAGATGTTGAACCATCCTTGTGCTCCTGGGATAAATCCCTCTTGGTCATGGTGAATAATCCTTTTTATTCATTGTTGGATTCAATTTGTCAGTATTTTTTTTTTAAGTTTTGAATCTGTGTTCATTAGGGGTATTGATTTTTGTTCATTAGGGATAGTTTTCTTTCTTGGTGGTGTCATTCAATTTTGGTATGAGTATGATGCTTGCTTCATAGAATGTGTTTGGCAGTTTTCCTTCTTTATCAATTTTTGGAAAAGTTTTAGTAATGCAGGCATTATTTCATTCTTTGAATGTCTGGTAGAATTCATTAGTAAAGCCATCTGGTCTTGGGTTCTTGTTTTTAGGTATAGTTTTGATGACTGCTTCTATTTCACTGCTTGTAATGGATTGGTTAAGTTCTCTATATCTTCTTTGTTTACTTTTGAATAGTCAAATCTCTCTAAGAAACTGTCCATCTCACCCAGGTTGTTGTATTTATTTCCATATAGTTGTTCATAGTAATCTCATTATATTTTGGATTTCTTGTGTGTCTGTTGTAGTTTCTCCTCTCTCATTTGTGATCCTATTTGTGTGATTTTTTTTCTCTTCTTTCTTTTGTGAGCTTTGCTAGGGGTTTATAATTTTTATTTATTTTTTCAAAGAACCAGCTTTTGGTTTTATGGATCTTCTGGATCTTTTGCTTTCTAGGTTATGTATTTCTTCTTTTTTAAAATTATTTCTTATCTTCTGGTGGGTTTGGGTTCTTTTGTTGCTCTTTTTCTAATTTTTCAAGTTGGGCGATAAGCTTATTTCTTTGTTTATTTTCTTGCTTTTTGATATGGGCCTGTATTATTATGAACCTTCCTCTTATATATTATTTTGCTGTGTCCCATACATTTTGGAATGCTGTGTCTTAGTTGTTTGTTTGTTTCAAAGTAGGTTTTATTTTCTTCAATTACCCATTCTTCATTTAGTATCATGTTGTTCAGTCTCCAGGTTTTGCATACTCTTTTCATTGTTAATTTCTAGTTTGATACCTTTATGATCTGAGAAGAAAGTTGGTATTATTTTAATCTTTTTGTATTTATTCGAGTTTGCCTTGTGGCCTAGTATGTGGTCAATTTTAGAGAATGATCCATATGCATTTGAGAAGAAGGTGTTCTCTTCCTTGTGGGTATAGTGTCCTGTAGATATCTATTAGATCCATTTTGTCTAGGTTTTCTTTTAAGGCTTTTGTGTCCTTGTTTAGCTTTTGTTTTTTTGATCTGTCCTTTTTGAGAGTGAGGTGCTAAAGTCTCCTACTACATATGTGTTTTCACCAATATTTATTTTTAGTTCTTTTAGTAGGTATCTTATTAATCTTGGAGCACCCTCATTTGGTGATTCTGCTGATAATTGTTACATCTTTTTGATGGGTTGACCCTTGAACCATTAGGTAGTGGCCTTCCTTATCCTTTGTTACTATTTCATTCTGAAATATCTGTTTTGTCTGCTATAAGAATGGCTATCCCTACCTTTTTGGGGGGCCCATTATGATGCAATACATTTTCATAATATTTATATTGATTGTATGTTGTGGTAATAAAATTACGGATAATTGGTTTAAAGAAAGTGTTAAGATCAATATTCTTTGATATTTTTATTTTACTATTGTAAAAATTGAAAATGATTAAGAAGACTAATACGTGTTGTTCTTTAACAAAAAGGAGAGCTGGAATATCTAATTGTGTCTGCTTTTAAGGAGTTGCAAATAATTGAAGAGAGCAGCAACATTTTGGAGAAACTAAATGCACACCAGCAGAACAAGTGAAGGTGACCTTAACAATGAGAAGAAGAGAGTCACATTAAAATGTAAGGATTTTAGACTTTTACCCATGTTTAAATTACAGCTCAACTTAGTTTTCTTTCCTTACGTGTATCTATAGAAAGTTGTGATGTAAACATTTTACATTGTTTTGGACTAAAAATTTCTTCTTTGACTATATGTCTGTTATTTGGGCCTCAACAGTAATTCTGAGCATAGCAGTCCTCCTTCTATAAGGTCCAAAGATACCTGGATACAGAAAGAGTAACATAAAATGAAAATACAAACAAGTGGTATTGAGCTGTATATACTGAGTCAGGGCAGCTTTGCTTTAAGTTTCCTATTTCAATGCTCTGAGAGGGGAAGAGGCTGTTATTTTTTAGTAACTATGTCAAATGTCAACACAGTATTTTCTTAATCAATACTGAACTAAAAGGTAGAATATTATCAGCAGCAACAGGCTGTAGCTCTTCCTTCAGCTTTCCAAAGTCTGGTGTAAATTTATGTACTCTGCTTTTTTTACATTTACCTTCTGAGCTGCCAGCAATATAGTTGCTACTGCTACATCTCTGATAAAAATACTGTGACTAAGGTTAGTAACAACTTCCTTATTGGTAAATCCAGTGATATTTATCTATCATCTTGTTTCAAACTGAACCTTGGAAAATGTTGGTAAAGCTGCTCCTTACTCATAACGATATATTCCTTTTTCCTTTCCTTTTCTCTTTTCCTCTTGAGTCTTTTTTTCTTCTTTTTTTAGATGAGTTTCCTATTCCTCTTTCACCTGTTTCTTCTCTCTTTAGACATTCACATTGGCTACCTTCTCCCTGCCAGATCACCACATTTAACTTCATGTTTCTTATCTTTATTTCTGACTCAGAGCCTCCACTCTTACTGCAGGCTGTAATTATTCTCTAATCAGATCTTCCTGCTTTAATTCACTAATATGTCCCAATTCAAATTCAGTGTATGTCCCTAAACTTGTTTCTTTTCCTGTGTCCCCTGTTTACATGCGGATCATCATTGTTCAACTTAGTATACAAGTTAGAAAATTGGAAACCACCCTTGATCCTAATCTTTCTTCCCCTTTCATATATAATTATTCATCAAGTCAAAATAGATGCTAATATAATATTCATTTTTGTTGTTCTGTTTATTAGTTTCAATAAGTAATACTTTATAGTTTCAACTGTGATTTCCTAGAAAACTGAGTTTTTTTTTCTTTATAATGTCACTATCAAATTTATATTCCATTAAGAAGTGTTTAACATAGAGATGATGTATTAAGTAGAATCATGAATAGGTGGTTTTTTAAAGTTCATATTGTAAATCTTAAAAAAAAAAAAAAAAACCTGAGAACTCCAATTACCTATTCTTTGGAAGAAAGGAGAGAAATAGAGCTATTACACAATTAAGTTCAATATAAATTTTCACAGTTGATTCAGCATGCTTGTAAAACCCTAAGTATATTATATCTAGTAGAAACACATCTTCCTTGTATCTTTCTACTCAGGAAGATTATTTTGATTGACAGATGTATTTAAGTATGACATTAACTTGAATTACCTTCATATATATGCATCTTAAATATATATGCAAGTGGTTTTTGGAAACTACAATCTAACTAGTTTAATATATTAGTTCAATATCTATTAGAATTACAGAAATTAATTTTTTAAATTTAATTTCAAGATTCAGTACCATAGAAAGTCAAAGTAATTTATGATTTAACTGAACAAACAGGTTATAAAGAAATCATTTTGAAACAAATATTCTTTTTTGAATTGTGAATTGTACTACTTTTCACTATCTAGAAACCAAAAATGAAAGCAAATTGTTCCAAAAATTAATAACCATAAAACATTACCATATTATCTTAATTGGATTTAACTACAAAAATAAGTAAATATAATCATTTATTTATTTGAAAAACATTTCTGAAATTAAATATCTCAGTTCAGTATATAGTCATCTTGTCTTTCAAGCAATCACTGCATTTACCTACAGATTTTAATCTAAAATACAGTATTTTATGCAATATTATCATTTTGATACAGAAGAAATTAAAACACTGAGTTTTGTATATTATTATAAGCTTGAAGTTATAATTGCATGATATCCCATTTTAAATTCTGTAACAGATGGTTTCACTGAAAAATCTCCACACATTCCAGAAAATATTTAAGAAGGCAGAACTCATAGATGAGAATCTACTATCATCTGATCACAAGTATTAGTAATTTTTTTTCTGAATTAAAATCTTCTCTTAATTCAAATAACATCTTAATATTTACTGGCTTTCATTAAGAGGTTTGCAATGCGAGCTTCAAAAACTAGAATATTTGATCTTCACACTGGAGATTTATTTTAAACACCTTAGTAAATTTAATTTTCTTAATTTGTTTCTTTAAATAATATCAAAAAATTGCAAAATTTTAAGAATACTTAATCCAATATCTATTGAAAAATATTGAAATAGTTCATCTTATTCACATTACCATAGAAATGCTAATAAATACAACAATAGTGTCACTGTTGGTTGATGATATGTTGTTTTGACATTAATCATTTCTTATTTGAGAGCTATGCTTTATTTACATTTTACAGTACAGCAGAAAAAAAATATACTGAAATTCAACACAGTAGTTTATCTTATATCTACTAGGAAAAAATAACTATTGAATCAATTTTGTTAACTTCTCTGGTCTTAGTTTATTCTTCTGGACATCTGTTTATAGATTTTCTAGTTTTCTGGCCTTTTATTTGTTTGTTTTAGATACTATGTGGGGGCAATGCATTCTATATATAAAAATGAAATTTTACCCTTAGTATATCTGTCATTTTTATCATTGTCTGTCTGAGATTTCATATTCCTAACTGAAAGGAAATCCATCTTTTCAAGTCACTTCAACTATTATAGGACTCTATAGACACAGCCACTTAATCCATGCTTTTTTCTCTCACTACTGTATGATTTTTGTTCATGATACTTCCTAAGTATTTTATTATAATAGGGTATCTTTTCAAAATCATGTCATTGTACAAAGTCTCTTACTAAACTTCATAAAGCCAAAGTTAGTTTGTGAAATATTATAGCAGATGAGGAGGAAGAATATATCACTTTCTTGGTAAGGTAAAGGCAAGCCATAAAAGTCAGTTTTACTACCTTTGGGTACAGAGCACTAGATAGCCTCCTCCTCTCTTTAAATGAGGGCTTAAACATGATTGAATAATTGATTTATGTGCAGAAATCCACCTGGTGATGCCACAAAATATAAAAAAAAAAAATATTACCTACAACATAGCTTAAAAACATTATGCATTTTATATGATTATGTAAATATCATTTTATCATTGTTACAGAATATTTTGCAATTATTCAAAAGGAAGAAAAAGTTCCTAATATGACTGCGGACTTAAGTGCTTTCACTACCTACTATTTATTTATGACTCAAAATATTAAAAATAAACATCTCTTCTGTAATATGTGATTTTTTACCTAATAACAGAGTCATGATATTCATTAAATTCATTGCATGAACTATAAATAATTTCTATGAAATTGTTAGCAGATTACTAACAGTTAATGAACGCAAAGATTTTGTTCATACTAGTTCAATATCTCTAGTGCAATCTAGTTTCTTTATAAATGTTTTACTATTTCATTATTGAATATTTACTGATTAATTTCTGTATTGCAAAATTTTATTTATAAGAACAATATACACCTATATCTAGTCTTTCTTAGTATCAAATTTTATCCCAGACAGTATCATTTATTCCCTTGATATGTGCAAATAATGGTATGCTAGGCAAGATTCTTATTTACTGCTATTGCTAGGGATCATTAATCAGTGTTTGGTTGTGCTGTCATTAAAAGAAAGAAAAACATATTCATACATTGTTTTCTTTTTAGTCCTACCATTTCACTATCAACATTAACTATATTTTGAATAAAAATTATACGCAAGTATTTACATTTTATTCTCTTACAGAAGCCTCATAAATTGTACCAATAAGATTATTTCCTGCTGTCACTACATTTTCAATTAATTTAATTTTGCTAAATCCATGTATCCTAACGGCAAAGGAATGGGAGATAGTATAGGATAGATTATACTGCTTAGTTAAGAAAATCAATTACTGTAATAATAACAATTGATACATTTTCACAGTACTTCAGACTGGGAACAGATCCTACAGTTGTACTAGTTTCACTAAATATCTTGTTTCTCATGCCCTTGAGTTTTTATTTATACTATTTTTGTCCATCTTCCACCTCTCATTTCCAAAGTCAAAATCCACTCATCCTGAAGACTAACTAAATTGCTAATTACCTTTATAAAATCATTTTGATTCCCAGAATTAGAGACTGCATTCTCGATTCACTTATTTGTGAATCATCCTCTTAGATGTTGCATAATAACATTACAGATATAAGTAATGTCATAGATAATTATGCATTATAATTCCTTCCCTGATAAAACGTACCTTTTCCATGCCAACTGAACACATAAAACAATGCCTGTTGCAGTGTGATGATTAGTGGAAAATGTGCAGATGTCATGATTAGTTTAATGTAATTTGATTATAAGTTCAATTGTTTAGTTCTTAAATTTAGAGTGCAGGTTCTTCATACAAATCTAGAATATTTCCTCTACTTCTATGTTGTTATATTTGAAAAGCAGTCTAGCTTCTATGAATGTTTTTAAAAGCTCAAATTTTTATTGATTCATATTGCCTTATACCTGTGTTACAATTTAAAATGGAAATACAACTTAATCAAATTTGAAGGGTAACCAAAGATTTGCCTTGAGGCTTTGTAATTTATAGTTATTTCACATATATTTTTTTGCTTGGATTGCATTAAAATTTCTTTCCATTTTTAATATATAATTGTTGGTTGATAAGAAAACTGCTGTTCTATGGTTTTTCATAGATTAAAGGAATGTTCATAGTATCAGCATACAACAGTTGGCAGAAACATGATTCACAAAAGATCTTTAATATCAATCGATAATCTCTCTATTTTTAGAACACAGGATAATTTTCAGAATTTTAGACTATTGGCTTCAGACAATGAATTAAATCCTTTGATTATTTCATTCTTTGGTAATATTATATCAAGAGTAGATTTATTTTTTTTTTACTTTTTCTACACACAGCTCTTAATTTTTTTTCTGTCATTTTTGTCTTTCAGCCCTATCTTTTTTCTATCATGCAAGTAATTTAGCCAAATAAACTTCATTATGCACAAGGGTTAATTTTAAACAATTTAAGCATCTATAATTATTACCAAGTTTAATGAAAATCTAGCTTTGCATGTTTGTGCTAATTATATTGCTAAAATACACTAAAATTTAAAAATCTTTTGATTTTGCAATTAAGGAAAAAGATAACTGTGGAAATGATTTGCTTTTGATATGTAATGACATTTTGATATGTAATGACATGTTCGTCTTACTCTGAAATCACCTTATTAGTTGAATTATGCAACTAATGTTTTAAACTAGATTCCATGAGAACTGATAGCAAGGATTATTACATTTTCCAGCCCTTCATGTTACAACTGTTTAATCTCTTAGCTTCTATATATATTTCAATATAGCCAAGTTTCCTAATTATGTTTCTTATCCTAAGAAACAGCTTGTACACTAATAGCAAGTAAACATACAACTGTTCAAGAAAATGCAAAAAGATCAAAAAGAAACTAGAGAGAAAATCCAATACTCACGGAATGCTCTATAAAATTCCTCAAGAGCCAGGTGCTTATCAGAGTTAAAATCATCATATTTCAGGAGATCATACAAAGAACAATCAGAAAGATCCTTATTAAGTTCTTCCTGTTTTATCACCTAAAAAATAATTGTAATTGCAAAATTTTATTTGTCTTATTATTTTGCAGTATAATTAATCAAACACAATAATCATTTAAGCAGAACATCTTAAGTGGCAGTGGGCTAATAATAATTTTTTTTAAATCAGTCATATTTTGGCTATTGGACAGTATTTTTAACCATTTCAAAAGTAAAAAGTTATAAACTCAAGATATTTACATGGTATTGTGTCCAACTAAAAATTTAGTATAGTATAAATAACTCCCATTAGAACCCAGAAAATATGAGCATTACAATGACAGTTGGAATTTTATTCATTTACTTTGTTCCATTTATACTGATACAAAGAAAAATATCTGAATATATATAAATTTTCCAACAAAAATACTAAAGTAGTTATTTCTAACTTTCATCATCATATTGTTTGTGAAAAATGAACTTAGATTTTTTTTCCTTCCCTGACTAAACTCCTCCCCAGCTGGAAGTGAATTCATTTGGGGTTGTGTATTAACTCCCTTAGTCACAAAATAGCTATTAAACAAATGACTGTTTCCAGGAGCCAGATAGAATTAATGCACCGATTGATGATGAAAACCTATCCAAGCATGGGTGAAAAAAAAATCACCAACTGCTTTCCTACTCTGTGTTTTTTCTGATGGACTGAATCGGTAGCTTTTTCATACTCTACTGCTTTTGACTATTGCCTGTCATATAAAAGAGCTCCCCAAAATTTTTCAAAAATCCCTGTTCATTCTGGGTAGCACAAAACTGTGACAATGGTCTTTCATATTCCCTTACACACAGAGGCAGTGTCTTACATTACTTGAGATTAATATGACAGCAAGTTTTTTTTTTCTTCCTTTTTTTAGAAGACTGTGCAGAATAATCAGGAAACACCAGTTCAGCAGTCAACTAGCTCTGAGTTCATGTGTCAGTGTAATGAAATAGCTCTATAATTTCTGGCAAATCACTGAATCTTCCCTCCATTAAAATTTGAAGATATTAATGCCTACTTCTCCTGGTTGTTGTGAAGCACACGTACTCATCCACATCTATATATACAGGTGCTAAAGTTAACTTATGGTATAGGCTCAAAGTGATCATTGAAAGTTAAAAATAGTGAGTCTTTATTAATAATTTCTTTCTTATTTAAATAATTCACTGTAGATTTCCACAAAAGCTTATTCAGGTTTTGCTATGAACTTGAAACTGATCCACTATTGGCAGGAACAATTAAGCATATTAACTAACACTGGGCTAGTTTTTGCAGAGGCAATGGGAAGTTATGCTTGTCTATGAAACACACAGCTCAAGCATATTACACCAAGTGATGGGCTTAAAACTAAACTACAAATCAGCCGGAACCAAGAGATCTTTGACACAGAACCAAGAAAACAGGAAGGGCCACTGAAAGCAGATTCATAAATGAATGATTCATATGCTAAGATACTGGTTATTTGAAAGGAAAACTCTCCATACATGCACAAATTTATAATTAGCCAATGAATTTCAGCCAAGACCACATGCCTTTGCCTTTAATCCCCTCCTAAATCAATAACATTTTACTGTTTAATTTCAGATACACTACCCCGAACAATATAAACACATTTCCTTTCATAGATGGGGAAACAGACTTGAGTTTTGTCCCTTATTACTTCCCAGAAGACTTTATAAATATAACTGCTTAAATATTGGTGTCAGTCATGGAATTAGTTTCTATGCACACTGGGAAGGAGACTTTTGACTTGGTATCAAATTCATAATAAATTAATTCTTTTTGTAAAGCAGGTTTCACACTTTCTTTGCTATATCAATGGCAGATCGGTGATACTAATTTTTAACAATTCTCAGATGTTTTTGAGCATTTTTAAACAGTATTTTGAATGCTTCTACATGATAAGTCCAGATATGCTTCTTTGTGGATGAACTGTAGAGATAGAACTAAAGACCAAGCTTTACCTGTGGAGGACTGTATCTCCAAACTCCCTTCTCTAGCCACATGTATGGCTGTATGCAATGAGAGTACAGGCACACGAAATGTAACTTCTATCATAAATCAGTTCTCTACTGCATATTGTATTCAAAATTCATTGGTTAACGTGATATCTGCAGTCTTGGAGGAAAGCTGCATATATGTTTATCTGTATTATTGATCCATATAGACAGATAATGTTGGTACTAAAGTTTGAGAACTATCCAGCTGGAGAGATTAACAAAGAGATCTAATGACTGACACCATGTATCTTATAAGTCTAATGGGAAAACAAATATTGCCATTCTATTTAGAAAGCAACTGAGCTCTGTCAATTCTCCATCTGTCAGATCATGGGAAGATTTTTTTCTTGAGTTGTAGGAGTGTGGTGTATTTGTCTTACTTTACTATATTCCTCCTAAAGTTCTGCAAAGGTATTAGAGTGCTGATTTTTAAAATGCAAGGGCATTAGTTTGTCATTATTAGTTTGAATGAAATGTTAGTGTACTGTAGTCTCATAACTTTGCAGAGAGATGGAGATGGACTAGAAATTTTGAAGAAATCCTTTCATCACTTCCCATCTCATATGTATTTATAAATGTATGAAATTGAATTTATTTGTTTTCCTGTGAACTGGTTATTGAGTGGGTGCCTCAGTCAAGAACCTAAAAAGGTAAAAGGGACACTAATTTTCCACCAGTCCACTATTTAAAACATTCCCAAGTAACTGAGTTTCATGATCAGGGAAAGATTGATGCTATCTGGGTTATTCCTAATGAGGGTGGTATGAAAAATTGTTTAAATATACAGAGCTTTAATAGATGTAAACTGATGAGTATTTGGTGATTGTGGTGTTAAACAAACAAAAGTCATTAAAATAAATTTAGAAGTCTAATTGATTGTATTAAACTATTCATGCACTAGGCTGCATCCCATCTAGCAGGAAGAAATAAATTAAAAGGAATTGTACATACAAATGAAAGGTTTTTGTGGACAGAAAGAGGGTGGGGCAAGAAAAAGATAATCAGGCAAAGCAACCTTCCCTAAAACCAAAGGGGGCAGTCTTGTCATGCAAATTACCTCACTAGCATGGACCAGGGAATTTTTTAAAATTAATTAATTTGTTTTTATTCTTTAAATCGCAATCTTGGTAAATGGTTTTGTTGGCACCTCACACCCTCCACCCTCTAGTCCCCCCTCTATTCTCTCAAACCCCATTCTTTGTTGCTTACTAGTCTGTGCTAGGTCCATTAGTCTCTTTCTTTTTTGTGGCAGTGTTCTTTCACTGTGTTGTTGGAACCAGGGGAAACTTGCTGGCAGATTTTCAGTCTTAATATTGCAGCCAGTCTATATCTATTTGTGGTCTGTCCATGCTTTATTGTTGAAGGTTGACTTCTCCAATCCCATCTCTGGTTTTGTTGCTACCGGTTCTGGTATCAGATTTAGGGGGGTCCACCACCTGTCAGTGGTGGTGAAGAAGTTTCTCTGTGGATACAGACATCTGTGAGTGGCCATTGTAGATCATCTCCTCTGTCTCACTTTGCAGCCCCACTGTGGAGCCAGTGCCCCGTTTTTGACTCTCTTCTCTTCTGTAATGAAGGAAGGGGCGCCTCAATCTCCTTAAGGGCATCTCCAAAATGAAGTCTTGGGTCCTCTAGACAGAGGGAGCTTGTACTTGCACCTCATGACATTGTGTTTCCATAGTTGTTTCTTCTGTCTCGCATGCATTGGTCCTCTCAATTGTCCATCTACTTTGTCCAGCTCAGGTTTGTGGGCTAGATTTTTACTTGGTCCCTCACCCATTCTATGATGGAGTTTGTATTATGTATGTTCTTCTTCCTCCTAAAGATTAGCTGGGGTGAGAATGAAATGGAAGGAGCATTTCCATCCATGTACTAGTACCTCCCTTCATGGGGGTGGGGTACAAATGACTGGGCATGCCCCCTCCCAATTCCCCCCTGGGGTGGGGGCTGGGGAAAATATGTCTTGACCAATCCGGGCTGCAGATGGCTGCCCCATGTAACAACCAATCACTGGTCAATGGGGCTAAATCCCAACAAACACCTATCCTGGGCTCCCCAGACTTTGGAGGCTTACCCAGGGGTATCACTGCCTTTGCTCCCTGCTAGCAAGAGGGCTACAGCAGCTTGGGACCCAGGGTGGGCAGGAAGCCTTTTAGGCTGCTTGCTGGTGGCTCAAGTCCCCACATTGCCCCCATGCTGGCTCCTCCCTGCATGGGGGTGGGCCCAGCCTGGATGGCTGGGCATGTGCCCTCCCAAGCACCCTCTGTGTTGGGGGAAACATGCCCTGGCCATCTAGGTTGCAGATTGATGCCTCGTGCAACAACCATCCACTGGTGGATGGGGCTAAAATCTCACCCATCCCTCTTCCCGGGCTCTCCAGGCTTTGGGGGACTTACCCAGGGATAGTCGCCACCTTTCCTACCTGCTGAGTGTTTCCACAGCCTCCATGGCTGGCCATGGGGTGCGGGAGTCCAGAGACACCCCTGTGCACCTAGCCCGCATGCTTACCTGCCTCAGTCTCACCAAAGCGAGTCCCTAGTGGTCCCCCAGTCCCCGGACCTAAGGTGGGAACCACCAGCGTCCTTGGAGTGTTGCATCCCATGGCGGGCTGTGGGGCACAGGAGACTGGATTCTTCATCTCAATATTTGTTTTCAGTTCTGCTAATAGTTGTTTTATGAATTTTGATGCTCCCTTGTTAGGTGAATATATTTAATAATTGTTATGTCTTTTTTGATGGATTGACCCCTTAACCATTAGGTAGTGGCCTTCTTTATCTTTTGTCACTTATTTTAGTTTGAAGTCTGATCTGTCTGATATAATAATGGCAACCTCTGCTTTTTTGTGGGGGATATTTGCTTGTAATGTACTTTTCTAGCTCTGTAACTTGAGTCTATGCTTGCCCTTAGAGATTAGATGTGTTTTTTGGAGGCAGCAGAATGTTGAGTCCTGTTTTTTAATGTAGTCTGCAACTGCATATGTTTTGATTGCTGAGTTTAGACCATTGACATCTAGAGTGATTATTGATGCTTGAGATTCTAAAGTTGGTTTTTTGGTGGTCATTTTGAGGTTTTGCGTTGGTTCCTTGTTTTGTTTGTTCTATTTATTTTTCTTATGGTTTTGCTCTTGAGGCCTCTTGCAAAATTTCTTGGAGTCAGGGTGTAGTGGTAAGTAAACTTCTGGAGACTTTTTTTGTCAGAAAAGGTTCTAAATTTTCCTTCATATAGGAAGGATAATTTTGCAGGGTAGAGTATCCTTGGCTCGCTTTTTAGTCTAGGAGTTTTTTGTAGATATGGCTCCATTCTCTCCTTGCCTGGAGTGTCTCTTCAGAGAAATCTGAAGTCAGTTTAATGGGTTTTCCTTTGTATATTATCTGTTCCTTATCTTGGGTTCTTAGAAGTTTTACTATGATGTGTCTTGCTGTGGTTTTTCTTTCATTAAAGTAGTTTGGTTTTCTTTTTGGCTCCTGTATGTCTATTTTCATTTCTTTCTTCAGAGTTGGGAAGTTCTCCCCTATTATTATATTAAAAAGCCTTTCTATCCCCATGACTCTCTCTTCCCCTTCTGGAATTCTTATTATTCTTATATTTTCTCTCTTCAAGGAATCTGACAGATCTCTGAGTTTGTCTTCAGTTTTCTTACTTTGTTTTTCTTCCTCTTTTTCTTTCTTTGTCCTCTCTATTTCTGTATAATCAAGTGTGCTGATTTGTTCTTCTATTTCATCTAATCTGCTTTCACTGCTTTTCTTTTTGAGCTCCTCTACTGCAATTATTAAATCCTGGATCTCCTTCAATTTCATTTTCAGGCATTCATTTTCATTCTTCAGTTCATTGATTAAGTTATTCGTTGATGGCTTCATTTTTATATTTTTCTACTTCTTCCCTTATCTGTTGAAGTGTTTTTATCATGTTGATTTTGAAGTCTCTGTTGAAAATACATGTCATTTCTTCAATATCTTCCTTGGTGTTTTTTTGGAGAAAGACTTTTCTTTGGTGTAGATATATCATTAACCATAGAACTTACTTGCATGTCTACAGTTTTTCTCTTTACTGTGGTTTGTTTTAGGGCTTGTGTCACACATTGAGCAACTTTGGCTCTAGTATTGGTGGGTATACTGTACATCATCAAGGCTGTGAATAAGTCTGAACTTAAATTTACTTAGTAGTGCTGGCACTGCAACAGTGGCACCAGCACCAGTGACTTCCTGGCTGACCTGAATGGGACTGGTGGAGGAGGGGCTCAGAAGAGGCCTCCAGAAGGTGATTCTTCTAGAGGGCAGGCTTGATGGTGACACAGGGCAGGGGGCTCCAAACTGGATTGGAGCATGGTGGTGTAACTTTCTGGTTGACCTGAGTGGGATGCAGGAGGCTCAAAAGAGGCCTATGGGAGGATGGATCTTTCCCATCCATGGTGACACAGGGCTCACGCTCCAATCTAGATTGGAGCATGGTGGCATGACTTCCTGGCTCATCTAGGACATTCATCTTAACTAGTCAAAAAGCATAGTCTTGGAAAAGGCATTTGGTTATATATTGAATCTTTCTGGAACTTGGCACAAATTAGCCAATTTTGAGCCTGGTGTTTCTTTCTTTTTATAGAAGAAAGTATGGTTGCAAATATCAGTAGATTTTATTCCGCAGTGCATAGTAATACATTAAGCATTCTTTGGCATAGGATATCTTGACTTGTAGGGCTTTACTAGTTTCATGCACTTCTTTTACCTTCTCACATTGTTCCACTATATTTCTACTCTAGACACCTCAAAAATGCACTTGACACTTCTGAACTAGCGATTGACTACAGGTTCAGACTCTTGAATGAATATATTGTTAAGTATCCTGTGATGAAGCTTCAGCCAAGGAAACAACACAATTCATTTGATATCTGCTGTAAATAATGAGAATGTTTCCCAAACTTATCTATGTTCTGGAGAATGCATTTAAAGTTACAAAAAAATTAAATTACTTCTTTTTCTTTTTTTATCAAAGATCAAGTGGCATGAATAATCTTGGACTCCAGAGAGGTTATAGTCGGTGACACTACAGAAGTATTTCCAAAATGTATGCCATCAAGGGAGTTCAGACACAAAGCAAGTATATATTTAACTTCAAGATAATAGAACTGTCAAAGTTGCATGAAAGATTATAAAAACTCAGAGATGATTCAGTGTTTAGATATGTAAACTTGTTTGCTCCAAATGTAAAATAAACAAGACACAGCCCTCCAAAGTAAAACATTATTCTTTTTAATTTTCCTTCATTCATTTACTCAAGCATTTGTTAAATAATGATTTTTGTCTTTCTGTGTCAGACACCTCATAGGACCTGGAAACACTAAGTATTCTTTGGCACAAGGCATCTGAACTTGAAGAAGATAGACAAAAGATCCTTTCCATATGGAATTACTATTACAATGAAATGGAAAGCTATGTGGAGGACCCTCAAATTACAGAAAATGGAACTGTCATTCGATCCAGGAATTTACCCTAAGGGTAGAAAAACACTAATTCAAAAGGACATCTGTACTCTGATATTTGCTGGAGTATTATTTACAATAGCCAGAATATGAAAACAACACAAATGCCCCCAACGGGTGAATGGGTCAAAAAGCTGTGATATATGTACACAATGTATCATTACTTTCATTTTTTTTGTAACTAACCTGTAACAAGAACCGTAGGTTCTTAGGCTAAGTCAGTCAATAAGAATGACACTATTGATCAGGCATGGTGGTGCATGCCTGTAGGTGGAAGCCTAGGAAGCCACAGCCAGGGGCCAGGGATTGCACTTCAAGTCCTGCCAGGGACACGTAGCGAGACCTAGTCCCCCCAAAAATACCTGGGTATGGTGGCACATGCCTGTAATCCCAGCTACCTGGGAAACTGAGGCTGGGGATTGCTTGAGTCTGTGGTTCCCTGGGCAATGTGATCCTACAGTTCCACAGGCAAAGACAGTGAGACATAGTCTCAAAAAAAAAAAAAAAGCCACTATCTCTGTTATCATAGTATCAATATTCTAGATATTCTAGAGAGGATGAAATCAAAGAATTAATAAGATAATTGTACAATGCTCGAAATATTCTAAAAAATAAGCACTGTAAAGTACAGTGGAAAATAATTATTGTGAATAATAATTAGATAATCAGATCTAATTATTTTTAGTCTGCAATAGGTCTATAAAAATAAGACAACTAAATAAAGATAACTAATTTGTTTTAAGTTCCTGTCTAGATTTTATAGCAAGGCTTATATGTTAGAAAGCATTTAAGAAATCAACAATTCCAACATTAATTCTTGTGAAAGATGAGCTGAAAATGTAATATTAAGCCACAGGTGGGTAGAAAAGTATTTTTAAGGTATTTTGTATAGCTCAGAGGGATTCTCTGAAAATGAATGCTAATTTTTAAAATATATTTAAATGTATTATGTCACTCAAGTGGAAAGATGCTACAAATAATATGTTCAAATTTTTTAAAAGCTAAAATTTAATTTTGGTGTCTTGTGAAAGTTATGAACAGTGTGAAACAACTACAGAAATTATTTGAAACCAGTTGCTAATATTTCCAGGTACAATTTTGCTATTTATTTGTTTGTTTGTTTGCTTATTTATATATTTTTGAGACAGGGTCTCACTATTTTTGCCCATGAAGCCTTAGGCTTACATTGCCTAGGGTACTTATAGGGTGCCCCCCCCATTTTCTCCTGTTTAAGATTGCAGATTTCAAGGACAGGTATGCTAAAATGTGAGAATGACCTTAGTTGGAATTTCCCTTCAGGGAGATGCTGGGGGAGAAAGAAGTGAAATGGTCAAGGTGAAACAGGTTTCCTGGAAGGCAGGAAATCAGGATACATAAAGGGTGTGCAAACAAAGAGAAGGATTGGAATTTGGATCCAGAAAGGCAATATGGAGGTCGGATAGAGAGATTCAGTGGAGGAGAGACGGAATCGGCCATCTTGTGGAGTAAAGATATGAGCCATGTGAGCTTGGCCATATGACTACTGGGGACCTGCAACCCTTGGCTGGCCCAGGCTGTCAACATGTGTGCTAAATGCAGTTAAAAGTTTGCAGATTTGAACTCCGGGTTGGAGTTTGTTTTGCTGAGTTTAACTTGTGTCTGCGAGAGGCTGTGCAAAAGACAGGCCGAAAAGAAAGTGAACTTGGTTGGGTCCGGTACCATGGAGTTCCTGCTACCTGAAGGAGACAAGGAGAAGACAGCATAGAAGACAAGGAGGAGCATGCCAAAGGAGCGCCCCAAAGAAAGATGTCTTCAAACATGTGGAGAGGAACTCTGGCTGACATTGTTGAGATGATCAGGACTGAGAAACTGAGGATTTTGGGGCAATCTGGGAAAGGACTTTGGACAATGCTGAGAAAGGTTTTGGACAATGTTAAAGTAATCAGAGTTTTCCTTACATGATTCTTGTGTAGTTATTAGGATAATTAGAAAATCACTTTGTTAGAAATAAATTAGTCTGCACTGATAGTCTTGAATTGGTTTGGTATTTTGGCTGAGAAGGCTGGGGATGGTGGAAAGAACCCTCAAGAATTTAAACTGTAGTTTTTAAGTTTTTCTTCTGCAGTTTTTGGAGCTGAAAGCAGAGAGCATCTGGCTGGCTTTTGCATATTAATGGTAAAGTTTATCAGTGTAAATGCTAATGAACAGTATGTAGCCTGCTTCCTAGAGAGAAGCAGGCAGATAGGTGTATCTACTTAAAGTTAAAGGCAATTGTTAATGTAAACTGAAGCCTGCTTTGAAGAGAGAGAAGCAGGTCTGTAGTTATTAAAGTCAAAGTTAAAAGTCTTTTCTGGTCGCCCTGTTTCACTTTCAGTACCACAGACTCAAGCAATACCCAGCCTGAGCTTTCCAGGTAGCTGGGATTACAGGAGCGCACCACCATGCCCAGTTATTCTATTTTGTTTTTTAATTGTAGCCTTAAGCACTCCCAAACCAACCAGTAAAGGTCTTATCCTCTGGAAGTGCTAATCATTCCCACAATTTTAAAGAAATTTTAGGACTGAAAGGAAATTTCCAGTATTACCTGGATCTACCCACTAGCATTGCCAGTACCATTCTAAGTCAAACATTTTGTTTCAGCTGCCTCACTTTCTATACTTGATATCTTTTAAATGTTAAGTAGAATTAATTACCATCACATTCCCTGGAAGTGCTCACCTTTTCTATCCATAAAAGCTCTTACTTACTTATTTGTTCCCAATGAAATAGCTTTTCATTTATGAGATAAAATAATACTTTGCAATTTCATAGCAAATAAATATGTCTAGTAGACTCTAGAAACTTTTTATTAATCTTTAAATTTTTAGCAGGTTTTATTAACTCAAAGACTTACCATCTGTTTCTAGGTAAGAATTCTAATATCTTTAAAAGAAAATAGGTATGTGCAAAGTTTCCAAAAGTGTCATTACTATGCCCATCCTATTAGCTAAAAATATTCATTCTTGCTTTTTATTTAATTTCATAAATGTATTCACATATGGTAGTCATTGAGCAAATGGCTTTTTAAGTCAAATATATATAACATAATAATCTGAATCATATGAACAAGCAGTTCTTTTTATTATTTTAATAGAGTTGGCATGTGTGTACATTAGGAAAATATTTCATCTGAATAGGCTCTCCTAATGTGTAGCAGCACACAAAGTTGACAGAATCTAAGTGAAGAAAAAGCTAAATCAATATACCCAATACAGATGATTATTTAAACTTAGAATCACTAGGGAATGGCTTTGCTTATTTAAATGCTAAAGTTGATTATTTTTATCAAATGCGGAGTGTTATGAGGAGCCTATTTTCCAGATGTTAGAATCAATTCCTCTAAGAATGTAAGTTCATTGCTAACAAACTCAGGGTCTCCATTCTGCCAAGTGAAGTAGCTATGTATTCTTCCAGATTAAATAAATATGACTACAAGGAACAAGACAGTTGTTCATTTTCCTTGGAGAGGCAATTTGGAACATTTCTTGTGTACTTCATCCCCTAATGTACCTGTGAAAGTCTCCCTGTGTTACTGTGTGCATTTTCCAATCTGACCCCATCAACAATTCCTGTCCAACTCAAACCATCAAATCACCCTTTGGGAACTTTGCTTTCAGATAAGAAAACTCTGTTTTGTCTTCTATTTCTTATGAAAATTTGTTTTTCTAGCACATTTACTTTAGAAAATTCTGACTGTCATGCAAAAAATCAGAGGATACATTATCTCTCAGATACATTCTATATCAGTAGCCCCTATTGATACTGCTGAGTTAGTTCTTTTCAAGCCAATCTTCACTAGATAAATAAACAGAAATAGACATTACATAGATAAGTGATAGACAGGCAGACAAACAAATAGAACTGACTCCTTTGAATCTCAGAATATTCAGTTACAGATTCTATCCCCATAATTCTTGGTAAGACAAAGCTCCTGATGCGTGACTTACACATTCATATGAACAAACCACCTAGTAGACTGGCGGAAAGTGATGGAAATACCAATCAATTACTTGAACTGAAGCATTTGTGCCCTTATTTTCATTATCATTCATGGCATCTACATGGGAGTTAGATTTGAAAATGTATTTATTGCTAACATCTGCATTGTGCTTTCTATGTACTAGTCATGTATCTAAGAAGTTTACTTACTCTAAATATATAATCATCATATTAAATTTAGGCACAATATATAGAAGGAGAAATTGACACAAAGAGTTTAAGTAATTGTCCAAGTGTTATGTGAATAATAAATATTAGAAAAATTATTTGTAATTCAAGTTCATAACTACTGTGATACAATCAATCACAACAAAGAGTAGTTTTGAAAAATGTGATAGCATTTATCAATTAAGGTTCACTCAGCCCATTGCCTTATGAAACATTCTCTTGATGTTGAAATATACATCCCATCAAATATTTGCTGATTTTCTATCTTAGCTATTAAACTAGGCTTTATTAAATTAACAGTTCTATATCCTTAATGAAAAAATGACAAAAATATCCATATTTAACATCATTTTATCAATAATATTTTACTGTATTATTTTATATTGAGGTAGTGTTGCTTTACAACACTGAATATGACTTAGGATCACACCTATTCATTTGTATGTACCACAGTACACTAACTACCAAAATGTTCATAATACTTCATCATAGTCTAATTTTAGAAATTTCAAAATATCACTTTGCTATCAATTTGCCTTTCATTGTTGGATATTTTCAACATAAAAAATCAACCACAGAAGGAAAGATGATTGTGTAGTAACAGATGTTCTTGTATACTTAGAGTGAAGTGGTGGAGCAAAAAAAAAAAAATCTTTAACTGATCAATTCATTTGAGTAAGCATTTTTTTTAATGGTAAGTTCTTAATGGTGATGTTAAAATTCCTACCTAACATTCTTAATTTTACCTACTGATATTATTATTTTCATTCTACTAAATAGGCTTCTACTTTCTAATTTACTTGAAAATCTGCAATAAAAGCTGAAATATATTAATCATATGGAATAAGAATAGAATGTGTGCAGCCAGTTTTTATGCTACATCTATAAAACCTCAAATTCAAATAATATTATTTAATTTTCACTGTCACTGTCACTATTTTAGACTTAGATATTTTATTTCTGGTAATAATAGATCATAAATTATTAACAGACACCATTAAGATTCTTTTCCTTTTTCCTCTAAGTTAAATTATTTTTCAACTTAAAATTAAATTATACTTTTCTAACTTTATTAATAAAATGGTATGCATTATTGGTTATAATACTTAACACAAGTTGTTTAAAAGAATCTATATGTATAAAGTACATAATTTAAAGATCACTATTTGAGCTATAAATAATTATAAAGCTATTATATCCATTTCAGGGTGACTTTCACAATCTGATTTTTTTCATAGTTGATTGCTGATTGATAAAATACTGATATTTCCACTAGTTAGTACTGAAGAAAAAGATACCACATCATATGGATGCATGTTGAGATGAGTCAGTAGACATTGCCTTCTTAGATCCTTTGCATTACCTCAAGGATAATCAGGTTAAAAATAAATTCTGAAGATAATCTTTAACATAATTTTCAGATGCACTGGACAGGGGGCTTGTCAGATAGAAAATAAGTCCAAATCAAACTTGCTTGAGCAAACAAAACTAATATGAACTTAATTATGAGCTACATTATGTCCCCAGATGATATTTTAAATTTCTAAAGGCCAGTACCTCAGAATATGAACTTTTAGAGTAATTATTGAAGACATAGTTAAATTGCTTAACAGAGGTCATGCTGGGATGAAATAGAATGGACTTATAACTCAGTATGACTTAAGTCCCTTTAAGGAAATGCAAGATAAGGTGAAACCAGATGCATGGGAAGAACACTACAACACTACATAGTCATAGAGTTGGAGATCAAGATAGGAGTAAGACTTCTAGCTGGATCTATACAGATGGACAATGACAACGAGTGCCCGGCACACTAGCAGCTACAAGAGGAAAGAAAAAGTCCTTCCCTAGAGTTCTTAGAAAGTCATGAACCTTTTAAGACCTTAATTTCACACTTAAGTAGCCAGATATGAGAATGGTTGTTTTAGTCATTCAACTTGTATATCTTAATGGCAACATCAAGCAACTCATGCAAACTTGAAATTAGGAGAAACATGCAATATTTAGATATGAAGGCTATCAGGCTATCCGGTGATGAGAATGCATCCCTTTGGGTTTATACATGACCCAACCAGTGATTATAGAATATTAGTTATGCTAAAGAAGTAATATATATAAATATATATATAATACATAATAAAAAAAATAAAACTTCCTAATAGACTAGATACACATAGATCAAAATGACATGCCTTAATAATAAATTCATTTTTGATGATTTCCTTGTTCTTTCATACTTAAATTAAAATGTCAAATTAAACCATTTCCTTTTTGAAAAATAAGTGATTGTGCATAAGCAACTTGTTATAATTAAAAGGTATTCTAATTTTACCTTAAACTTCCAAATTCCTTAAATCCCAGTGCCCAGAACTTAGTAAGTATTCAATAAATGTAGGCTGATTTTAGAAGATAATGAAAATGATATATTTTTAGTTAAATGAAATGACAAGAACTATAGCCAAGTTGTCAACAAGCTCAATTTGATAGTAAGTTTATAAATATTCTAAACCTCAGAAATACTTGCATAATCAAATCAATATTCTATAAAGTCAAATATTTTTAGTAAGCCATGAAATTAATCAGAAATTATGAATGGCATTAAGTTACAGAAATAGCCTATTTAATTTTTTTTAGAAAACTATCTTAAATTTTCTTCATAGCAGGAAATCCATGTCAAGATACACAATAAGGATTATCAAGAAGTCAGTCCTAGAGCTAGTACCATTTTCTTAGTCACCCTAGATTGATGTTTTCTTTTCATTACCCATGAAAGCTTCCATGTTTTTGGAGAAGTCGTATAGTCCTTATTTCACATTTTTTACTAGCATTCCCAATTAATTTAAATTCTTTAATCTGGGAACTTTTTTAAAACAAGTCTGCCTCAGTGGTACTCACAAAAAATACATCTTTTTCTACAAAATGACTCTCATAAAGAACGTTTATTACTTAATTGCTTAAATAACATGAGTTGGGTATATATGTACTAATATAGAAAACACATACATAATTTGTATATGCTACATTTAAATAAACTTGTAAATTTAAGATTAGCCATACCTGAGTTAGTTCATTAATATCTACAAGTCCATTATTGTCAGCATCAAAATATTTAAACGTTTGATCCACCAACAACTTCTTCCGAGATAAGTCATCACCACTAGGATTTTCATTTTCTTGTGTAATATATTTTTGATTTTGTAAATCTAAAAGCATGCTTTTCATCTTGCTGTATTCAGTGGCCTTGCAGTTATCTCCTGTAACAAAAGAACTAAGTTATTTTCAAGGCAATATTATTGAACAGGAACCATTTATTTTGTTATACTTAGAAGTTAATATCTTATAGATAAGATGCATTGACATAGTTTATATAGTCCTATGCTGCTTATTTTACAACTTTCCATGGAAAACTAATTGGACCATTTTTTATGGTAGAATAAAAACATATTTATTTCATATTTAATAAAATATATCTACTATTTATGCAACTATCTTTGATTCTATGAAGGATACAGAAAAGAAAGGTAGTTCTATTTGGCTAATATATTTGCATGTATTATTTTAGATTTAATCCTTTCTACATATCCCCACATTGATAGTTTCACAGATTTTGAAAATGAGATATAGGGGTATGAAATGACTCCAAAGCAAAGGGCTAGATTGTGCTGAACTTTGCAATTAAACTCACTCACATATAACTGACTCTAATACATTGTACACCCAAGGAGCATGATGATGGGCACGGTGTGGTGACATATATTTGAGAAGGTGTAAGCAACTAATACATAGTACAAATAGCAAATGTAATATAACATACATTACCAAAATACAGTGTGTAAAATAATTTGCAAATGGAAAGTAGGCATTATGTATGGTAATTGTTTTCAAGACATATTTTAGAAACAAAACTTACTTTATATATGGTCAACATTGAAAACTGATTTGACAAAATCTATTACTTTAAAGGAAGATTTCTAAAGATCTGAAAAATACATCTGAGAAGAATAGAGTTGAAAGCAATATCTGAAGACAATTCTCTTTTAAGACAAGATGGACAACAATCTTGTTTGGAGAGATAAAAGAGTAGCTTATTTTTCCAAGACATGAAAAGACTCCTGTTGTTCAGCAATTTTAGTGTTTAGTAATCCTGCCAAGATTTATTTTTTTTACAATAAAATGTAAACTTTGTGCTGAAATTAAGTCAATTTGGCATTATTCTGCTCTCAGAAAAGAATAATAAGAATATGCTATCATAATAGCAAAGAAATCACTGACAAGAGAGAGAAGTGATCAAATTCAGAAGGATAGGTAGCAATTTTAGTGTCTATGAAAACAGTACAAAAGGAGTCTTCAAATATATGTTTGCTTGTGTGGGGGTGTGTCAGCATGAGAGAAATGCCAGAATGGGAAAAATGAATGAGACTTTTTGAAAGCCCCGAGATTTCTTTACTTGACCTTGAATGTATGGGAAAGGTGTATAGTTTGGGAGAGCTGACCTGGGACCATAGCAAAAATGATACCAGAACATCAATGACAAAGCAACTAGGATTTAAATGCTGAACATTTTTAAACTATTAGAGAACATTTGAGAGATAAAGAGACAGTCTCAGTTGTTATAATCTAATACAGATCTAACGAAATGATGTAATATGAAGTTTTCTTTATTAATGCTTTAGTTTCTCAAATTAGAAATTCTTGGCAAGTTTGGGGTGGTTGCTGGCAATCCAAAGGGAACAAAACAATAAAAAAATTTGCAGTTAAAGTTGTTCACACTGTA
This sequence comes from Uropsilus gracilis, assembly GCA_004024945.1. Lineage (NCBI taxonomy): Eukaryota > Metazoa > Chordata > Mammalia > Eulipotyphla > Talpidae > Uropsilus > Uropsilus gracilis. The sequence continues at coordinate 188,904 of PVHY01000605.1, read as the reverse complement.
TGGAAAAGCATAGCCAGCACTTACATAGTTTTGTAAAGTTTTATACAATTTATAGATTTAATAAAATTTGCCATGGATTGCTCTTAGTGATAAATAGGTAGTTGTGTTATTAATAATAGATTACATGTAATGTGGACTTAATATATCAGTAACTTGATTCATTAAATCACTTAACCATCCAGTGGATCTAAAGATAAGTAGAATACAATTGTCACCATTTTACAGATGATGAACTGAGGCACATAAAGATTGAACAACTTATTCAAAGCTACAGATTAAAAAGGAGCAGAATGACTTTTAAATACAGACAATATCTCTTTTATCCTCTATTCTCTACTTAGTTTATCTGTAGAACTGAGTTTTAAATATATAAATGTGTGGGTTTAGTAATTTTACCAAAGGGTTATTTGTAAAGTAAAAGATAAATATAATGACAAGCTCCAAATTGTATCACTGCTGAAATTACAGGTAAAGAGAGCAGAACTTGTACTCCATGAACCACCACCTCTGCAAAAATAAAAGACTATCTGAGAAGTAGCAGGGGAATTATAAAAAAACAATGATGAGGAAACTAAATAGAAAAGTACTTTTCAAGAAAGGATATAATGAAATATCAAATGCTTCAGACAAAAATAAGATAAAACATTGCCACTGTATTTAAATCAGAGATAGGAACATTTTAGTGAATATATGAAAAATAAATTATAATAGCATAGACTAAGTATTAAACATAAGTTGGGTATTTGGGAATATTAAATATTTGCCACCCTTTTATTACATATTATGAAAGAAATTGCTGAGCATTGTTTATGAAGAAAAGCAGATATTTGAAAATAAATATGCAGTTATATTTAGAAATCACAGATCTAAGGTAAATCAGGGAAATGTTAGCATATATGTTTGTGTATTAGCTTGCTTGTTCTAATTTGAGTTCTCTCCACATTTTTGCATATATTTATTTGTATCAATATTGTGGGTTTTCACAATTGTAATATGTGCAGTGGCATCTCACTTAAACAGGGAAAATCTAGTGTTAATAAGTGACCATACTTTATACGTGGCAGTAGTTCTTTTATACCTCCCATTTGATTCATGGAAATTTTGATTTTGTTTACTTTAATATTTTGTAGTGCATTATTGAATAAAACTATTAAAACTTGTAATTTTTGTTACATAAGGAACACTATCCTTGACAACTGTCTACAAATCTACACAAGCAGTGATAAAAACATGCTTGATATTTGAGTTTCACAAATATGACCATATATTATAATTTCAATCATCACATTGCTTTTCTAATCTTTAGAACATGCTTATTAAAATGGTTTTGCAAGTCTAAATTAGGCACCTCATCCTCCATTTCCAACTATAGTTTCAGAGGTGACATACTTTCAAGCAAGTACACGACTTTAATCTACTATCCTTTCTCATCCTCACAAACACAACCAAATAGCATGCAGACAGTGATTTTTGACAGAAACCACAATAAAATAAGAGAATGCATAATGCAGCAGTGGAATGGATATCTAGAATACTTGGAAACCTAAATGAAAACTATAAATTTAAAAAAAGTATAAATTTATGTTAAGCAAATGCAACTTATTGCTTCAATGATCACACGTGTTCATATCTGTCATTTTAATGCTTAATTTAACAGTCATTTAAGTCATAATCTTTATAGTGAAAAATAAGAGAATAATGTTTCATTTGAAAAGACATGTCTCTTCTGACGAAATAAATGTAAGTGAATGCTGTTAAACAGTCAGTGATTTTTTTTTTTAGTAATTATCACTATTTTTTTCTTAATAGCTTGTCTACAAGTATTTTACACATGATATATAAGGCCTCTGCCTTACTACAACCTGAAATTGATTTTAAATGCAAGTGTCTTAAGCTTAATGTTTAAATGGCCTTACATCATATAGATCTTAAAGTACTTGTAAGTCTATTTTAGAGAGGTTATTCATTTTGATTTATATTAGATGCAGTTATATTAGTTCTAGAAGTAAAGAAATTAAATGATAGTCTTTATTTTTAAAGAATTTGACAAAGCAAAATTTGATTTAAAATAACCAGCTTATAAAAAAGTAACTCTATTGTAGCATCAAATTTAGTCAAAACTAAGACAAACAATTCCATTAAGAGCAGCTCTTAGTATTATTAAAATTAAAAAAAAATTCATTCGATAATTTTATTATATCACACAAATATACATGCATTAACATTGCTGAAGGTACACTGTTTCTATTTGTGAGTTTAGATGTATATAATGATTTTAATCCAGGATTGTAAAGTTAGCATGTACTTTTTTGTTTTAAGTATTTTGCAAGTCATTAATTTAATATTTATAAAGGCCCTGTGAAGTCAGAAAGCACAATCACCCTACCATATTTTTAAAAATATGCTATGTTCAGTAATAGATTTGGAACTTGATTAATAGGAGTTTATAGGAACAACAACAATGAATGTAGAGATATAGTTCTTTGCTTTCCCTTTAACTTATTTTCAAAAAATGTATATGGACTGCTTTATCAAAAATAAGTTCAAGACAATATTTTACAATGAAAAGTTGCATCCCCATTAATTTGACTTCTCTCAATTAAAATTGCTACAACCAAAAGCATGTAAAATTTGAATGTTTATATAAGAAAAAAGTTCATTAAAATGTGTGAAATTTCTAAAGTCAAAAGAAAGTTGTAAAAACCCTAATTTTCACCTTATGAATAAATAGCAGCAGATAATTGCTTAAGTAGTTGTCCTTTTCATGTACATTTTCAGATGAAAATGAATTATAAATCCCTTGTTTAAAGTCATGTGTCTTCAAAGTTAATTGCAGAATATTAAAAAAAAACATTTTAAAATAATGCCTGACTTTCTGGTTTCTAAGGAATGAGTAAAATCAAGATTTTTTTTTCTGTACATGTACTATAAAATTAATTTTTATTTAACTTATTTGCTTGTGATTGCTGTAGACTTGTGATTATGTATGACTTTTATAACACATAAATGGATATAATTAAGTGAATATGAATTTAAATCTGAAGGTGAACTTAAATATAACTTATCAAGCTGAGTATTAACATATAACAAAAAGGTTTTAAATATCAAACATACTGAACACCTCTCAGTTTTAAGGCTCCCAATGTAATTACTACACAAAGCTTAAAAAGATAGTATTTTATTCATATATGTATTATAAAGAAATAAAGAAAATGAGTTCACAAAATACAACAAGACTCAGTTTTAATGCTGAAAAAAAAAAAAATGGTGGTTACCAAAGGATTTGATGATAGGTGCAGGGGGTCAATTTGTTGGTAGTTAATGGTATTAGAACACTGGTGATGGATATGGTTTAATACACATCAAGGTACAAGCTACACTAGTGAAATGTATGAATTTTTGTAAACCGATGGTAAATCAATGAAAACAAAATTAATTCACCAACAATTAACTTTTCACCTTTCTAAAAACACTATCATATATTTACACAGTTAACGTTAAGCTACCAAATTTTTGTTTGGATTTAACCATTATTTGCAGGAGAAATAAAATGACTAATGATATTGACATAAAATAAAGGAATTTTTAAAGGTTAATATAGTTAACAAAAATACTGATATATATTATTTCTGAAAATGAATTTTGATGGTTCAAATATAAAGAATATTTAAATAACTATGCACCTCTAACAGCCGTTCTTTAGAATTTATGGTACCTTCTTGTCTATTTAGAAAGGTCTTTTCTTTGAGTTGGAAACAACTAAAGTTCCAAAACCACAAACAAGCGCTACTTTTGTGGAAAGAAAGCATTGGTGAGTACAAGCTAACTCCAAAGTGACTAATTTTCCAACTTGGAATTCAGTCTGGATTCCATGGCATATATTGACTTATTTCATGTTTCCACACAGCATATAATATAGCTATGTTACAATAACTATGTTAAATATTCTAAACACCAGCTTCTACTTTCAACTTCAGCAAGGTTTCTATTATGAATTTGAACAATTTTTCTTGTGATAGCATCTAATTTTTCATACTACCACATGTATTATATTATCATAGTATTTTATAATTAATTAGATTAGTTGATAATATTTAACAGTATTAAAGGACTTAAAAAGCTCACTTTCTAATTGCTATTTCTTTAGAAAAAATGTGGTAGACAAGAAAACCAAAACCACATTAAAAATGAATTCATTTATAAAATGAATTTATAAATAAAAATTAATTTATTCAATATCATTCCTACATAAGAACATGTTCTTTTAATATTTCACATTAGCCTTAGTCATGGCACACAATTTTGCTAATTTCTGGTAGACAGTATATCTGATACCATTATTTGATTCCTGCCATTACCTTGTCTTGGCACCCCAAAGAAGAGACAGAATTTTGGCTGATACTCAACATTGATTCAGGACCAGGCTCCTAGCACAAGTCCATGTTTTTGGAATTTTGCCATTTTAGAGGCTAAATGGGAAGATATGTGAACTGTGCTCAGAATTTATATCTTATTTTAATGACTTCAAATCACCTTTAAATGATTTAGATCTCAGACTAGGTCTCAGGGAAGTATAACCAAAAAAAAAAAAAAAAAAAAAAAAAAAAAAAAAAAAAAAAAAAAAAAAAAAAAAAAAAAAAAAAAAAAAAAAAAAAAAAAAAAAAAAAAAAAAAAAAAAAAAGAAAAAGAAAAAAAAAACCCTTAATTTGTGGAAAAATGTCAAGCATTTTAGAATTTCAAAGAAGTACAGCATTTTAAGTGGTTCAAAGAAGATATCATAAAAATTTTGTCACAAAATGGGAATTTTAAAACAAAGGAGGGTGGGGATGGATAGAAAGGCGAAAGAAAAAGCTGTTGCAGACTGATAAATGGCTTTGTTTTACAAATGTTTTGTTCTCTTTATTATATGGAATTGAGAAACTTGAAGACATTAGTAATCTTAAACTCATATTATGAATAATGAATTTTTTTAAAATCAATCAACAGGAGGTCTTGACAAACTTTTTCTGTAATGAACCAAAGTAAATATTTTAAGCTATCTGGTTCCTATCATATCAGCAAACACTACTGTATTCTGCCATCATAGACAAACACAGTTTGAGACAATTTATGAACAAATAATGATGAATGTTATAATAAGACTTTATTTACAAATTTGGCTTGTAGATCATAACTTTCTGACCATTGGTCTGTAGAAGAGTGTATAACATTGGTATTGTTATAAAACTCTACTAACATCATTCTTACCTTTTTTAGCTTATGCTTGCTTTTCTAAATCAACATATATATGCTTTTGGAAATGAGAAAAAATAACATGCAGACATAGACAGACAAATCAAACAATGAATTCAAAAGTAGTTTTTTGGTGTTATATTGATTTCAAAGATTCTTTCACATTGGTCATCAAAATGCACTTTATAAAGGCAAGAAAAAATCAATATTTTATGTACATTCCAGCAATAATGTGAAAATGAAGGAGGGCTACTGTATCAGAGATTCTGGAGTCTGATTTTTACTTACTGTCAGAAAAGAATGAGCCAGATCTTTTACTTTACTTGTCTCCTGGTCTTAAAATTTTTTTTTTGAAAGCTTTGTATTTAATATAATCAGGGTAAAATAAATAGATAAATATAATCAGGATAAAATAGACTTTATATTAATGACTGAGCATATAAGATCTATTATTACCAAATAAAGATGATTAGGAAAACTAGACAAACTGGCAATTCAAATCCCGAAAAACTTACTTTTGGCACAACTTGAGGTGGCTTTTAAGAAATAGTGAGTGGGAAAATAAGACTCTCAGAAGCAGTAGTTCGTAACATGTGTTTCATATTATGGAGTCACAGGAGTCACACTAACACAAGAGATGCCTGGGCCTCATCCCTAAAATTTATGATTTAATCAATCATTGAGCATCAGTATTTTTCAAGGCAATCCAGGTGATACGTGCAGTCAAGCTAGTGACTTACTATTTCAGAGTTTAAATAAAGTATAGTAAAATTAATCCCGAAGGGGAAAACCTAAAATGATATTAGCTTAGGTGTTAAATCTAGACCTGATCTCCTAGTTTCTTGCTTACTGTCATTGGTCTACACTGTGCAAAAGAAAACTGCCTTGAACATTCAGAGCTTGCTATGGTGGGTGTGTGTGTGTGTGTGTGTGTGTGTGTGTGTGTGTGTGTGTGTGTGTAAGCTAATGTAATGGAACTGAGGAAAAATACACTTTTATCAAATAATTATACTTCAAGATACATCCACTTAAATGAACAACTTGGAGGTCAACATAAGTAGTGTTAACTTTTCCCCCATCCTTTGGATTATGATATGATGGTGGTGAGAATCATTTGTGATTCATTTTTGTATCACCCATAGGTTCTTGAACTAAGTATTTTTATCTAAGAGATTGTATAAACTGTCAATATCAGTATAAAATATCAGTATAAAAACGTTGTAATTTTTCTTTTCTTTAACTATACTCATCACTTATACTACTGATCATTTAATCAAAGCCACTGTATCCACTATATTATATATATTTATGTTATACTTATATATTAAGTATAGATATATAAGTATATTATACAACTACATGTACATATTGTTGTACATATACATGCATGCACTTATATATGTAATATATGATAGTACTTATACATAACTACCTATTATATTTATCTACCTACAGATATATAGCAAACACACACATACCATATACACGTATATACATATTATATAGATGCAGCAGTGAAATGCAAATCTATGTACAAGTATTCACTGAATAGCTTAACATTCATTTTCAAAATATAACTGTTTAAAAAGTGAAATAAGTGAATTTTCAATTAGTATTAGTTTTCAAACTTAGAAAAATAAAAATGCAAAATATTCTGCTAAATTAGAATTTTAGATAAGTGAGGAAAATATTTTATTATTATAAACATTCTGACATATTGTGATGTATTTATCCAACAACTTTACTTATCTCCCCTTAACAAAGTGATTATCTTTACTATGGTCTAAATGTTTTTATCTCCACCAAGTTTACAAGTTAAAATTTTAATATCCAATGCAATGTAGAGTAAATGAATTATTCAGCAAATGTGGTATTGCACCCTCTCTAAAACCATGACTGGGCCCAGGGGGTATGCATATGTATGAGCTCACTTGATCCTGGTAGAAGGAGATAAATGTGGTAGCATCACCCCTGGGGGAAGAGAGCTCTAGAAAGGAGACCAAGAGCAAGAGTGAGAGAGGAGAAAAAATGAGAGACTACCAGAGAGAGAACCCAGGAAGGAACATGAAGATTTTGGGGGGTATGGGGGGTTTGCCTGCCTCCTGGCTGCCCCATTCCTAAGTCAACTCTGATGACTGGTATTTATGGATATTTTCATAGCTCTATTTTGTGTGTGTGTATGTCTGTGTGCTCAATATTGTCCTATATTTGTATGTTTTCTTTTTAGATAAATTTTGTTTGTTCACTCGCCTTGTTACTATGTCATCATTGGTTGGAAGTTTCTATGATTAAAAAAAAAATAATGTTTGCCTTGGATATTTTATTATCCATATTTATTATAGGGATATATTTTATTTTTTTCAATGTCTTTGAGAAATTTATTTTAAATGCTTTTCATTAATGTTCCAACTTATGGGGTTATTTTACTACACTTATTTTATTGGTATCCTAAGGAAGGAATAAGATAAATATTTAATCTCAGCTAGTTGTCTTTTATCCTACCTTTTTAATATTGTTTGTATTTCTCATCTATACACCCGGTAGGTTAGTTGAAATCAGGATGTTTTTAATTCATCTGATTCTAACACTGAAGAAGTCTAACACTTTGCTTTCAATATTATCAGTTCAATCCATATTCTATAGGTTTGTTACAGCTATTCTTAAATTAGTATTTTCAAGTGTCTTTTCTGCTTTAAGCTTTTGAATACTCACCTTTCTAGATTAAATCCAAACAGAAATATGTAACACAGTCTTACTGAGCATTATGTTTTACTCAAATTGTTTAAATATTTATAGCCACATAGACAGACATAATAAAATTATTATAAATTGGGCACTGAAATATTTGGGAACTGCTTAATCATATCAGTACAACACTTAATTTTCCTAGAATAGTTTGTGTCTATTAATTTAGGTTTAATCAGTTAAAATGTTAACTCTATCACACAGGTACTATTAGTTATGTTTGCTTAAAAATGACAAAATTTCTGTAAAATTTATAGTTGAAATAAATATTTTGTAAAAAAATTGATCCATTCTGGTTATTATATTTCACTTATAAAATACATGGGACAGTATTGAAAAGGATATTCAAACAAAAGATATGGTGCAGTGTTTTTTTAAGTACCTTGTTCATTAAAGAATTTCAAATATATTTATGAATGTAATACATTGAAGAATAACAAAATACTTTCTTCATTAGTAAAGTATATCTGTTGCTTCTTTGATATTTGGGGAGGCTTTTCTATTTGAAATATTTCCAATTATAAAGTTTCCATTAACATTGTACTTGAAATAAAATATAAAAACATGCTAGACATGCTGATATTTGGATTTCAGGTTTACCTTTGATATCTATGCTCATCATGTCTTTTCAGTAAACACATTCTCCAAAGAAATTATTTTACATTCTATAAAACATGTCAGTATTGATGTAAAAGCTAAAACTTATTGTGCATATTTCTAATTATCTTATGTATATATATATTTTATATATGTTATTAAAGATACCTAGTGGGGTATACACTATTAATTTTCTGTAGTTTTCTGTAGTTAGGTTGGGAAACTGATGCATAATAGTTAAGTAATTTAATCAAGTGACAGATTAAAGAAATAGAAGAGTTGGGATTTGAATTTTAGGTAATTTTGCTCAGTCTGTGCCACTTAGAGTGCCAATTGACAGTGATCATCAGTAAATAATTTAACCAACAAACCTCTGTAGTTGATTAAATATATAAAAATATTTCCAAAAAATGGAGAATGAAAACATCTTAGAATCAAAAATGTATTGATACTTATCTGATAGATACTTTGGTAATTAGAATTTTATTAAAGTTTAAAAATAGCAATGTTCTGAATACTATTTAAAATTTTTACTTAACATCCATGGGAACAATTGGAAACATTTAAATAATATAGCCAAATGCAAATTCCCAACCACAATCAATACAAATGAATCAAAAACTCTAGGTATTTGGACTGTTTATCTGCATTTCAGCAACAGCTTCCATTGAATCTTATAAACATTTAAGTTTAACAAGCACTGTTTTTTCTTGACAAAAGCATAATCCATGGTGAGGTTCACTGGAAAATTTAAGAAAGACAAAGTTTATGTATTTCAGAAATTAATCAAGCCTAGCTTTTAATATGAGCTGACTCAACAACTGCAAGAGCATTTTAACCAACTGATTTCATAAAGAAACATCAAATTATTTGAACTTCTAAACAGTGTACAATGAAAAGATAGTGAAAAAAGTAGGAGTGAGAAGAGGGTTATAATTAGACAAAGAGACCTGATAGAGATAAAGAAGAACTATGAAGTCATTCATTTTAGTAAAATATGAACATTCAAAAGGTAAACTCAGAATCGATTTACTGCAAAGACTACATATTATTAAATCACCAATTAAGAAAGCTTAAGTCAATCATGTGATCTTTTTTATACCTTCCTGCTAGCCTTTGATATAATTATGTCAAAACTTAATTCATACTATGGGGGAATGATTATTTAGTTTTATGTAAAGAGTTCACTGCAATTTATCTCACATAGCTAATGAACCCTTCAAAAGGTTAGAGCATCCATCTCATGTACACAGAATACATCATAGTGGTGGTGAGTGACATATGGAAGACAAAATGAAAATGTTAATATTCTAATAACAAATAGTTTGTGTTAGATACTTGTTGATATTTATCCAGTTTGAAGATATGATATTATGACTACAAAGATAAAATGCATAAAAAATTGCCAGAACTATTTTGAGAGAATAAGATATGCTTGATTAAAATTATTTTGCTATCTATTCCCATTCTCCACTTGACACTTTATTCATGTAGTCTTTATTTTAGTACAATATACTACTTGTCTGGTTCCAAAAGAGAAATGAGAAACAAAAAAACTAAAAATAAACATATCCGTATATATTTCAATTTATATAAGCATTAATTATACTTGAAAGTTTGCCATGTTACCATTTCAGAAGTTAAACATTCACACATTTAATTCTCGTAGTCATATTCTACACGACTATTATCTCTTTCATAGATGGATAAATGATGGCATTAGGATGTTGAGTAAGTCTCCACAAGAGATGCAATCAGTGAATACTGGAGCTGGGTTATAAAATCAGGCAGTTAAACTCCAGAGTTTATGTGTTTAACCAGAGTGCCATGATTCAAGTCACTTGAAACACGTTATGTTTACAAAGTAATATTGATTCATAGGCATAATAGCAATTCAAATATTGACATAACATTAGGACATCTGTTCAGATTTAGATTAGCATATCATACAGATGTAATACAGACTGCTGCAACCAGGTTACGACTAGACGTGGCTAACTGATCATTGAGATGTTGATGCTACCTAATTATACATGTTATTTTTATCATTGAGATTAAATGCCTTTCCTGTCTTCATCCACATTTTTTCTAAGCTTAATTTCTAAATGTAGTCTCTAAGTATCTGGAAAAAGGATACTACTTACTATATTTAAATAATTGGAGAGAAAAAACTCTCTCACAGCTGATGATTACTTATACTTAAAAGGATAAATACAGTAAATAGTACACAAAACCAGATTATACCAGAGAAAAGCACCTCCTGGAGAGGCTGGGGAAAACATTTTGATAAGACAGCAATTTCCTTTTTTAGAATGTAAGAATGAGAACAACTGTCACTGACTGTAGCCATTCTCACCTGGCTGATCAATTGTCCCCTTCAATAGTTATGTCAAAGGACATTCTGGAGTCTTCAAGTGGACTAAATTTGAAATTTAAAAGCATCTTTTTAAAAAAGAAAATCTCACATTGGCAGGTGGAAATGAATATCTAGAGACCATCTTTTTTCTTCCTTTTTTGAGACAGAATTCCACTGATTTCTTTACCTCTTATAGGATGCTAAATTTTAAATTATATTTTATTGGATTATACTTTAGTAATTACCACTCCTAAATGACTGAATTTGTAATAAATGATTTAAGAAGTTCATTTCTGCTAGATTTCACTCATGTTTTAATTCAGAATACCACAAAAATTTTAGTTTAAAAGTTGTGAATAATAAACTGTGTAAATATTGTCTGTTCTTCACATATAACATAGTTTTAATATAAACAATGTTTCATTTTTCTCATGGGAAAATCCAAATGATATCTGATAAAATATATTGAAAAATATTTTGACCAATTTTTAAGTAACTGATAAATTTATACATGAATACATTAATTTTGGATTTTTTATAAGACTTTAGAAATATTGAGAACCATTAGAAAATAATGACAGATGATGGTGGATATGTTTCATTAAGCAGCTGCAGGGATTGGTATTAGGCAATGAAAAATGCTGCACTTGTCAAATTATGGAGATGAAAAATAAAGCGTTTTTGCAATCCCTTTAAAAAAATACTATAAATATCTTAGTGCTTAGGTTTTTATTGTCCCTCCATTTTTTGTACAGGGGATAAGTGTTTCTGGGGGGACAAGGATGAGGTAAACTACATATATCCTATATGACCTATATCATTCCTTTTTAAGCTTTCCATGCTAGTATGTAACATAGTTAAATAAAGTAGGTGTTCATTTGTGTTATGTCTTCACTCAAATGCACATTTATTTTGTGAAGAGATGAATGGGACCTGACATTGTTTCTCATTTTTATGCTTATTTACACTCTTGGATTTTCTTTAGAGGAAAATCTCCTCAGGAAAATAGGAGAAAAAATAATTTCTGCAATATCAAGAGATTCTTCATTTTATCTTTCTATATTCTAAATGGGAAAGCAAAATTCTCTCCTTCCAAATATTCTAGGTCTCAGATATAAAATCTTAGCCAGTGCACTATGCCTTTTGAAACATACTAGAATCAGAATTTTCAACATAAGTGATTTATAATTGTGAAGCTGTAGTTGAATATATCATTTTATTACTGTGTCAAACATGTAAACAATTATAAGTATGTTACCTAATACAGTATGTATAATTATAATAAAGAATGCTTTTTGAGAAAAATGTCTCCACATAGCAGGCAATCCATCAAGTTTCCAGAACACCTGAAGAGCAGTGATTGAAAAGTATAAAGGACAGATTAAAAAGAGATTCCTGTTGTGCTTCCCGTATTAGTGCACTTACTTTTCCTTGCAAATAAACAGCTGGATACAGTAATTTTGAAGATTCCTTTCTCCTTTTTGCACAGTATTCAAGATAGAATCTCACTTTATGATGAAAGTACATTCTTGATGGTAGATAACATCATGCAGTCTTTGAAAAATGATATATTTGCATTTATTTATAAAAATATTTAGTGTGCTATTCTGTACATGCAGAATAAGCAAATACTTTCAGTTGGTCTTTAGTATTTCTGTAAGGGAAATAATGTACTTTCTGGATTCTTCATATTTACTTGAAAATGTAACTACATCATACGTATAATGCTATTGCCATATGGTCTATATAAAAATTGTCTTTAGCCACTAAATATAAGGAGATTAACTGTTCTCCCTAAGAATAACCCTTGGGATAGTAATTATTGTCACACTTATCTAAGCAATTATATGTTTTTTTAAAGATCAAATAATTTATTTAAATATAAATTTCACATCTTTGAATTCCTGGGATTCAACCCCCCCCACCCTCCCTGATCATTCCCCCTCTGTCCCACCTCCCTCCCTGGAGTTGTGTACTTCAATTTGGTTGTTAGATTTTAGTTTGTTTGTTTTGTTTTTTTACTTTTCTTCATTTTGACATTTCTTTTTGTTTATCTTTTCCAAGTCCCATATAATTGTGAAATCATTTGGTGTCTGTCTTTGTCTTTTTGACTTGTTTCTGCTAATATGATTTCTTCTAGGTGTGTCCACGTTATCATAAATTCATCTAATTTGTCATTTTTAATTGATGAGTAATATTCCATTGTGCATATATACCATATCTTTTTCATCCATTCTTCTGTTTTGGGGCATTTGGCTTGTTTCCATGTCCTTGAAACTATAAATAGTGCTGCAATAAACATGTGGACTCAGGTGTCCCTTTGTACCCATATTGAGGTCTCCTTTGGGTAGATTCCCAGAAGAATGATTTCTGGGTCAAAGGGTAGTTCCATTTTCATCAGTTTGAGGGTCTTTCACACTGCTTTCCTTATATTACCAGTCAATATAAGGGCATAGCGTACATGTGTGTATGCTATCAAATCCCACAGCATTATCATTATTACTAAGTCAAAACCTAGGATATTTTGTATTTGATCAGTAAAATTAAAGACGGGTAAGTGCTATTTCTCAATAGTATCTTCAACTCATGTATTGCTTTTACTATAACATAGGAGACAAAGAATATAAATGCATTGATTCAAATAACTCTAATAATATGTAGATTAGATTTCAAAAATATCATTCTATTCTGTCACTAATGCTATTCACATTATTGACTAGAAAGAACCTCTTGTAACTCACATCTGAATATAGTTGAATTGAATATATTTTGTGATGATAGCTTAAAATAATTTTTGAACTTAATATTTCACTATCTGCAAAGTCAGTCTTCTATGATTATAAGAATTTATAGAGAGAACTAACTTATAAGACATACATTAAATTATGAGTTTTTCTAGCATCTTTTATACCTGTTGCTTTACAAAATATAAAGTGAATGAGCTCACTTTTATATTAAAAATAATGCTATATTATTTATTCATAACGCACAATCAAAGTTGTTTAAACCTTATCCTATTTGTGTGTATAGTATTGCTCAGTATTTATCACTGTCTAAGTGATTAACTGTGTTAAATTAATCTAGCATAATAAGCTTTTGGGACATTCTTGAAGTATATCTTAAAATGTCCCATATGAATAAGACATTGGAATTTAATAAATTTTTCTTGAAAAGAAAGAATATACAATGTATATGTTCTTTTAATATCTATGAGCCTTAAAGTACCAATAATAAAATATTCTGTCCTTGATTTCATAGTAATCGAATTTCTAAGTTTAAAAATTTCAATTAAGGGTATTCAGAATCATTTCTATTATGTGAAATAAATCTGCATGAGCAGAAGTTTTTATGTATGCAGATTCTGATCAATAATTTATAAAAAATTAGAGTAATAAGATGTTTGTTCATTTACAACTCCTGTCCAAACAAATTGCTTCCTTAGCATTAAAAAAAAAAAAAGTCTCAAATTTGTTAACTGTTTCTCTAGATCTGATATTTTGATATCATGTGATTTAGCTTGTTGAGTTTCTTGCTCTCTGCTCTAGACACAAATCTACTTCCAAGCTCAAGAGGGTTGTGGCCAAATTCAGTCCCTGTACCATAAGGCTTCAGTTTTTTGAACTGTCACCGTCAGTCCCTAGAGGACTCCATGTACACAAACAGTGTACAGAGACTCTACCTTAGCACCAGCAATGGTACATCAAGCCCTCTTTCTACAACTTCTTTCTGTGCCCAGCAAGAAAATTTATATTTTTAAGAACCTTTTGATTCAATAATCATATAGACAGGCACTATAATTGCTCTGCCTTTAGTTCCCCAAACAGAACTATATGTGCAGCATTTCTTTTGTCACAAGATATAAAACAACAAAATATTTTTAGCTTCAGTGAGGACAATACTTGCTTCATAATTTTAATTTATGTATTTAGTAACAACAATTTTAATCAATATGCAACTCATAAAATCATAGTAGTAGTTTATATACACTCCTTAAGGTACTTAGTCATTGTAGCCATGGCAAAAATAACCGTAATGATTGAGATCAAGTGACAAAGCACTTATGTCCAAACACCACAATAATAGTAAGTGTAACAATAGTAAAACAAAGAAAGTACTGCCACCAAGAATAACAGTCAACTAAAGTCAGGGGAATCTCACTGAGTAACTGTGTCAGCCCTAAACATTTCACATGACATTTTACGTGACTTTTTATTCTTGACCTTGAAAAGCTTTTGTGACTGTACTCTCATTACCATTTTTATACATACATAATATAAGAAGACTAAACAGAGAGTAGATGAGAGACATGGGGAGTATCTTACCTTTTTATTGGTTTATAGCAATGGTGAGAAAATTAAGTGTCCTAGAAGGAACAGCTATGGTGACAAAAGGAGGCTT
Source organism: Uropsilus gracilis (assembly GCA_004024945.1). Classification (NCBI taxonomy): domain Eukaryota; kingdom Metazoa; phylum Chordata; class Mammalia; order Eulipotyphla; family Talpidae; genus Uropsilus; species Uropsilus gracilis. The sequence goes on along the minus strand of PVHY01000605.1, from coordinate 173,576 downwards.
GCAAAAATATAACTTCACTGGTCAAAGCAGGAGAGAGTTAAAAAGAAAAGCATATAATTTTTGTAGTATAATCAAATTATAACATTTTAACATGATTGCTATGATTAGCTATTTTCTTTCATGTAGATGCCAAGCATTTAAATTATTAAGTGACTTCTACATTCTGACAGCATTTTAATGACCTTTCTTTATACACCACAATTTTATCTAAATTTTTTTCACAAGCTTTCACTGAAATGAGCTGTAGAACTAATTTAAAAATGGCTCTACGGAAAGAGTGAATTTTGGATGCTGTACAATATGCCTGGAACACAGATATGAAATCACAAATAAAATGTTAACCCAAATCCTACTTGATTTTCCAATCAAGACAGAGTCTGAAAAAAAAAGTCATTAATCATGGCTAATCTATGAAACCATGGAAAACACAATAATAAACTAAGATGGGATTATTTTGTTGTAAATCAGCAAATTTTGTACAAACAATTCACTTAAATATTAATGTCACATAGAATGTGTTTTTGCATCAAATATTTATCTTAGGAATTAACTATAAACAGAATTTACCTAAAACAAGCAAATATTTCCAATTGACTCTCAGGTCTGCATCAATGAATACAAATTAAATGTTCTGAGGGCCACTCTTCCTACCATCTTACAAATATCTCTAACTAATAGGTTAAGTGTTAAAGGGATACTTGATAATAATCCCTGGGAAATACTTAAAAATAGTAAAATATTAATAAGGACTATTTCTCCCTGAATTTTAAGACCCCTGTTTATTAAGTAACATAAAATGACAATGTAGCTGAAGATTCAATAGCTAGAGAAATTTGTTCCAAACTATTTTAGGAAACATTGTTTCTATGTAATATGAATAGACATTTCATTTTAAGAAACCAGTTTGTGGAACAAACTATCAGTGAAATGTTGAAACAAGCATCCTTAAAGAAAGACCTTATTTTGGACCTTTTATAAAAGCAGTATGAATTTTCAAAGCAAGATCACAGTAACAGTTTTCTTGATTCTTTGTTCACAGATAAGGTGCACAAAGACTAGGGAGCATTATGTGCTGAATTCTGAGACTGCAATGAAGGTCAAAAGCCAGCAATGCCAATGTTCAGAAATATGACTGTGCAAATTGTTTAGTCTTGTTGTTTCTCAATTTTTGTATCTAAAATTAAGGAAGAAATGTAAAAATGAAATAAAATGTTTCATGAAGTTCTGCTGAAGACTATATTATTATATTCTGAGAATTTATAATATTCTGAGAATTTAAAGTAGTATCTGTCACATTGAATCTCAAATTTACAGCTGGTTGTTGCAATACACTATGAGGGAAAGGTTTGTATGCTCCCTTTCTGGGAGTATACATGCATAAGTGGGCACATGCCTAAGAGGGCTCATCTGGATCTAGGAGGTGGAATTAAAAAGACTTCATCACCCTGGGTCTGGGCAGAGAGAGCAAATGTGGAGAAAGGAATAGAACTTGAAAGAAACTTAAGTAGCTGATTCTTCACTTTTGTTATTAAAAGTTCTATAAAGATAGCTCCAAGGACTCTGACTTTCTTTATTTGCTACCATCATGATGAACCTACTTGTATTGGGATGGTTAATCCACAGTGAAAAAAAAGCAGCAAGACATATTAGAGTCTCTAGTAGTCCTCTGCAGAAAGAGAAAGGCCATTTTTCAGGGACTCCCTGGTGGCTCTCACTACAGCCTGGAGAGACTTTAGGACTATAGTTCTTGACCTACATGACTGTCAAATTGGCGTAAATTCGATACTTATATTTTTAACACTTTTCAGAGCTTTCTATAAATACCTCTTGAGTACTCTTAGAACTGCAAAGATCATCAAAACAAAAGTCTGAAAAACAACCTCAATCAAGGACGATGTATAAGTGTAATGTGGTACACCAACAGAAAAAGGTCAATAGATAAAAACTACTAGTATATAACTGAAGTCTGGACTTTAGTTAATAATATATGGATATTTCTTTACTAATTATGAATTATATAAAATGTTAATGATGGAAGTTTGGTGTGGAATTTATGGGAACTTTCTGTACAATCTTTAAAGTTTGCAAATCGAAACTGTTCTAAAATAAAAAGCTAATTTTTTAAAAACTGCAGACCCATTCTGTCAGAATCTCTGACCTATTATACCCTGTAATCTGCATAAAACACATTCAAGTACAACCAAAATTTTCCAAGTAGTAATTCCCAACTCTGGGTTACTTGTCATTATTATCTGGAGAATTAAATAATGATAATGAACTTCCTCTAGATACTTCCTTTTGAAAATTTCAGAATCTTTGAGTACTTGTACTCAACTTCTACTACCACTACACTGTATTTTATGTATGGTAAATTACATCTTTTTAGCCAGATAGAGTTTAATTATACCTAGCAAATTATTTAATTGAATGAGACAATGTATATATTTTGCCTAATTTTACCAAATAGGTTACATTGTTGACCCTATATCACTAATATTATAAACACTTATTCACTTTTACAATGTTTTATAAATGCAATATTCACACATAGAGGGAGATCACCAGAGAGACAGAAACAAATACTCTGATTTGGACAAGCTACAGAAAGAGGTTAATTCTAGTCAACTTAAGTTTATGTCAAGAGCTATTGTACTAGAAGTAAAATGCAAAGCCGCTATCTTCACCATGTCAGTTTAAGAGTGAAATTATGAGAGGAATAAATTTTTAGAATACTATGTAGGTGTCAGTAGTGATGAATTTAGGATAGTTGAGAAGTATAGAGAGGAGAAATTGGATAGAGTTAAAAAGAGTTTCAGTTACATTAGACAGGTTGAGAGGGAAAGGGAAAAAGCAAGTAGAATTTATTTTCAGGAAAGGTATCTGTGCATATTATATTAATCATTTCTCTGACAGTAAAAATACGGACTAGTATATTAATGAAAACATCAAATGGTATGTGTATGCAATGTTTATAGTGCTATGTATGCAATGAATTGTATATATAAGTTTTATGACTGCATATCTGCTAATATTTAAGACCAGAAACTCTTTAAAATATTAATTTTAATTAAATAGCAATTATGGAATATTATTATTTTTTAGCTATGCATGCTAGATTTAAGTAAAAACTAAATCAAGTATTCTTTTTCAGGAATCAGTGAATAGAAGGAATTTTGCCTAAACAATAACAAATCAAAAGATAAACCCTGAAAGAACTAGATTTTTAAGCTGAAAATCAACACAAATCACATTATGATGAATGTATACACTTAACTATGATAGCATGCAATTCAAATTTATACTGATTTTCCTTCAAAATTATCTTGTTTTAAGCATTTCTTGTGAATGAAAAATAATTTCCAGTTTTGTTTTGAGTCATCAAATAACAAACACCTTGTAAATGAGAAGGAAACAAGAATCCATTTGGCTATCATGCCAGGAGGGACCCTAACAGCAGGTGATTACAATAAAAACCACCTTGTTGTTATATAGTTAACATCTGTGCTTTCTAAATGGTAAAGTAAATGAACATAATGGATATAGTTTTGGATTCACATTTTGCCACCTGCCTTTACAGAGTGTATGCAGAGTATCTTCAAACCACAGAGCCAAAATTTCGGATACATCCTGCCAATTTCCCCTTAATGATTGTATGCATCAATGACAAGGAACAAACACATTTTACAATTTTGCTCACAAGGAAAGAGCAATAATTAAGTTTATAACAGTGAGAGATGAGAATTAAAAATATTTTTTTGAGATGAACAAAATCTAGAAAGCAAAGAACCTATAGAATTCCAGACATAAATATAACTGAACAATGAAAATGTATAAACATAAATACAAACTATAATAAATTGTAAACTAATATATATGGCTATTTTGACAGATGTAATAACATGCATAGGATTTAACTTAGGTAAAAATATTTGATATTGCTCAAGCAGAATCCCTTATAATTATCTAAGGTCTTCAATTACAGTATAGGGAACAGTTGACTCATCATTTACAAGACAATTTATTTTGTTTCTCTGAATACCTATTTTATCTAAGGTGTGTGCTTTGAAAATAAATGATCATACTGTAATTCCAGAGATTTCATTGTGTATTTTAAGATACTTTCCAAATTCTTACATGACAGTAAAGATATCTACAATTTGATTTTTTAAAAATTTACTTTCTATTGCTTTTTGTCATGAGTTCAGTTTTACCACACTTATTTTGCAATCTTGAACTGCAAATTAAAATTTAAGATCAAGATTTTGATTAAAAATAATTTTTTTAGAGAAAAGGAGTGTTGAATATGAGTCAGAACCCTAATTTCACTTTTAATTTTTTTTTTAACCTGGTAAAGTTACTGAACTCTTTGGCCATGAGATTCTTGCCACAAAATAAGGATATCCGTATTAGTAGTATTTAGTTCAAGATGTTCCTGCCTGTTTCAAAAATTAAAAACAAATGAGAAGTGTCTCTTGATAAAATGTCTGGGAAGTAAACAGTCTATAGCCTCTCAACAGAGACACTGCGACCCAAACAATTTTAAAGTATTCAAGAAATATGAAGTAAAGTTCTCCTATCAATCAATCCATCAATCAACATTTACACAAATTGTATGGCCTGACCAGAGTATTTTCCAAACCAATATTAGGGAAAATAGGGATAGAGCAGATATTAACATCTCTCTGATACTTAAGATGCTATACATTTGTTTTGAGGGGATGGGTGATAAAGGATGATTAACAGAAATAAATTTCTTTGATGCTTAGCATACATGAAAGTTATAATTTCTACATATTCTCTGCAAATCGAAATAAGAATTTCATGCATTAGCAATAAGGAACATTTTGGCTGTTTCAGTCATACCAGAATATCTAATCAATGAACATATTGCAAATAATTGTTTGGACATTTTGATTAGATTTTTTTCCCCTTTGAAGCATACCTCATATTATATCTGATAAGACAAGCAAGCACCATCTGTCTGCTTTTTAAATTGACATTTTCACCACCTGTATTCATTCTTCTGTGCCATTTTGAAGAGGAGATAACAAAAATTTTGAAATAAAATGGAAAGATTTAAATGTCCAAGTTTATTTTGTTTTCTTAGGAATTACACGAGTCATACAACAACATTAAAAAACACAGTAACTGCTAGAGCTCATTTCCCAAAAGATACATTGCATTATATTTGAAATTAAATATAACCTATGTTTAATTCCTTATATACTCATATTACATGTAGCATTTTATTATAATGTATATTTCCATAAGATCTAAGTTTTGAAAATTAAAAGCAATTTAAGATTATCTCTTAGTACTTAAAAATAATTTCTCTTGTATCTTTCCTTTATGGAATATTAAAACAATAAATATGTATATAAATATACCCATTATAAAAGTTTAAACAATATATTTTGGGATTTTAGAGACAATTTTATGGGGATATATATTAAAAGCTGAGTTGTGAGTTTATTAAATTACCAAATTATCATATCCTGCTTAGCATGTGCCAAAGACAGGCATTTTAGATATTAGAAATGACTGACAGCAATGCTAGTGGAAAATTCCTACAAAGAAACCAAACATAAAACAACAGGATGTTTTGTGAATCATGTAAATTTTCAAGGTTTGAGGATACTTCAGATGAGGGGCTCACTAATCATTGTCTCAGAATAAGAACAGGGGAAAATTCATAAGTGACATGAAAATTAGACTTAAATATGAACAATACAATAGGATAGTATGTTGGTGAATTTTGTGAGGAGAGAGAGCTGAAATATATGAAATTGATAATCGGGAAAATACATTCCTAGACTTGCAAATATTGTGTTTATCCTTTAGGTAAAAGCTGCTGAGGGAATCTGGTATGTGAAAATCTATCCATGTAGATTTTTCTACACTGTTTTAAGAAGTTGGGTATGTATCAGGGGGTTTAATTTATCTAGAAATAGCTTATAAGCATATTTTGATAGAAGAAACAACACTTTGAAAGCACTTCTGAGAATAGGGTACTGGTGAACCATATTTGACATCTGTGAAGACATATAAGGATTTAAAAAAATGTGTCATAAAGTTCAAGAAGTTAAAAATATTTTAAATAAATCTGAAATATTTCCTTGTTTTTGAAATGTAGTAATCAAATGGATATTGATTCCATTTTCTGAGACAGATGAAAAGAAGGATGGAAAGTTTATGAAACAGTAAAGATTCAGTTCTGGATCTACTTAACTAGAGGCATCTGTTACCACCAGTAGTAGGAACTAAACATTAATTAGAACCAAGACTCTGGATGCTTTGGCTATATTTTTGACTTAAGAGTTAATGAAAATAAACATATAGTTTAAATCACAAACAAGACTATTAGTGATACAAAAATAGGTTGCAAAATGAATAGGGAATTTTTTTGGACATAAAGAGATCATCCAAAGAGGGTATATTTTGGAAAAGCAAACAGTCAGGGGTCTGAGAAAGATTGTATCTTAAGACAAAAGGAAGAAAAATATGAGTCTAGAAGAAGAGACTAGAAGGTTATAATAAAGAAATGTGAGAGTAATTTAGAAATTAATGATATTGACAATTTTTTGACAGAGGAGGAAATCAAAATAATATGAAAAGTAATATCAAGGCAATCCTGAAATTGTTTTACATAGTAACTAAGTATTATGTCTTAAATAAGGAAGTAACTTTTTTAGAGCTTATAGGATTACATTATTTTGAAGAGAAAACACAGCAAGGAATTGAAATAACAAAATTAGACAAGGTATTCTAAATAACAAGGTGCTTTACTGTCATTCATCAAATGGAATATGTGACTGTTTTATCTGTGGAGTTTTCTTTGTATATTTTGATTATTATAGGTATTCAATTAGACAATAACCCTGGTATTTGCAATGCTACAAAGAAAAATAACATTATGCAATGCTTTACTACAATTTTGAATAACGTTAAAAATATGCTTTGTGACCCATGTACTTATCTTTGTGTTTGTGTGTCTGTGTGAATTCTGTACAAAATTTTATTATTGTATGGTTTGTGGACCTTCTACCACAGGCGAGACAGGAAATATAAACAACACTTCAAGAATTGCCCATGTTTTACTGTTATAATCCCATCAAGTTCTCTCTAGCTGCCTCCACACCTTCTAACTTCAGGTAACCACTAAACGGTTTTCTATTTATAGACTCTCACCATTCAATAAATGTAATCTAAATGGAATTTTACATTATATAATGTTTAGGATTATTTTACCCTGGAGATTTCAACGTTGTTACTTGCAGGGGTATCTTTTTTTCCTATAATTTTATGTATTTTGCAAATAAAAAATTATTAGATATTGACTGAACTAAGAGAAAGTGACTTTTAGATGGATTTTTCGGAGAGAAATTAAAAAACAATGCTTTCGCTCTTTTTACCCATGGAACTGCAGGCTCACATTGCCCGGGGTACCATTGGACTCAAGCAATCCCCAGCCTCAGCTTCCCGGGTAGCTGGGATTACAGGCATGGGTCACCAAGCCCAGCTATTTTTTGGGACTAGGTCTACAATTCTGAATAATGTTATAAATATATTTTGTGACCCATTTACTTATCTTTGTGTTTGTGTATCTATGAGAGTGTGTGTCGGTGGAAGTCCCGCTGTGTTGCCCCGAGCCAGACTCAAACTGCGACTCCTAGTCCCAGTCGCTTCATAGGCTGAAGCTGACAGACAAGAGCCACCATGCCTGACTCAAGATGCTTAACTGAAATGAAAATGAAGGAACAAAGAAAATCAGTAACAAAACTTAGGCTTTAGAAAAGATTATATTGGATCCTTGTTCTGCAGATCCAACATAACTGTAAATTCTGTTTAGAGTTTATGTGACCGTGTTAGTTTCTCAATGTGTATCACAACTTTATTTTTTATTAGGATCAATGAAAAATAATACAGTAGAAATTGCAATATCTTCATTCTCAAATTTAGCCTCAGTTAGTGGTCCTAAACTTCTTTGGTATCAATGGGTTGAATTAGAGAATAATGATAATGAGAGCTCACTGGGTATCTTTTATATTTAATTTAAGTGAGTCCATTTCCTCCCCGACATCTCTCTTAAACTATCAACACTCCAACCTAATCTGTGTTACCTGGCAAACCAAATTTTACAAATCACCTTAAAAACACTGTTTTATTCTTCATATCTTACTGCACAAAAATCATGTTTTTGAACCATTCTTTATTTTGTTTTTCAACTGGAGTTATTGAAAAGATGTGAGAAAAATCTATTTTACAGCATAAACTGGGAAACTGTTGTTGTACTCCACCAATCTGCAGCATCTTCCCTATACTGGTTGTCCTCTTTCCCTCGAAGACACCTAGTTTTTTGGTATATGATGTTTCAGAAAACGAGGAGCATAGGATAGAAACTGAATGACTAAGGAGGATAGATATTGATGGATGAATAGCATATAGATTACAAAAAAGATGCAGATATGGATAACTGATAGTTTTAGATTCCTCCTTTGACCAGCAACAAATGGGGTTCAACTGCACCCTTTGACCTAGCACCACAGCTCTTGTCAAAATAAATTCTCCTCAAGGGCCTCTAGTTACAACTGCTTTCAATTGCCTTTTTTGGTCCTAAGTTTGGTCATGGAACTTACTGTAAGTAGGTCTATAAACCTCCTATAAACAGTTCCTAATTAAACTCTTTTCTTTTCACTCAAAATACATGTTCCTTTTGCTTTATGATAGGGTCTGATTGTTTTGCTTCTTTTATTGATGAAAATATAAATAAAAGGGGACAGAAAATTACAATACTATTACTAGTTTCTTAGTGATATAACACAAAGCAAAGTGGCTCAGTGGTATTATGTGGGTATGAATGGATTCCAACACTGACCAGAAATTAATTGTGAAGAGAGGAAATGTTGACTAGACATTTGTTTTATTAATGAAAATGTCTAATTTTATTTAGCAGATAATCATATAATCACTCTAAAATAAAATGGGTAATAAAGCAGAATATACATATCTTTGATGATATTAAAATTATTGTCTAGTTTCAGTTCTACTTTTTATGTACAAAATGCATTTTAGAACATTGATATGTAATATTTGATGTGTAATATTTCTCAGAAATGCACATGGGAGATAATTTTTATTTATTCCTTAGCTAATTACTAAGCAGTTTTGTAGGAAATGGACATATATTAGAGAGATAATTGGAGACAAGATCACCGTTGTTATAAAAAGTACATTTAGGTGAGAGGAAATAGACATTAAATAAGCATATTAAAATGTTAGGTATCTAATCAGGTAGTGTTAGCTGGTGTTCCTATTTCTTTAGGGAAATTATTCTAAGAATAGAATCATTGCCCAGTGCAGTAGAAGCATAATGAATCAGAGCATATTTTAGTGTTTACTCCTCTACTTGGCTTTTCAATAACTGTTTTTTCATGCTGATGAGGCTTTGGCAATCACTCAATGAACCCAAGGATCTGCTCCCAGCCAAGATGGTTTTCTGTTCAGATTTGAATGTATGTTGGCAAAAGGACTTGAACTATCTTTACACTGAGCTTCAGGAAAAATACTAAGGGACTTGTGCATGGTGTCAACTGAAGGATTCTAGCAGGGCTAGGACACCTTGTGACATTAATATAAATAGCTGCAAATTGACAGCTGGTACCAAGTAATCAAAAACAGGTGGCTAAATGTGAACTGAAATGTGATGGTGATTATTGTATTTTGAAGGTACAGTCTGTGAGTCTTCCTGTGTGTAATCAAGATGACTGTTTGCATTTTAAAAGTTATAGACTCATTCCAATATATATCTGGGAGCTTACCAAGTCAGCATCCATATTTTCTTTTGTTTATTTTTAATAATTTCAAGCATCTGTTCTTTTGTACAGGTTCATTTATAGTTATGAAAAAACAACTATGAACCTAAAAGTGATTACATAAAAAGTGAACATCATATAATCATTATTCATGTTATTTTCATATTACAAATGATCCAAAATATAAAACAAATATCCTCATCTAAGATACTAAAAAATATAATACTTAATAATTATCATCAATTTTATCTTGTCTGTAATCTATTTTAAGTTTCACTTCAAAACCACTCTCAATGTCAGTAAAATGAATGATTGTAGTTTTTTAACAATATCTTATGTACAAGAAAATATTTAAAACTAAATCTCCTCTAGTAAAATACTATCAAAGAGAAAAAATAATAAGCTATCATTGCTTTTTGATAAACAAGTGATTAACATTTTTTTCAAATAACGTAACCATTTTATTAATTCTTATAACTTGTCCTGCTCTAAATTTGAAACATCATTATCATAAAGCATGGGCATGGAACATAAAACATGACAATCTTTTGAAATCTTAGTCACTTTGATATAGCATTATTTAATAATCAATATCTAATATTTATATATAACACATTATCTTTCTTTAATCAGCTTTGATGGATACAGTTTGCAATCAGCTTTTGACTACTGTGAGTAATGCTGCAATTTTCAAATTTTAATTTCAATCTATTTGGAAATAAACTTAAAAGTAGGATACTGGGTCATACCATACCTTTTTTTTTTAATTCTTTGAGGAATCTCCATACAATTCTCCATAGTGACTGAACCATTTTCAATTACAACCTATGATGCACAAATGTTCTCTTGAAACCACAGTCCTAGCAACAAGTACAGTCTTTTGACTTTTTAATGATAGTCATTTTAATAAAAGTGATACTTTATAGTGGTTTTGATTTGCATTTACCTATAGTCAATGGTGTTGAATTGATTTTCATGTATGGGCTGGCCATTTGCATCTGTTCTTTCGAGTGTCTATTCAGTTCTTTGCCCATCTTATATTCAGAATTCTGGTTTTCTTTTTGGTTATTATTGAGTCATATGTATTCTTTATTTACCTTAGTCATTAACTCTTTATCAGGTATATGGTCTGCAAATATTTTCTTTAACTTTGTAGGATTGTTCTTTTGCTCTTTTCTTTTTAATGTAGTTCTGCACTATTTTATTTTTGCTATTTGGTGCTTTTGGTGTTATGTCCAATAGCTTGTGTAAAGACCAGTGCCAAGGGGGTTATTATGTATGTTTTCTTCTCATTAGCAGTTTTATGTTTTGTTTCTTAAATTTAAGTCTTTAATTCATTTTGAATTTTTCAGAAGGATGTATGATAGTTTTCCAATTTCATTCTTTTGCATGTAAATATTATTTCTCCAACATCATTCATCGAATAAACTATTGTTTTGTTGTTAAGCAAGATGTTCATCATCCTCCTGAATGTTATTCTGAATTAATTTTTGATAATGGGAACAGTATTTGACTCCTTTGCCATACACAGGATAATATTTCTTAGTTACACATACTTGTTTATTTCATGAGCTAAAATCTTTAAAGCTTTGGCATATCTTCTAGATTAGTAGTATACATGGTTGATAAACAGATAGTGTAGATATCAAAAGTACTTCAAAGGTTTTACCAGCACCTTAAAAATTATCCATATAATAGAAAATAGTATTCTTCAAGGATTTTAAGTACATATTAGTTTCACAAGAATTTTCATAAGAGTCTAGTTATATTGATTAGTTTTAACATTACCAGAAAATATATTGTATGTTGACTAACTTTTATCACATTTCAGTCATATTTAAGAAGTCATATTAAGAAGTTTTTCATATAGGTAAATGAAGTTAGTAACATGACCTTCATTCTCTCAAAATGATCATTCAATCAATACACTCTCAATACAGATAGATGCAAGATAAATACATTTTAAATTATTCATACAAATTCTGTAGGAAGATGAGGCCACATATTGATTGAATTAAAATCATGTAATTGAAGATAATAGAATTTATTTTGTAGACAAATTGAACCAAACCATAACTAAAATTTTTTAAACAACAACAACAAAAAAATCCATCTTATACCTGATAATTTAGACTAAAGGATAAGATTAAGAAATTTTCATCAATATCTCAAATATCAAGCCATTTAATTATCATATGTACAATTTAAATTGGGAAAAAAATGGTTTCCTAATTCCTAATAGTTCTCCTGAAGAATTCTATAAAATTACTGTGTCCATTTTGTCTAGTTCATTTATTTCTAACTATTAATGTAATATAATTCATCTTCAGGTAATTTGTAATCAAAACTATATACACAATTCAATGCAGATGAGAAAGGGCCATGCAATAATTTGACTTTTAAAAATTGCTCATACCAATTAATAAATATGAGTCTTAAATGTTCTTAAAAGTTAATCATTTTTTTAGGTCTAGTAACTTTTCTTTAGGTCTAATTTTTGTTATTAATTTCGTACTTTGAATAGCTTGATATTTATGCTATGGTCAAGAGGACAGGTTTAGTGTTGATGTAGTATTTATTCTTTCTCCTTCTGGTCATTAAAATGCAGAAAATTTGATTGTAAATGTTCCTGTGCACTTGAACATGATTTCAAGTTTTGACAGAAAAGGTATAAAATATTGGGCTTCTGGAGTTAGGTTCTACCAGTCACTTACTATATAAAATTAGGTGAATTATATTTGGAAGATACACTTACCTCATGAATACAGTGAAAGTTATTAATTGAGACATATAGATACAAAATGAAAATTGAATAAAAGAATATATCAAACAAGATAGTAGGTAACAACTCACTTTCCTAAGATGGCATATTTAGAATGTAGAGCACATGCTATATACATTTTTTTTTTTTTTTATTTTTAGTGATAACTTTAAGCACAAAATTATTCTGGAATTTAAGACCTGGGAGAGGAGGAGAAGAATAACTGTTCAATGGGAAATTTAGGAAGAAATGGCATAATGGTAGTGATTAGTGGTACATTGGACACTTAAACATATTATATGGCGAAAAATTACTAATATTAATTTCCCTATTGAAAAGAATGACTACTCAAAAGAATACATTCGATCCTTAGAAGGATTTTAGTATAGAATGGATCTTCCAGTATATCTAAAAATTTAGCACAGAGGTCACTTGGACAGGAAAGTGCAGTACCAATTCTCTGAATGGGTGCTGTGCTGCTGGATGAGGAGTGACTACAGGATAATACCTCTAAACAGGAGTTCTGATTACAAGCATTCACATTCAGTGGGGAAGATTACATCCCTCTTCAATATCCTAAGAGAACAAAAGATACTTAATTTTATAGTGCATGATGTGGTTTTAATTCCCCATGGGGATTACTGATGTTATTCCAACAAAGACATGAATTTATAGACAAGCTGTACTACTTGAGTCAGAGTGTGATTCAAATGAGAAATACTAGGAATAAGTGAGTTAGGTTAAGCTTCTATGTAACTGTTTTTTTGTGAGAATAAGAGACCATAAAAATATAAACAACAATAATGAACCCTACACACTATGATATGTAAAATACAATTTGCTTTGTGTATACTTACAGGTGAAAGTGACATACCATAAAAATATATACTTAAATAATACTGAAATTCAAATGATTGTTTTAAAAACACTCATTTTAAAACCTGCCAAGATAGTTCCAGAATTTAATCTTGATAACAATTAACATATCAATAAGTCTTGCTAAGCCAACTTTTAAATTTCTTATGAGGAATAGAGTTATGAATTGTGTTTTGTTTCTCTTTCCCTTCTACTCATTTCACCACTAAGTTCTACAGCTTGAAAACAACAACTGGGAATGTTTCTAGAAATCTGACTCTAAGCTGTAATGTTATAGAGAAGAGTGCCTAATTAAGCCTTAATTGTGCTATTTGGGGTAAATTAATTATTTTGCAATAAATATAAAGATTAAGATAGCAGCTTATGCCCTGAGGTATGTAAACACAGGACAACATTGCCATAAGGTATCTTTGGAGATTTTCTAACTGGTATATTCAGAACTACTCTGTAGTCCCTTGAAATTTCACAATTGAAGAAAATTATATATTAGGTCTGTAAGGACTACATGGAAACAAAACAAACTTCTCTTTCAAACATAAGCAGCCTCATTCATTCCAGTATAATGTCAGTGTGCTTGTTTACAATCAGGCTATTAAGTTACATTTGTTACAGAATTTATAGTTACATTGGAAATTCAGAAAGTCACAGAAATCTAGTCCTAATTGTTCATTTACATCAATGCCAAACATAAAACAATACAAGAAAAAGATAAAGAGGTAGAACGTGTGCCTGCGGTGCAATATTCAAAATGTACAAAAAAGGTCAAAATATCTACCTATTGTGACTGTTGATTAAGTGTGCTCATGTTCTCATCACACAGCAGTTGATCACAGTGCTAAGGCAACAATCTTATTACATTCCAGTTAATTAAAAAAACCTACTTAATTTTCTACTTGTATTGTTAAAATAAATATCTCAAACTTAAATGTTATCTCAGATTATGGATATATTTTTACCAATTTATACTTATATCTAAAAATATAAAATTTTGTGAATTAACAGATGCCAGCAAGACCTAGAGCACAGCAAAAGCTACATAAGTAACATGTTTAAGATACAGAATATGAATTACTAATGAAAACATAAACAGAGTAGTCTGATGCTGAGGGAACAATCAACTACTTCCATCTGGAAGGTGTGGGATTGTTCTTATACCATAAGGAATATAAATTATCCTTAAAAGGTTTGTCAGATAATATTTTTAATATGAAAAGTAGAAGGAAAAACATAACTAAACACATGAAAGTGACTCATATGAGACTGTGAGAGGACAAAGACTGTTGGAATCCAATAGCTTGTAGTTTTTAAGGATAAATCCCAAGGTAAGTATTGGTGACATATTTAATGTAGCATTAGATGCAATAATGATTTCAAGAAGGTCTGCAGCATCAAAGCATAGTCATTTGAAAAGTCCATTTAAAAAACAAACACTTGACCTTTTGTTTAATAGTTTTCCCTATTCTCCACATATAGGTAAGATGACTTTGTATTATTCTTTTTCCTTTCTGGCTTATTTCTGCTGGCATGATTCCTTCTAGGTCCTGGAATGTTTTAACACATGCCTCAAATTTGTCATTTTTAGTTGATGAGTGATATTCTATTTGCACACAGACACAAGTTTCTGATCCATTTATCTGTTTTGGGGAATTTGAGTTGTTTACATATCCTCGCTATTGTAAATAGTGCTGCAATAAACATCTGAGTGCAGTTTCCTTTTGAGTTAGTGTTTTTTGTATCTTTCTTGTTTTTGTACTCTTTGGGTAGAATTCCAGACTCCTGGGGACAAGGTGGTGGGAGAACCCTGGGGAATATAACACTAAAATATGTATGAATGCAGTCAAATAGAAAAAAAAAATTAATCACTGACTACCACTGGGGTAAGGTGGGGAGGGTGGGGAGCAAAGTTGAGAGGAGACAAAATGGACTATGGTGGGGGATTGCCAGTTCATTGGTGGAGGATGTGATGTGGTAACACACATCTAGAAAGATGTGAATGTAGACCTCTAAAACAGACTATATTGTAAACCAATTTTTCCTCAATAAAAGGAGAAGGATGCATCTGAACTTGGAAATAAAATAAAAAATAAAAATAAATTTTAAAAGGATCGATTAAACACCACCATAATTTACTTGTACGCAATCATCAAACATTTATTTGAGCATATATTGGACTAGATATAATTTTTAATCTGAATAAACAAGAGTAGCTAAGTCAGTTGATTATTTGATTCCCTGAAAGGAAGGTCTATTCTAATGAAGTGGAAAAAGTAATTCTGTTTATAGCTGTGTCTCTATTATTTATTTACATGCTTTTATATGTATGCATGTGCACATCTGTATACCACACAATTAAGCTTGTAAATAAGTAATATAAATTTAAATAATGACAGAAAGAAATGAGACTTATAGAGACGGGAGGCAGGGCGGCGTGGAGAGTCAGGGCAGATTTCTTAGGACTCTGATGCTAAAATGATTTTCACATTCTGAAGAAATGGGGAATAGATCACCTAAAGTATAATAAAATTTAAAGTATAATAAAATTGGAAATAGAGATTGAGGTGGAGATAACACCGGGATCATATATATCAATACTGTCGATCATTGCATGATCTAAGAACAGTTGTGGAGTTACTGATTGCGATATTTGAAAGCGACCAGTGATATTATGTACTCGCATTTTTAAAGATCATTTTGATTCAAAAATCACAAATAGACAGAACTTATTAAAACACTACTGCTGCAATATAGATGAAAGATGAAAATAGCTTGGGTTAGATATTATTTTAAGAAATGGGGAGAACTGATTAGTTTTACATTGAATATGCATTGATGATTTTGGCTACAGTACCTGCAGTTGCACTGAATATGAATTGGAGTAAAATCAAAAATATTTTCATATTGTTGTATGATAACAAATCTATTTGAAACTTTTTTTTCTAACCTCTCTAAAGGACAATTCTTGGGGAGTATTTATTTGTAATACGCATTTTAGTTAATTTTTAATTTGGCTTACATTTTGCTGGTATTTTGAAATTAGCATAATCTTCATCTCAGAATTCAGTAGAATTTTTATGTGCCCCTGAATAGTTTCCTTGCCCTCTTCCATTCTCTCTAGAAAGTGTTCTTAACAACTATTTCCTAGTCTTTTAGTGGATAATTTTGCTTTCTGGTATTTTTGTGCTTGCATCCCTATGTATATTTATTTCTCCATTGCCTTCATTTTTATTCTAGTAGATGGGAACTTCTCCCTTGTCTCACATCATACCACCATTCTTATGATGCTTACAAATATTAATTTACAAATTTCCAAGATGCTCTCAAAGGTCTATATATATATATTGATTTATTTCATAGATAGATAGATAGATAGATAGATAGATAGATAGATAGATAGATAGATAGATAGATAGATAGATAGATAGATAGATAGATGATAGATTGATTCACCATAATTTACAATCAGATTAACTTTAGGAAAACATAGTTCATTGGGTCACTTCATGTATAAGATTTTTCAAACATTTCTTTAGGTCTTCAGCATTATTCTCAGATGCATGTTCTTGGTACTTAAAATTCACATAATGATAGCTATCAAAACTTATATGCTACAACTCTTACTCCAACAGTGAACTCTCAATGCATAAATTCTGTTTACCCCCAATGTCATATAGGTTTTATCTTTTACAAATTTTTCTTTGTTCAATATCCAAATTTTGGGAGTTCAAATCAAGAAACCAGCTATGTAAGAGGCATATCAAAAACTGTTTGTAATAATATAATGAATAAGGCAGGTCTATTTCTTATCATCATGTGCTTACAGATTTTTATACACCATCAAAGAAATGCTATTGTATCCAGGTGCAGAGGGTATCAAACATGCTGAAAGGTAATGGAATCCAGATGAAGGGGCCAAAGTAGGTATCAAGGGAGGCAATGACAATCAAATGCCAGTGGAATTAAATAGTACTGCATGAAAAGAATTATTAAATACAAGAGAGATGACCGTGAGGAACAACAATGCATATGATGATTTTCTGAGGAGTGTAAGGTATTTAAAATCAAGTTTGGCTGAAATGCAGAGCTAAAGATGAAGGTGGATAAGAAATGAAGCTGAACAAGTATTATTATATGCCATATTAAGGGAGTTTCGATGCTTTTATAAATGTGTAGGGAGGTATTAAAAAAATCAGACATAATAGGGTCAGATTTCACTTTTTATATCAGTCAATCTGGCTTCAGGGTAAAGAAAGTTTCCAGGAATTAAAAATGGAGATAAACAGAGGTAATTTAAAAGGAATTGATGGGAAAAGTAATGGAAGCATATATGGGGTAGATATGCAGAAACTCAAACTCTCTAATCTGTGGAAATAAAAAAGTTATTTAACTGTCCCCTTAGCTTTTTGCATGTAGTCTGTTTGGAGAAATGTTAAAAAGGGAATAAAGTATGTACTATTTCTTGACAGGCATTTGTCTTCTTTTATTTTTTTTTCACAGAACGTCTTATAACAGCATATTTACATGGTCCAAACTACAAGAAATGCTAGCAGCATGTTGTTTAGCAATGGATAAATGCTTTGGTTCACATCCACAACAGTGTTCATGTCATATCCCAAAAGATCTGGGACAGATATTCTACAGTTATTATTACCTATAGAAATGCACACATATTATGTTTTTCCAAAATATATAATTTAAGTCAGGATTACAATGAAATGTACTTAAATGTCTTTTGTGTTATTCGCCAACTGTGTGTTATACTTGGATATACTTGTATTCATTTCATCCCTTTTACTGCTTCTACTAGAGTATATTATATTCTCTTCAGAAATTCTAAGTGATATTTCAGTAGCACCACTCAAAGTAGGACAATTTTTTGACAATGCCCCTCACTGAAACATGGAACAAAACTCAATAGGCCAATTTTGGGAAAAACCTTGGAGAGTATTATATTCTTCATAGGAAAGAGGTGACTCTTTGATATTTGCCAGAGAAGCAGAGACAGAGTGGGTAATCTTCAACTCATTTGAGCAGTGTTTGGGGGTTGTTTCCCACTTTAATTATCTGATGATATAATAACTGATAACAATGTGGAGAGCAAATATAAAAATAAAAAGCATAAACTACCCACAGAAAAGCTGATCATTGTGTCTGTGTCTAAGAAATCACTTCTCCCTTGATACAATTTAGTTAATTTTATGGCACCAAAGAATAATCCAATATCATTAGTTCCCTCACCTGCAAAACTGATATAGTACACAAAAGAAAATTAAATCTCCCTTTTTAAGGAGGAACTGTAATACAAAATAATATTTACTCTCAATGGTAAGAAAATTTATGCAACCAGTTGCATTTTATGTATAAAATAGAAAAAGTAAGTAATTTTGCCATTAACAATTAGTAACAAGTATCAATACAATGTTTAATAGCTGATAACCTTACAATATATGTATAAATATGCATATATGTATAATATATAAATTCTATTTATATGTAATATACAAATGTATACATATATATTATTGGGAATGGTATTTCATATTTGTTTTCGTAGTTAATTGAAAAATAACACATAACAATAGCAATTATTTCACTGATGAATAAATGCAAATAACTGAGTTTTAATGATTATTATTTAATAATTATTTGTTTTTGTATAATGAAAGAAATTCAATAATTTTGCTAAAATTTCAATTTTAATAAGTTACAACAGTACTACAAAATCAGTATTGTACGGTCTTGATACTGGAAGAGATATCATACTTAATACACATGGGAAGGATTACAAAAAGTTTTCATGAAATTAAAATTGTGAAGAATCTGGAAATTCTGAGTGGTTGAGTTGTCATTTTTGAGAGAAAAAGGAGAACTTAAGTACAATTTTCTTTAATTCAAACTATGTGAATACGGTGGTAAGATTCTAAATAAGTGAAAACAATTTTGTCATCTATTTTCCTTTGAGTATAAAATATTGCTGTAAAGTAGGAGTCAGGTTCCCTTCAAAGAGAAAAAAATTCTCCATCCAAATGTGAGGGGTAACATCACAATTTGACTTGATCAAATTGCTCTGATGTATGATAATCCTAAATATATGTAAAGTTTATTTTATAGAAATCTATATCTTTGTACAAATGCAATCTCTCATTTTTCTATAACACTTAAGCATTCTTAATTTTAATGGAACATAAACTTTGCCTATTATAAATATTCACAAGAACAGTAAAAGGGCATAGAATTAAGACATGTATGTGTTTTAGATAATCTTATCAATTATAAACAGTAAATAATAATAAAAAGTATGTTTAAGTTAAAATCTAAGACTATATTGCAGACCGATTTTTACTATAACAGATCATGTTTTCTACCTTGTTTTTTCAAACAGATTCATTATTATCAAAACTGTCAGATGAAGAATACTTGCTTTCAGGTCATGGAAATCCACATGAAAGAGGAAAGTAAAGAAACAAGAGAATCAGAGGTTGTAGCAAGTTACAACAGTAAGAACAAGAGAAGATTGAGAGGCTGAATGAGATGTGAGAGGTATGCTAGCAGCAGACTTGACAGATTGGATATAATGCAGTCAAAGAAAAGTGATGCCTGAGAAATTCAGGCTGTTATCGACAAGTGTTTACTTTTTCCAGTGAGTTCCATGAGAAGCAATTATCGCCCTCTCTCACTTTTACCTGCTCCACCATTGAGAAGCAGTTATTTTGTTTGTAAATTTACTAAGTGTAATTCAACAACCTCACAGATATCACTCATTTTTTCCTCTATAATAACTCACCTGTTGGCAACGGACCTATATGGAGACCCTTCTGAAGCTCAGTGTCCACAATGTAGAGATGGGTTGACTAATTCTGTGGGACTCTTAAAGCTTAATTCTAGTAGCAT
Source organism: Uropsilus gracilis (assembly GCA_004024945.1). Classification (NCBI taxonomy): domain Eukaryota; kingdom Metazoa; phylum Chordata; class Mammalia; order Eulipotyphla; family Talpidae; genus Uropsilus; species Uropsilus gracilis. The sequence continues at coordinate 153,239 of PVHY01000605.1, read as the reverse complement.
GTTATTAACAAAATAGAATTTTGTAAAAAAAAAAAAAGAAATTATATCAAAGGTTAAATAAGTATAGCATTTGAAATGAAACAAGAAGTTTCATCTAAAATCTAGAATTGGCTGGGCACTGTGGCTCGTGCCTGTAAGCTTCAGCCTATGAAACAGCCGGGGCTAGGGATCCTGGTTTGAGTCCCGCCTGAGGCCCATATCAAGACCTAATTCAAAAAAAAAAAAAAAAAAAAAAAAAAAAAGCTGGTCATGGTGGTGCATGCCTGTAATCCCAGCTACCTGGGAAGCTGAGGCTGGGGATTGCTTGATTCTGTGGTACCCCGGGCAACGAGAGCCTGTGGTTCCACGGGCAAAAATTGTGAGACCTAGTCTCAAAAAAATGAATGAATGAATGAATGAATGAATGAATGAATGAAATCTAGAATCACCATCCAAATTTTTTGTGCCTTCTTCAAATCCTGATCTCCTCCATCTTGTTTTTCTTCTCCCCCATCTTCCGGTATTCCACTATCAGTGTACTGTACCAATAGGTAGCCAACTGAGAAGCATAAATGTAACCATTTCTTTCTCAGTCATTTCAAATCAATTAACATATCCTGTAGATCTTATTTTGTGAATCTCTCTGAAACTTGATCTTCAAAACCATTGATGTGGTTTTAGTTCATGTGCTCATCAATTTTGACCCAATCTTGTCTGAACTACTTTACTCTTCTTTTTGGTTTGAAAAATACCTCCTTAACAAATCTCTCACAGTATGGGCAAGTGATTTTCTAGCAACTTGTTACTATTATTATTTTTTGGCACTTTTCCTTGATAACTCTGTACTGCTGATTGAATACCATAACTAGACCTATTAGTCTCTTCACTGACACTGTAGTTTTACTTGTTTTTTTCTCAAGCATTTCATCCATAACAACACTGAAATCATTATAATTTCTTAAAATAACAGTTTCAAAATGTGGTTCAATTTTAAACACTGGATATATCCATCCTTGATACAAAGGCATCTGACAACTCCCAGTTCATACTTATTTCTGTAGACTTAAAATGGTCATCTCCTTTAAACATCTTGTTTGGGTGGCCTATAAAGATATCAATATCCCATTCTTTGTAGACTAAATAATTTCCATCATCAATGATCTCACTGTGAAAGACTATGAATCATCTCCCGAATGACTGTGAGGGAGATGTAAAAATATGTTAAATATTTTAAAACAAAAGTATGAAGATGACAGAGGGAATTCTATAAATGTCTCTAGAATACTGACTTAAAATTCTAGCAGAACACAGACTACTAATAGTGTAACAAACATCTTTACCTATCTCTCTCAGTTTCTTGATCCAAAAAGTAGTAATAATAGCATTATTGCAGATGTTATGGTTAATCCCTACTACCTATCATAATGTCTCTATTCCTAGATCCAATTCATTTTATCAAAAGTGGATCTTTAACCTCTAGGAAATTTTTAGTATTATCTGAAAAAATGATGATCAAGTATTCTAATATATAATTAATATTACACTAGTAACTATGTTATTAAACTTGCTTAATGAAGACACATTAAAAAGAGAAAAAACATTCAAATGTTTATAATATACCCAAGCTTTTTATCATGTTCATGTAAACTGAGTCAATGATTATTTCTGATTCAATAGTCCTCTAGTGTAGCTAAAATTTTCATATTGTAAAATGAGTTGTAAGTAAAAGTGATTCTGCTTCAGCACAATGTTTAAACGTGTTGCTTTGAAAGAGGGGTTAGTAATCAAAATATTCATTTTATAGTAATTTGAATATTTTCAGATTCCTTATAATAAAGCCATCATCACTTCCTAGTCTATACTACAGCAGTAAATGCAAAATGCTATTAAAATAAAAATCACATATAATGGTGAGTTTATATTGAGATATAATTACATTATTAGTATATTAGAAATAGATTTTTGCTCAGTACGTAGGGTAGTATTTCTACCTTGCTTAAAATAGATCAAAATTTTGTGTGTACTACTATTTTTTAGATCCGTAATACTCTTGCAGCTTACAAAATTTTTAATCTAATATTCAATTTTAAGTGCATACATATTTTTATTTAAATCATACATATGCATATGGATTTATGAATCTACTTATATTTCTATTACCAAGAGTAAAGAAATAAGCTCAGCGGTTTCAATCAGGTATGTTTCAGGGAGGTATGTGACTACAAGGTCACTAAAAGGAATTTTGAAATTTGAAGGAAATTCCTTGTAGCCTGATATGAAACTAGCCACACAAATCTATATTGAAAGTTTAGAGTTTTTCACCAAAGTGGTGAAAGATGTAAATTCTAACTGTGTACAAGTTTTAAGTTTCATGAGAGTTATTTTTGACAGAGTTGATAATTGTAGCTTAATTCTACAACAGTTCTAATTGTTGAGCAATTCTAATTACATAGCCAGTTAATAAGTCATTCAATGGCTTGATCACTGTGCTTCTACTCAATATTTCATTTTGCTCCTTACTCAGCACACACAAATCCTTCACCCCTTCCTTTTGGGAGTACAGTAAAAACTTACACACTAAAGTTTTATAAGTAAACTTGTGCATTCAAAAGCATTTGGTAAGTGATTTTTATATTTCAAAATATATATTTTATATTTTATAATTATATAATTCTACTAATTCTACTAACTATACTACCTGGGATATACAAAACAAACAATAATAAATGAGAAAAGAAAAACAAATTGACAAAAGTACCCTCATTCACACTGAAGTTTTAGAAAGCGCTATTTAATGCCAATTTTCTAATCCCGACAATTCAGTTTCTTTCTTGCTGTTTTAATTTATTTTTTCTTCTGAAAGTCAACATTGTCCTGTTGGTCTAAATACACTAGAGAACAGAAATATGCATCAGTCCTGGTATTCTACTAATAGCAGGAAAGGACTTAGGTCACTGTACTTTTTTTTTTAATATTGTTTTGCTTTTACAGAAGAAAACCTCTTTCCCTTACACAGGTTCATTCCAGCCTTCTGGGACAATTAGAATCACAACAGGATTACTTATGCAACATAATACCCAGCATTGGTCTATAGTTAGGTCAGAATATATATATATATATATATATATATATGTCAGATATATAGATATCTATATATAGATATATAGATATATAGATATCTATATATAGATATCTGATATATATATCAGATAAGGCAAGAAAATCTCTTTGTTAAGAGAGAAGCCTATATATATATATGTATATATATATATTCTGAATATTAAAAAAGTGTATATATATATACTTTTTGCTTTATTTGAGATGTTCTCCTATATTAGTCTTTGTTTCTGGTTAGAGCACATATTTAAATGTTAATTTGTATTAACTTTCAAAGACTATTTGTCAACTGAAACCAGGAGATTTTATAAAATGTTCTCAAAGTCAAATTTTTGTTAGTTATGAAGGTGAGATCTTTTGCCTCTGATCACTTAAAACTGTTATGTGATCAGAAGATAGAAATAAACAATGATTTACAAATGATCAAAATATTGTTTCAATATTTGCTATAGTTGATTAAATACTATTTGATCATATTAAACTACTTATTTCTCACTATATCTTTACCCTCATCCTCTGGTCAACTCTGTTCCAGATTCTATGAGCCCAAGCAATTTTTGTTTTCCTTTTATAAAACCTAAGCCAGCAGTAATGGGCTTTAAGCTGATCATCTGTCTTATCTTAAATTGTTCCACTCTAATTCAGGATTTCCTCAAATCGCTAGTGACCTACTACTTGAAAACCACAAATCCTCAACTAATTCCCATCATTGGATTATTTGGAAACTTCATCTGTTATACCAAAGAAATATTGCAGTACTTTGAAACTGAAAAATTCATAGTTTTTGGCTTCTCTCTTAACGAAGAGATTTTCTTGCCTTATCTGTTTGCTATTTGGCACATGTTTATCTCAATAGTATAATTAAAAATACAGAAAAATAATATTTTAATCTAATGATATTAGCTATATATTGAAAATTATCATATGAAATTTCCTATTAAAGAATAATGCAAACTTCGAATAATAATGAACAAAATATATTGTATCTATTTTTATAAATAAAAGTTATCAAAACTAAAAATTTTTAGAACATGTTTGAGCTTCACTTTCTTCTCCACACATCTCTATTTTCATTTTACAGTGGGGTGACCATTTATAAAACTTGAATTCCTTTCCAATTGAGAGGAAACCACAGACTCTCTCTATAGTAGGCAGGCAATGTTTTCTATACAATTCTCTGGTGAACTGTACTGGGTTTATTAATATGTTATTCACTGGAATGTGTTAGAGCTTGATTTCAACTGCTTCCCAGAAACATCCCTCCAACATGTCCATAACTGTATTGACCTTTGTATTAACTTATTAACCTTGTATTATCATATCTCTCCCAGTAGTGAATCATTGACTTCACTGTAATCATTACTGAAGAAAATGTCTCCACTGTCATGTTACCTGTGGGCTGGTCTTTGTCTGTTTGTTTAAGCCTGTTCCTTCCTATCCAAGTTTTGGAAAGCTTTTATTACAAAAGTACATCGAATTTTATCAAATAATTTTAAGTATATTTAAGAAGATTGTATGATTTTAATCATCATTCATTAATTTGGAATATAATGTTTATTGATGTGAGTATACTTAAACATTCTTGTTATCCAGAGAAAAATCCCACATGCTGCTGCTGGATTTAAAATCCATGTTTGTTGTTGTTGTTTGTTTGTTTTTAAGTATGCTGCTGATATTGCTTTGCTTGTAATATATTGAAGGTTTTCTTTAGGGGTATTTACACATTTTTTTCCTGGTATCTTTATGTGATTTGGTATCAGGAAAACACATACCTGACAAAATGAGCTAAAATTTTTCTTAGGGGGCTATTTATATAATTGGATGCACATGTTCAGAAGATCTATAATCAATAATCTAAGTTTTTACTTTAGGGAACTAGAACAAGAGAAAATTAAATACAAATTAGTAGAAAAAAAGAAATAACAATCTAGAGTGGTTATCAATGCAATCTAAGTCAGAAAATCAGTAGAGAAAACCAATGGAACCAAAAGCTAAATCTTTGCAGGAAAAGATTAATAAAATTGATAAGCCTTTATCCAGGGTAAGGAAAAAAAATTACTACCATCAGAAATTAAATCACTGTAAACCCAGTAGATATTAAATGACAATAAAAGAAAATTATGAATAACTATTTCCACCAAATTGAAAGATACTGGTCATTTGGTGAAACTGATGAAAATAAGTAGGCAATCTTAATAGGCATATATATATATATATATATATATATTACATTAGGGTTCCTATCATATATATATATATATGATAGGAACCCTAATGTAAACTATGAACTTTGAGCTTTGGGAGATTATAAAGTGTCCATCATTTGTAACACATTTATCAGGGCAAAACTCTATCTCTTCCTCTAATCATTTTCTGTGAAAGCAAAGTAAGACAATAATAGTGTGACTGTACATATCTGTAGTATGTTAACCTACAGTCCATAAATTTTTAACTTTCTGTTAAGATTTTTAGTAAGGTTTTGCTTGAACTGAATAGAATCAAGGACTCTTTCAGTTGAAGGAACTTCAAATCACTTAATAATGTTCAGTAACAAAATATTTTTAGTGCCGAAATTATAAATAATTCTGTTGTATTAAGTATTTATAAATTATGTTCTTTATATCATTTCTCAAAATCTTATTAAATCTGTCACTGTCATCAGCCCTGTATTAGGCTCACCCAGTTATTTGCTAAGTAATTTAAAATTCTAATTAAAGTAAACATTTCCCTTGGTAATTTCTATAATGAGTAAGGGGAGCAAAGCAGCACTCTGGGATAATAAAAATGTTTCAATATGACTAATCTAAGATTTAATAATAATAGGCTTTGTTAGCATTTCATTAAAGTCAAACGTTATCAGGACCAATTTTTCCCCAAAGTTATCCAAAAGAGCTGACAGTGAAGCAGAAAACACTCATATGTCTTCTCTCTTTTAAATGTGAATTCATCTTTGTTACTCATTCCCCCCTTACCTCTCTGACCATTTTCTATGAGAACTGTTAAATATTCTAAGAGAAAATTATACATATTTCAGAATGTTCTCAATACTTCCTTTCTCTGAAATTATGGTTACTTTTTGGAATATTAGCAATTATTTTGAACTACTGATCATTTAAATCTAGTTGGCTTGTTCTTATCAGGAACAAGACTGTCTGCATTAGAAACAGTGTGATAGAAAACACAATGAAAATATAGCAGGAACAAATGCTTGCTTAGGCTACAGACAAGTATACTAATGTAAACTTGACACAATGAGGGAAGAATTTAGCATAAGGTTTAAGCTTTCTGATTTTTAAGATTTCTCTATTCTACCTATCCTGCCATATCAGAGACATTTTCAAGGTGATGAAAGGTAGTAGAATTGTACGATTGAGATAAGATCTAAGCTCACTCTTAGTTTTAGGATCAGTCTTCTCACTCATCCCTCCTTTCTCCTAACTTTCCTAGGAAACAAATTTCCATGCACAATGAAGTAAATCCAATATAAAATAGAACTCACTTCAATTGAAAGCAAAAGACCATAAAAATAAGGTTTAAATATATAATTCAAATGTTTGCTTAACATAAACTTAAAATATATATATATAAATATTGCTTAATTAAATTGTAATTAAACAATTACAAGCAAAATAAAAAATGATGTATCTTTTGTAAAATCTAATGTTTCATGAAGGAGATGAATCTGCAAACAAAATTACTTTAAATTTAATGCCTTTTTAAAAAGATAGACAATAATGTACTTCTTCACATCTATTTTTTTTTTTCCATTTCAATAATAGAATCTCTAGAGTGTTAATTATGTCACCACTACTGGAGTACTTATCAACTTCATATTCTGTAATATACAAATGTAAGAGATTATTATATATTTAACAATAACAGTGTGAAAACATTAATGTTGAATTGAAATCTTCCTCTCCAGGTTATTAATTATTTTTTCTTGAAAGAGACAAGGTATACTATGAAATCTATGTATTAAATAATAATCATACAAAGACTGAAAATAAATATGCTCTGCCATTTATTTACAAAGTCTCAGACATAAATTATAATCAAATGTTGCATTATATACCTGTTTATTTTAAGTTATCTGTAAGCTTGAAAGTTGTTATGATAAATGAATACTATAGAATTTTAATATACAATTAGATGAGTTTAAGATCAGAGTAGATATATTTTCAAAGTAGTAAGACTAAAACATCTATCTCAATTAAGGAAGCAAAAGACTGTTTTGAGATCTTTGTCAAGTTTTAAGGGTCCAACATACAGTCTCAATTACATTTCTAAATTTTTAATTTGAGGTGAATTATTCTGGTGAGTCATTGCTGCTTATATAAATCTAAAATATTTGCATGATTTCTATGAGTTGGGGGAGAAAAATAAGTGAAAATAATTTAAATTACTTTAGGGGAGCAATTTTGATTGACAGTTAATTCCCAAAATGTTCATAGTAAAAGGCAAATATTATTAGCAAGTTTAGTGAACAGCACAGTCTGAAAGATGTAGAATAGTATAAGGACAACATATTTAAAAACACACAAAAGTGATTTGTAGAAAATTTTAAATTGTCAGGAACTAGAAATAAAAAAAAATAAATGGGATAAAAACATATTTGATTTATATTTAAGTAAGTTGGAAAATAAGTAGAAGTAAGCCAAGGATAAAGCTTGAGTCAATTCTTTGCTCAATCATCTCTTGAAGACAAATTGAGTTTTGGAAATCTAGCTGAGCATTTTGAATTCTAAGAACAAATTAAGTTCCAAAGAAGAGTATAAAAACACAGTGGCAAAAATATAATAAAATATTTTAAATTCACTACATTTTAAAATAGTGTTTGTTGCTTCTTTATTGTTTTGCTGTATGTGTGAACGTGTCGAGTATGTATAATGGTGAACTGATATTTTCTAGGCATGTGAGTGTGCTTTCCTTTCAGCAAGAATCCTTATTTTGGGTTAGTTAGGTAGCCAACAGTGCTATCACTTGATTTTACTATAAGAATAATACGAAAGTTATTATAGGGATTATTTGGAGAATTATTTAAAAGATTAAAACACAACTGGTTAGCTATAGAAAACATAACATGTTCCTGTAGTTTTGCTTTGTTTTTTCTCTTTAGTGCATACTTATTTACTAAACAGGGAAACACTAGTACTACTATGAAAGTCTTCTCCTAGGAATCTAATTATTTTGCAAAATAGATGAGTAAATACAATTCTAAAATTTACATTGTAGGTAGCTGATAAATATATCTTTAAATGATTTGTTAACATCAATAAACAGATTTGATATAACTATTTTCCATATTTTTCAATCATATTTAGATATAAAAGGCTAATATTCTGAAATAAATGAATAGGCTGTCAAGTAGACAGCAGCAAATGAGTACATTCCATACCACCATTTTTATCTACACCTGAAAGTCAACTTCTAGAATAATTCATTTATCCTAGTACTGAGTATATTTTGATAAGCCCATCACCTTTGGAGTATATTCTTTTTTTTTTTTTTTTTTTGAGACTAGGTCTTGCTATTTTTGCCCGTGGAACTGCAGGTTCTTGTGCCCGGGGTACCACAGACTCAAGCAATCCCCAGCCTCAGCTTCCCAGGTAGCTGGGATTACAGGAGCGCACCACCACACCCAGATATTTGTTTTGGAACTAGGTCTCACTACGGGCCCCAGGCGGGACTCGAACCGCGATCCCTAGCCCCAGCCACTTCATAGGCTGAAGCTTACAAGCACGAGCCACCGTGCCCGGCCTGGAGTATATTCTGATATTATATTCCTAATACAAAAAGTAAGGGAAACACTGTTTTTGTAAGTACACATGCTAGATCTGATATTGTGACAACTTGAAAATATCTATACAGCAATTCAAGAATATTTGGGTTGCCAACACAACAATCCTGATATAAACTATCATCTACAAATTGTTGCAACATTGAATAAAAACACTTTAGTGTTGAAATGTATTGTTCAGTTTTGGCCAATTCATGCATTAAAAGAGATAAATTTGCTGACATGTATTTGTTAAAAGACAGGCAATGTGATCTTCAATAGTTTTGAAGAAAGTCTATGTAGCAGCAAATTCTCATATCCCAAATTCGATAACAACACTAATATTTAAGGCTAAGGGCCATTTAACATTGTATGTTTCCAAGTGTATCAGAGAGTTAAAGTACTGATAAATTAATTAAGCATTCCAATCTGTTGTAAAAAAAAAAGAAAAAACAACCAAACCTAATACTACTTTCTCCACTCTTGACAAACAACTTGTCAAAATTCAGGCACATTTTTTGAGCAAATCTTGATATATTCCATAAATACATTCTTTCTTCTACTGAAAAGTTCTGTGTTTTATTTATCTAGATATAGTTATTTAAAAATAACTGGTTAGCTATAGAAGATTTAGCTATACCCTTTCTATTGGGTCTTTTCACTTTTCCAAATTTAAGTATTGGTCAGATTTTTCCAACTTTTGTTATTATGTCATTGTAAATAAACATATTTTATTTTAGATTAATCTCTTAATGTTTTCTAGAATTTAGTCCAGCATTATTCTACTTTAATACATACACAAGTAAAATTGATGAATGTTCTCATTAATCAATCAAATATTCACTGTTTTTAGTCTTCCAATGTAATGTACTTCTTAAGCAGACTAATCAAACACTGATTAGTCTATAGCTAATCTTCTATAGGAAAATTTGGTAGAAACTATACCTACTATAATTCATTGTTTTACAGGACAGGGCATCTCTGTCCAAAATGTCCAATCAGGTGTTGAATTATGGAATCCTTGCATACTGATATACATTCAACTTAATTTTTTCATATATATATATTTTATTTTTTCATATATATATATGTGTATATATATATATATATATATATATATATATATATATATATATATATATATATATATATATATATATATACCACTTCTTTGTATTCCCCAGGGTTCACTCACCACCTCCCCTTCCTGATCACTCCCACCCAGCCCCCCCCCCTCCAGTTGTGTACTTTAGTTTGGTTGTTAGCTTGTTTTGACTTTTCCTCCCCCATCTTTTCTTCGTTTTTCCTATATGCTGTATATTTTGAAACCATTTGTATCTGTCTTTTTCTTTCTGACTTGTTTCTGTTAATATGATTTCTTCTAGGTTCATCCATAATCCATTGACATTCTCAAACTCCTACCAGAGTTGCCCCGATACTATTCTACTGAGATAGATAAAATCGTATCATCATAACACTGCCATTGTAGAAACTGATATTCACCAACATTTCCTGTTCTCCAATGGACACAGCTTGGCTAGATTGCCCAGTTTCATTGAATAGAGTTATAGTTAAATGATTGAGTTCTGATCAATATGGTGTGGGATTTACCCCTAAAAATATCTTGGAAATGATTGTCATACACATTCTCTATTCACTGACTGAAAATATAGAAGCTACAGAGCAGAGCCTATAAGTAGAAAAATACTGGAGCTCTTATTATCCATGGAAAAGTAGTCATAGAAATCTGAAAAAAACACATGTTTGACTATAATGTCTAAAAAAAACCTTATTGTTTTATAACACAACTGGTTTTAGAATTATCACATAAATAACATATTTGCTAATAAACCTATGTTGATATTGCATAGATTATCTTGCATTTTGTGATTGATTTTGTCAGAAGTTTTATATCAACTGTTCATTGTCAGAACTTTGCTCAAAGTTTTCATTAATACAACTTCAGTCTTTATTCAAATACAATGAGCATTATAAAGGATAATGGAATACAGAAATACAGTTCTGAATTTAACAAATGATTTTAGTGATCAACTTATTTTAGTTTTTGACTCCGATCAAAAAATATCTACATAGTGTTATTAAATGTTTTAGCCCTGCACGGTCAGTTACTTTTTATCTTTTGTCTACTTAATCAAATAAATAAGTCAAAATATAAAATTATATCTTACTCAAAAAGTAGAAGTTTTGTATACATTCAAACAGTTTTCTGCAGATTCCAAATATTGTGTCATTTGTTAAAGGGAAGCAATATAGAAAGTATGTTTGTAAATTATATATATGGAAATATCTATTAACTTTAAGATATCAAATGATTCTTATCTTTCTTTGTAACACAATCAACACAGATTTTCTTTATAAATTTGATATATGCAGTATGTCAATGTTTAAAAAAAGTTCTCATACAGATGTGATTATTTACAATAGATATTGTTATATGGATTTCTTATGTTCAATGTATCCGTCATTTGGAATGAATTTATTGATTTGAAACCATGACCCCTGACATGGGCAGTGATAAAATTTAGGCGTTTGCCATTAGCCATGTCTTAAAAACACAGAGACCTAAACGGGATAGGGATACTTTTACTTTGCTGCAAATCCCGGGTGGAGAAGAGAAAATGTATTACCAAGAGAGTGTGCAGAGGGAAATTGTATTCTTTAACTTTTAGGAGAAAAAAAAGAGAGAGAAAAGTAAAAAAGAAAGGAGCAGAGAGAGAGGGGGAGACTTTTGGGGAGAGGGGAGACATGAGAATGGCGGACTGGTAAAGTGTCTGTGACCAGGCTGAGCAGACGCCCCCTGGAGGAGTGAGCTGGTATCTGGAAAGAGCTGGGTATTTGAAAAGCTGTTTTATGAATCAGCCTTTGTTGAAGAAGTTTGAAGAGCTTTGGTGAAGTGTAGCAGCTCAGAATGCTGGAGAGAGAAAAAGTAAAGAGAAGATGCTGGAAAAAGACTGGGTTTTACAGAGTGCCTGCCTCAGGTTTGGAAGGGCAAAAGGGCACCATCATGGGCATGTGTCTCTTTAGGACCTCTGGGACTGAAAATGATGACTGAGGTAAAACAACTGGCCACTTGTGGCTTTAAGAACTTTTTATTTTCCTTGTTAATTTTCCTTGTAAATAAAGCCCAGTTGTTAAATTGCATTTACCTGGCACTGCTGTGTATGGGTGGTACTAACCTAGGGAACCTGGGTGGCAGAATCACATTTTAAAAGTGCTGCTTTTCTTCTTCTGGCATGTTGGTTGGTTGGTCTGCCCCTTTTAAACCTGATTTCAGATTTGTATACAAAACGTGACTTTTTATGTTTACAGTTGAGAAGAAAGGGTTTTTAATAATAGTTTTCTTTTTTATTTTACACAAATGAAAAACAGTGTAAGTATCCTGGATTTAAGTTTTAAGTAAAATAAAAAATATGTTTATTCATCAGAGAGAGAACGTTTGGATGTTCTTAAAACATGTTTAGTTTTGTTGAGGATGGAAGGTTCTATCATATAGAACACAGTCATTTGGATAGGAATTGGTTGGAAAAACCCACTGAAATGGTAATTCTTATTTACCTTTGAACATTCTGTAGATGCAGGGAATTAAAATATTCCAGAAAAATTAAACTTTTTTTTAGAAGTGTAAGTAAATTCACTGATATGTAAGTAAAGTCTTTTACTCCTATTTGATATGTCCATGGTTGTTATCCAGGGAGCAAAGAAATTTGGTAGGTATCTGGAAGCGAAATAGGCTAAGAAAACAGGTTATTTTTGCCCATTTTCAGAATTTTTTCCCTAAATAGATGTTTTAAACTTTACATCGCTTCTGTTCTGCAACCATGCCTTTTAGAAAAAAGAGATGTAAAGTTTTGTTTATTTCCACATTAATGAAGATCCATGTTTTATAATCTGATGTGAGGATTTGAAAAACATTAGCAGATCAGTATGCCTGTGCCAATAACACACACATTTCAGGGGAGTTTCCAGCTGTCTGAAATGGTTCTTAATTATGTAAATTTTCAAAATTAATACATCCCAATTTATGTTACTCCTTGAAATCTGTGTCAGCAAATGGAAATGTATCCATCCATATAACATATTTAAAATCAGTTTTGATGAACTGCACTGTTATAAAACGAAGTAATTTATAATACCATTAATTGGGTATATTTTATTAAATTTATTTATTTTATAAAGCTTGATAACATAAATAATTTAATTTGATGCCAAATATCAGAAATTCAAATTTGTGTAGACCTAGTTTAAGTCCTTACTCTTTTATTAACTAATAATGTGAAACATGGCAGCTAAGAAAAAAAAAAAAAGTCTGTTCTTATTTCCAACATGGTGCAAAACAAATTTAAAATATAGTTTCATTTTTAAAATGTTAATAATAGTGACCTTCTGTATCCTTTTGTTGTTCTTTTTTATGTATTTCTTATTTGACTGCATATTGAAATTATATGCTACTTCTTTAACTGCAAAACATTCATTATCAAGCAGAGGGCCTGTAATTCTGAGTTCATACATTAAAGAAGTGGTTCTGCCTGACTTTCCTATGTATACATTAATACAAAATCTATACTTCCTTAATTATTTTAAAAAATGTGTTATTTCATCTTCATTAACTGAGTCTGTTAGTATTTGTACTTAAGTTGTCAGTTTTGTCCTCTGCTGCTCCTAAAAAAATTATAAAAGATTTTGTACTATTTTTCTTTTATTAAGATTATAATAATTTATAATATAATAATAATTATAATAATAATTTATAAAAATTTGTCAAAAATATTCCTTTGCAACTCATCCATTGTTTTTTTATGTCTTTCCTAAGCAATTTACTCCCTAGTTTAGAAATTCAATTTTTTGTTTTACTTTTACTCATTTTCATACCCAAAATCATATTAAGAAAATTCAGAAAGCTTTCGTTTATTTATTCATTTATTACTTACTATATCTTTTTAAACTAAGGTATTGTGGGAGTAACAGGAGGACAAAAAGGACAAATTACTTGTTACAAGAATTAATCTGGCATAGTAATAACAATTTTTAAAGATGGCTTATAGTTTGATCTCAAATCTCTGCTTTATCCAATTACTTGCTGGTGATCCTGCTCAAGTACTTTTTCTTTCAGAAAATAAAATAACCTCTCATATGTAAAATGTGAATAATATTTAGGCTATGATGTTGTTTTGTATTTCACACAATTATCACAATTGCTGTCTAAGCTTTAGAAATCAAAAAATTATAGATGCATCATCAGTCATATTGGGTAAACCTTTGAGAAATATTGTCTTTATACTATTCATAATTACAATTGAATTAGCAGTACACTAATATATAGTTCATCTCAGCTGGGATTTAATTATGTGCAACTGTTAAAGTACTTCATTAGACAATGTCAAAGAATTCTGAAAGAGATGTGTCCTGATTACAGATCTTTTTACATGCAACAAGAAGCAAAAATATATGTAACTTTTCTCTATTTTTCTATGGGCCCCCTACTAATCATTATAGCAATTCTTGAAGCTTATGCTACTAACCTTTCCCTTCAACACAAGTTTCTGTCATCAAATAAGACAATCTGAATGTTCAAATGTGGCAGTATAGTTTTTATTTTATTTATTTTATTTTACTTTTCATAATCTGAGTAGTTTTACTTATATTCATATCAGCTATCTATACTCAAAATGCATTTAGGATTTTGTTTACCTGATATATGCTTATTTTCAAAAAATATGATTATAAATTGCTGTTTCAAATCAATCATCATCATTGAACCACTAGTGTACATAATCACCAATAAATTTGCTATTTTCTATTAACTTTTTTTACTTTGTTTCCCAGTAAAATTTCCATGAAACTGAATATTCATTTTATTATACAAAGACAAAAATCACTAGTAACACTACTTTACTATTTGAATAAATCAAGATGTTATAATTTTCCCCATTATACTATACACTGAATAGACATGGTTTTGAAAAACAGACTAAATATTGAATATTAAAAATATTTCAAACATATTTTTAATTTGTCTCAGTTCACAAATTATTATAGGTAATGCTAAAATTTTGACTTTGTCATAGAAATTTTAATCCTAGCTTCTGGAAATACATAAATCTTAAAGAATTCTGTGTTCAATATATTTGAATGTACATACTCACATATTCTTCACAACTTTCCAAACTGAAGGACGAACTTTAAATTAATTGTTTCCTATAATTGTTATGTCACAAAATATAGCTACTTTTGTGCATATGAAATGTTAATTATATATAACAAGTTAAAATAATACTGAATATCATAATTTTAGATGCTGCTCCAATAATTTAAATTAATAGTTGAAGAACACAGCAAGTTGAATTCATTAAGTTTTCTTTTGAAACATCAAAAATTGCATGCTATACCGGTAGTTTATGCTTATCTTTTAATTAAATTATTTACATATGTATGCATACATTATAAAAATGTGCATCATAATATTTCATTGTCATGCTACACACATACATCTCTGTTTCTTGAAATAAACAAAGAAGAGGTATCTTTAGTACAATACAATTTTGGGTTTCCCATAATAGCTGAAATTTCTGTTTTAACTTAGTCATACAGTAAAAAAGATGAATGTAATCCCTGTACAGTCATTTACCATCTGGTTAAGCAAATACACTTAAAGATACTTCTGCAATTGTGATCAAGTAACAGCAGATCTAAGAGCAGACAGAGCTTGGACTCTAAAACGATGATTGTACAGCTGTAGTTGGCATCATTAGAGACCAATAAAATCTTTATGTTCCGTTTGGATGGCAAGGACCTTTATCAAAGAGAAGCTCAAATGGCTAAATAACAAAGAAATGATCCATTTAGCAGTTGTTTTAAATTTAAGGCAGATAATGGAACTTCTAAGTCATAATTAGCTTTTAACACTGAAAAGATTGTTTTCAAGTCCTATATCCATTGCAATATTTTAAACTTGTCATTTTACCATAATACTTTGATTATGGTTTTGCTTCATTTTTCTAATGTTGGCATCAATGTAAGTGGAAGTCATCACATAATCTTTAACAACTAAGCACTAGAATTATCAGAATGCTTTCATAGTATTTCTAATTAAAAGGCAAAATAGAAAAAAAAATAGCTGAATGTCTTTGGTTAGTAAAAAAAGCACAGACATACACTTCCGTTTTCTTATCAGGTAATTCAAAACTCTTTCTGAACATTGGATATTTATTGCATTCTGTTAACAGGCTAATTCCTAAATTGCTATAAAAGGTCTATTAAAACAGAACAGATGAGCACAGCATACTGCTGAGTGATTTGCGGCATCAGCAGTAATCCCTGAGAAATCACCCTTAAGAATTTTCAATGCTCTACATTGTCATCAGCAATTTTATAAACTGGCATTTTTCCCTTTCTCTAAAGAGTCAGTAAATCCTGGTACGTAAATATTTTAATTATTTTCCAGATGAGGGTAAAGACAACTTTTACTTCTGTGATTTAACAATAGGCTTCCTTAGGGAATGGTGCAAAACTTAACTACTATACATCATTTTTTAAAAAATAGATATTTTAAATCTAATTTTTATAGATAATTATGAAATTACTAAAGTCAGTGATATTGTTCTCAATTTTAACATTTTGCATGAAGAGAATATTACCATTCATCAACCTCAACATTATGACTATGGATAAGGAAATTTAAATCTGATATGAGTTTGCATAGAGTCACATACTAAGAGGTGAAGTAAAGATTAATGCCATACCTCCTTGACTCCAGAGTACCATTTCCTCTTCATTGCATGAAAAACTATCAGTCTGGCCTTCAAAATCCAGACATTTTAGTTCTTCTGAACAATTCAAATAATAAATTATTTCTCTATGGACAAAGATACATTTTCCCTCAAAACATTGAACAAACATGTAGACACATACAACTTAATTAGTCAGGTATATTTAAAAAATGTATTCCACATTGTACATGAAGCTTCTATAAGACTAGAAATTGTTTTCATCAACCACATGTATCATATTTAGTAAAGTCTCCTATTTATAACATTATTTGTCAAAAGTAAATCAATGCTTACAGAAAGTAAGCACAAGAGCAGTCAGTCACACATAGTACTGATTATGGCAAAGGCCTGTGCTTTGTGAGTTACATTCTTTAATGTTCAAACAACATAAATAACCCTGTGGGATAGGTATTCTTATTATTCCCATGTTGCAGACAAGAAAATTTATAATTGAACATTTGACTACTTTGCCCATGGTCTCATCACTAACAGGTAGCAGAAGCACAAAAACTGGATTTACTCTGACTAGAGTGTCCTTTCTTTTAACCTCAGTGACACTGTGTGATTATTATGCTTCAAAATTATGTTTAAAAGGATCTACTTCTGCACAAAAAAGAAAGAAATCTACTACTGCAGCTCCATTTTTCAAAGATATACTAATTACAAATAAAACCAAACAAAATGAGGTGTCATGTCCTTTTATGTATCAGCACCACCACACTCTAACCAACCAAGTTAACTAGATACTAACATGCCCTTTATTTCAAACCAGCTTGTAAGTGAGATTTATAATTGACATTTTACTCAAGTGTTCAATTAAATTGCAAGATTTGCCATACTATTAGCATCAGAAACAGATATTGAGCAGTGTATCTTCTGAATCCAGAGTTATTTCACAGAGAACATGAAGCTGGATTTTACACAACTTTGTTGTTGCCTAAAAATGCTATAACTCACATAATTGATAATGCCTTGATATTATGTACTTCGCGTTAAAGCAAAAAATATTATTATTGCAAGAAAAATAAAATAATAAAATTAACTATTTTAATATACTTTGGAGTGCACTAAACTCTCTGCTAGACACTGTGACTATGGTGTTTACAAAATTTGCAATTTATTACTCATCAAAAACAATTAAGATTACTTTTCCACACCATGAATACTTTTTGCATGCCCTACTCATTGACCACAGACCACTGGCTTCTAAGTGGCAATGATGACATTCAGAACAAATATTCTGGTGTCCATAAGCTTATACTTTCTGTTACACCAGAAAGAAAAATATAGACTATATGTGCTGTTCCCCTAGGTACTTGGCAACATTGGACTTTATTAAAAAGGAAGTACTGTCACCTGAATCATAAGAAAGTAATTTTCTGGGTGCACCTACATTAAGGAAATTGAAATGAATGGTTTTGAAAACACATGGGTGATTCACAGGATCAATAGATGTCTACATATTTAATATATATCAAATATTAATTTTGTCTAAAATTTTGATATCTTGCCATGACGTTTGAATTCCAAATGGTAATTAACTTCAAAAATACTCTGTGAGATAACATTATTTTAATCTTAATTTTAATACCTGAACTATTTTAATCCATAACTATTATCATGATTATCATGATGATCATGATGATGTTAGATTGAAGTACACAAAAATTCTATCATTCATGAGAGGGGGTGAATAATAGCAAAATTTTTATGCTTTTAGTTGATAACACCTTGTTTCCTCTTATTTCCTAAAATGTTCATGCTAACTTTGGTTACTAGATTATACTTTCCTTAACAGACCTCCACCAATGTAATGCTGTATGAAAATTTTAATTTAAATGGTGGAGAAATGTTTCCCACTTCACCCCAACAGACCCAAATTATGCAGTATTAAGTATTAAAGAATCTTAATGTAATTGGGAAAAGCTCATATCTTCAATTTTGTTTTATATAATATTAGGAATTAGTTTTTCACTTCTCAATAAATATTAATTATCATAATATATAAAGAGATTGCAACTAATAATGCTGCAGCTGCAGAAGCTGATTAAATAGGAAAATTTTATATCTTAAACCTGATAGAACTATTACATTTTTCTAATTAGGTAATCAGGAATTTACATAATTCCATGAGAAATAGCATTAGAAAAAAATTTAAAATATGGTACTTTTACCTCCATAGGCCTCTTGGGTTATAGAAAATTTTATTTTGTGTATTTTCACTATATACTTATAATTTCACTGTTAAAGTTCAAACGACCGACCAATCATATATTCTGTGAATTTATTATTTTTCCTTTGGTCATTAGGGTTTCAGTCACATATATACAATATCTTTGCACAAGAATAAATGTCAATATTATATATCTTTAAAATAAAAAAGACACCAAACATTTATTGTCCTGACTGAAATTTTGTTTTCAGGTGAACGTCAGTAAACAAAAATAATCACTTTAAAGAATACAATTAACTAACACTGGAAAATATATGATATTGTGCAACCACTTTACATTGAGTTTCAAACATTTAGAATTTAACTGGACCATACTCCTCATGAAAATAAATGCATTACTGAACAAATTATATATTTCATTCACTGTAATTTATTTTTAATATGTGATATAGGTGTGATTAGGGAGGACTAAAGTAATTTTGTTGTCTGGTGGGTTATTTGTTGTTGAAAGTAATTACACTTTTCACATATGTAGATACAGTTATATATATGCATACACACATATATGTCTGTGTATCAGTCAAATACAACTCTTAATTTCTTTGTGACCAGATACTTTTCAATACTAATCTTATAAGTTGCAGACTAATATTATTAAACATTTATGTATACAGAAAAATCAAGCACACATCAAAGAGGTCCAGGTATCCCCCAGCTCCTATTTTACCCTTGTAATTTATATCTTGCTTAATGTGCTATATTTACTACAACTAATGAGTTACATTAATGAATTAATGAAATACATTATTGTTAACTATACTGTATTGTACTTTTCCAAGGGTTTTAACAAAAGCATAAGTCATTTTTTTACATTATTATACAAACACTTTTAGGGCTTTAAAAGTCCTTTATGGCTCACCCATTCTCATCTCCTCTGATCTCTAAGCCCTTAACAAACACTAATATTCTTAGTGCTGTAATAGCGTTCCAGGATGTCATCTATTTGAAATAGCACAAAATATTGCTTAAACAGACTTTTAAATTTAACTTTTTTTAAACTTAACATTGTGAATTTAAGTTCCATGTCTTTTTGTGTATCATTTCCTTTCACTGCAATTATTTATATAAATATATAACATATTTATTATATTAATGTTAACATAAATAACTTGTAAATATATTTTATATCATATGTCTAATATAGTATATAATAAACATAACAATGTAATATAAATACTATAAACATTATATTAACTATTTATAACAGCTATATTACCGATAATCTAGTCACCTATAGGATGTCTTAGTTGTTACTATTTTAGTGAAATTATATAAAAAGCTGCTAAATCACATACGAATACTTTGTTTATGTGTACATGCACAAGCATTTCAAACTCAAATGGATAAAAGTCTGGAACACATTTTTTAATGGGACATAATTAGGCTATGTTCAACTTTGTAAGAAACTTCAAAGGTTTCACAATCTACCATTTGGCATTACCAGTTTGGGGCTGCCATTCTAATTGTGTGTATTAATATTTAACTGTGTATGTGTGAAAACTGGTATTTCAAAAATTATGTAGAGCATTTCTCCTTTTGGCATGATTATATCTTCTTCAGTAGGGGCCCTCTCCACTCACTCCCCACCTACCACCTCTCCTCCCACTATATATATTCCCTCTTAAGGTGACAACACTAAAATTTCAGCTAGGGTTTCAGTTTTCCAATTTCAAGTTTCCAAATAGGGTTTTATTTAACCCAATTTATCAACTTATCAGATCTTTTGTTACATATGATATCAAAGGTTCTAACAAACTATTGCTTGTAGGGGATGTTAAAATGTCTAAAATCTTTGTCATCGCACAATTTCTAGAAATCTGTTCTTTATTCACTTAGCCATCAAGTCAAAGATTATTAACTGAATATCTACTATGTGTCAGATATTGTTCTAAATCTGAAAAAACAGTAATGAAGAACAACATAATAATCCTAACTTCATGGACCATCATTCTATTGGGGAGGAGACAGAAAAGCAGGCAATATATGGGAACAGTACAAGATGTTTGTGAAGAAAACAGCAAAGTGTCCCATACAAAGGAATGAGGCATTTAAAGAACATGTTAACACTAGTACCTCTGAACTTTGGAACTGGAACTGCAAAAACGAGATAATGGAGTGAGCTTAGAAAACTTCAGTTTCATCAAGAATATTATAAATTTGCTGCATTAAATCCAATGTTGAATATACAGTTCTGTCCTTCACCAAACCAATATTCCCACCTAAATTTATGTTATAATGCAATATTGCTATACGAAAAAGGGAAAACCTCAGCTTTTAACAGTAGTTTAAACAGCATGTCATGTTGATAATATAAACACATTTGAGAGTTACAGCAAAAAATCACATAAAAAAATGAAACACAGAGAGCATCTGGGGATAACAAAGGAAGTGTCTAGTAATTAAAGTTACTAAGAATACAAAACCCTTAATAAGAAAGCAATGTGTGAACACAAAGACATGGCAGGTGTGTGATATATCTTGTAACACGAGGAGATGCAGTAAAAATAGAGATAGTGGTGCTTATCTGCTCATACTTGGTTAGTTTATATCCTTAATTCTCATTCCTACAAATATTTTACCAACAGTTAAACATATTTGAGATTTTTTTGTACTACTTAATTGATCTCTTTAGAAATCAGTCATTAATTTTAATCTGTAACTGTTTTTCTATCTGCTTTTTAGAGTTAGAACGGGTAAATATTTTGGCATTTTTAAAAGGTTTTTATTGCAGTAACATTGCATTATAACATTTTATGTTTCAGGTGTGCATTGTTATAAATCAGCATCTATATATACTACGTTGATTTCACCACTAAAAATCGAATTCTATTATTCAATACGCAGGGAACTACCTTTATTCTTAACTTTTAAGATATCTAAATGGGAATTTTTGTATGTTTAGTCTTTCATTCACCCCTGTATAGTTACCAAGCAGCATGTTCAATATGAGGTTCTGAACAGTGTCTGAAGAAAGACTATTTTCCTGCTCTGAGTTTATATTTTATTTTTTAAGTAATAGTTTATTTTTATTTATTTTATTTTGTATTTTTATTGATTACACATATGTCTATATATAAACAAGTATACACATCTATCATCTATCTATCTATCTATCTATCTATCTATCTATCTATCTATCTATCTATCTATCTATCTATCTATCTATCTATCTATCTATCTATCTATCTATCTATCCATCCATCCATCCATCCATCCATCCATCCATCTATCTATCTATCTATCTATCTATCTTACACCATTGCTGAGTTTATATTTTAATTAGAAAATCAGCCCCAAAACAAAAGGCATATATCATTCTTCAATTTCTGGTAAAAATTTGTATTTTTAAGAGAAATACAGAAAGTTATTTTATAAACCTTGTCCTGTGAGGATGTGGTATATGAAAAGTAAATGAAGTGAGAGACTGAGCCATGAGCAGATCTGAGGAAAAAACATCACCGCTAGTGCAAAAACAGGGAATGGAAAGGTCCATAAGTAGGAATCTGTTGTTATTTTAATGTCAGTGAAAATGGACAGGAAGGCTGAAATCAATCGGTGAGTGGTTAGGGCAAATGACAAAGGAGAATTATCTAAGATTCAGACATTGGCCAATCATATGAAATGTGGGTTTTGACTAAGCAAATGTAATTTGATATTTTATAATGCATTTTGAGTGTTTTGAGAGGAAGAGTAACAAACTCACTTGTCTTTTATACATATCATTCTAAACTTTCAAGTGGAGATATAGTTAGGAAAATTAAGCATTAGATTGAGTTGATATAAATTAAACCCCATAAAGATGAGCTTATCTGTAATGCATTTTCAATCTTATCTTTTTTCTTCTTTAGTTTTTCTATATGTCTTTTAATACATATATTCTGACATATATAATTGTTGTCAGTTCTTAAATACTACCCAAGTTAATATCATTAATAAACTATAATCACATTTAATATTTTGCTAGATTCAAGATTGTACATTACCAGAAAGATAATGTAAAATTAATTTGTAAGAGAGTGCAATGGGCCCAGAGGGCTATGGTATAAAGTTAGGGGTGCTTTAGTAGGTATTGTACATTTCAAGAGATGTGCAACTGTATTTCCAAATGTTACCCAGTGCTGCAAACAAATCTTACATCAATAAAAAAAATAATACAATTAAATATATTTAACGGTCAGACAAAGAAACATCAATATATTTAAATAATAGAAAACAGCAACAGGGTTAAACTTGACTATAACAATGATTGTATTTATTCTTCACTTTCAATGAATTTCAGTCTTATTGTTTAAAGTATGAAAGGACTGAAGTACAAAATTATTTCTATTTTAATAATTTCTGAAAGACAAAGGCTTGTGAATATACTTAATCCTTGCCACTTGTATACCTGTCATCTTACATTTTGCTAGCTTGCACACAATATGAAGTTTTTGATAACTGCTTTTAGATGTTTGAATAGTGAGGTACAATTAATCAGCTATGTCAGGCTACTCACCTTAGTGAGAGTTGACAGTAGACTATATTAAACACCTTTTCAAGATATTTTGTGATATTTTAATAGGTGTTATTCCTACAGGATATCAAATTCTAAGTTCTGAGATTTTTTTCTTGTAGGTTCATTCATTTTTGTTTTCTTTTGATCAGGTCAGTAAGTCTTCTACAAGCTCCTTCCCTCATTTTAGTTGTCATCAGTTTTAACAAAGTTTTAAGGACACTATTGATGTGACTGACCTCAAGTGATTCATTCAAATAATATTTTCATTTCCTTCTATCTAAAAAAGATAATTTAAAAAGCCTTCCCTTTTAGACCCATCAAAAACCATTGCACCTTTGTCCCATAAAAATAAGATGAGAAATGCATTTTTACTCTTCATTATTAATGATTATGTGACACCATTATTTCATATTTTTTCTACCCCTTCTCCCTTTTGAGTATAACTTATTAAAACATCATGACTGTAGCTACATTTGAAATTTAGTAAAGTGGGTATTTTTAAAAATTGACAAACTTTTATATCAAAAGCTAAATAGTTTAATCGCAAAAGATATTCTTTCCCTCAAAGTAAACAGCATTCATTTTTTTTTGTTTAGTTATAGATAAAAAGTTCCCCTTGAGAAAATAATATGACATTTCTCCAAAGTATATTTTAGACTTCTTTCCCAAAAGCATAAAATACACAGATCAAACACTAAGTGAAATTCAGATACTTTGTGTCCTCATATACTCAAACCTTTGCTGTTACTCTGGACTCATTCTTTATCTTAAAATTTTTCAGTCTTTCCTTTAATCAGGTAAAGAAAGTAAAAGGTGAAAGGCAAAGTTATGACATTAAGAGGAACAGTACTACTAACACCAAATAATTGAGGATATATCAGAAAATGACAAATGTCCTTAAATATCAAAAAATAGAAAAGTACTATATGAAAAGATTTTCATGTCGTTCCTATAAACTCAAATCCTAAAATGTTAGATTTTTTTCTTATCTTCCCTTAGTATTTCTAAACTTGATAACTTAGAGATGCAGATATAAACAAATTTGTGATAAATTCTGTCACTTATGAATTCAGTTTTAGCACATATCAATCTTAGTGTGAAATCACAGGTGCACAACATGAATGCAATGAATTTGTATCTTAAAAACACAGTTAAGTATCATTTTTTAAGTGGCTCATAATTCAATTGATTCAAATATTTTAGAATATGACAATTAGAAACAGAAGATTTATTTTATCAAAGTTCAATGCTTATAGATCAATGTTAAGAGCAAATAATTAAAATAAAGTTTCATACAAATGTGTGTACATACATTCATATGTATTAGTATTTTTTAATTTATACTTATAAAATACTTAGCTCTTATGTGCTATCATGAATTTATTATATGCCTAACATTGTAGCTGGTAATTAGTGGTATTGTAGTTAACAAGGCTGATATATAAAATTCCCTTTAAAACATTAACCAGCAAAACATAATTTTGCCAAATAGTCCCTATTTTACTGGCAATATTCATTCACATTGTGGATCCTTTAATTTATATACATGATAATGAAATTCAGTAAGCCATAAAACATATCTACAATGCAACTTTATAGTAATAGGTAATGCTTTGTCAGAAATTACTAAGCTTTTTATAATTTAGATAGAAATTCTACTACCACATCACAATGGTCTGTGTTCCTTGAATGATCTCCTTTAATTATAGGAATATAAAGCAAAGAAGCCATATTTACTTTGAAAAAGCATGGTAATGAAAAACTGTGACTATGTCTGACTTACATAAAGTAAAACACCGCTTCTGTTGATTGAAGACTCTAGGAATGCATAGAGTGAAATATCAACCTTTACCACTGATAGCCCATGGGAGGGAATTATGATGAGGTGGAGAAGCGGAGTTCTGTCTATGATTGTGGAATATAGATACTGAGCCTTCCAAATGAAGCAGAAGAGGAAGAGGAATCAGTTGGTCTGTGAGACTTTATTTTCATGCTGAATGTAACAGAACCTGTGAGTTTCTTGGGGACCTATCTTTGGATAATTTCAAAGCTATGATTTTGGCGGAATTCTGAAGCTAATGCCCAATGTGTGCAAACTTGTGTGCAGCGTATCCATGCCCATGCAAGTAGTTTCATTATCAGCTGTGACAGATAAAGAATGTCAGAGCACTTGAAATTATCTTTTTATGATATTTAATAATGAACAACAAAGAAATATTAATAATAACCATCAGTCCCCTTCTTTTGTTAGTTGTAGTAGGTTATAGGCTAAATTAGTACAATCAGACTTTTTACGACACTAGCCTCTGTGGCTACCACTTGTGGCTTTGATCATGTTTATGCAGAAGGAGTATGGGACAGTGGGCACCTGGACCCAAAGAGCATGGGTGCCCACATGTGTAAGTGGGTACATCTAAGCCTAGAAGCAGGGATAAAAGCACAGTCAGCAGTGGCAGCAGCATGACTACCACTAAGACTGCAGAAGAAAGAGTCAAGTTTCCTGAGGGCTTGGGGGCTCCTTTGCCTACCTGCCTGCCTGCCTGTCTGCCTACCTACCTGCCTGCCTACCTCCCAGCACCAACCGCATCCCTCACCTTGCCCACTTAGACTGCCTGCTTGCCACACAATTGGTGTAACCTCATTAACTGGTGTTACTGTATCCCTGGTTCTTTGTGGACATTAAAGTTTGTAATAACTCTCATTATCTGTCTGTCTGAATCAGTGATAGTAAGCCTCTATGTTTACATGACATAGGTGGTTAAAGTTAAGGAAATGCATCAATTATCCAAAATAGGAAAATGACAGCAACCGTGAAGAAATACAAGGGTTCAGATTAAGTGGTGTGGAGAAAACAAGATAAAATTTTGAAGGGGCCTAGGGCTCTGGATCAAATGGAAACATTCACACTAATTTGATAGGAAGTAAAGATGGAGAAGAAGCTGATCTCTAAGAACGTAAGATTGGTCCTCCTGAGTTTTTAAGAAAGTATTGAGACTGTGTTGTAAATGGAATTGACCTTGCCCTCAGAAGTAATTATTTCTAGCAGGGTCATTTTTTTCAAAGTTCAAGGAGGAAAGGAATGGTCTGTGTTAGGGCCAGCTTTGTGGAGTTCTTGGGGTGGAAGTAGGGGGTAAATATATGGGTAAATAAACTTTGTCTCTGGATAACAATACATTTTAAAGATTTAGTAAATGTTTAAGATAACCTAGAGATGGATATAACAACCCTCTGCTCCCTTACTGCTTGCAAGATAATGGCTGAAAGTCTGGATAGGATTTTTGCTTAATAAATTATTTTGTGCCATCTTCTGATGTTGAAGTAATTACACTTACATAGAAAGGGTGTGGCCTATCTTTCTTGCATGTATTTAAAGATATGTTTAACTGAAACTGCTATGCCTGCTGCTTCCAGTAGATTTAGATGCTGCAGTAATAAATTTATACAAGAGTTGGTGTGCATGTTTACTATGGAATTAATGAACAAAGCTGTTGCTCTGTCATACACTAGCTGTTTCTGAGCTATGGAAATTGTGCCAATGTGTCATGTAAATGTTTCTACTTGTTAAAATGTTTAAAGACCTAAACATGTTGTGTAGTATTCAAGCATATTTTTCACTAGAATTTGAAAGATTCTGACATAAGTTCAATTAAACCTCAAAGCCAACTCTTATGTTTTGTAGACTGTTCTCACAGCTTAAATGCCATAGTTTTCTGAATACTGGGAATCACACCCCATACCAAACTACATGTACTTTTGTATTTCACAAAAAGTGCAGGTGCTATGGAATTTACTGTTTATCAAGCATAATTAAACAGTATTCAGCTTTATTTTTTATATAATTAATTTACAGAGGTATCTGTTTGGAAATAAGTAAATGAGGTGATACACAAAGTAAGTTATAGGCTGTGATAAGGTTAAAAGCTCTACTTCAGAGTTAGAACTCTGATGTCAATATTTGTGTTTGGAAGTAGAAAATATCCAGTGACAAGATAAAATACAAGTGAGTAACTCCAAAAGTCTTTTTCCCCCATATTATATTAATTTAGTAAAATTTTTCCATATACTAAATACAGTATGCCATGTTCTTTGGGTTTTATAGGTATTCATTAACATATTAGCATCAGGGTAATACAACTGATCATTGCATCTTCATTGATACTCTCCCATTTATGAAAGTGAACTGAATGTCCAGTATGTTCTAAATTGTTAGAGTAAATTTGATAAAACTAAAGAGAGGAATTTTCAAAGGATTATTACTCTTTATATTAAAATGTATACAGTAATACAGTACTTTTCAAAGTATCAGGAGGTGATATTTATGATCAGGTGAAATTAGTTCCGCACACATCTCTTTTGAGTTTTAACTTCCCTATTTCTGATTCTTTTTAAATTGATCATTTTGTTTCTTGCTGAATATGTTTCTCAAAGATCCCTGCTCTTATCTTCTAATTTGAACATCATACTCAGTGATTAAAAAACTGCCAAGAGAAAAATCTTTTAACCATAAATAGTGATTTGTTAAATGTAGCACATATGTTCATTGGGAAAAAAAAAACTCACTTAAACTAAACAAAGAAAAGTTTATTTTATGCTTCAGTGTTAATAAATATCAAGAACAGATGTTAATTTCACCTAATACTAGATTTCCCAGGAGTGGGGTAAAAAAACCTTTGGTTAACCTATCATCTTCACCAGTCTGGTAAAAGTAGTACCACATGATAAGGTGCCAGTGAATGATGCTCAGTGAAAGTTTATTAGAAATTGTATTTTCTAAACTTGTGGATTTTCTACATGAATTATTACCT
Source organism: Uropsilus gracilis (assembly GCA_004024945.1). Lineage (NCBI taxonomy): Eukaryota > Metazoa > Chordata > Mammalia > Eulipotyphla > Talpidae > Uropsilus > Uropsilus gracilis. The sequence goes on along the minus strand of PVHY01000605.1, from coordinate 125,047 downwards.
GAAATCCTTTGAAAAGCATATACCATTTTGAGTGTTTCTAAAATTAACCAAGCATGCACAATAATGTATTTTTTAGTTAATTATACTAAAGTTCAATTTGATTCATCAAATGTTCATGCATCTTTCTCATTTTTTAATAGCTCTTCTTTCCTTTGAAAAAATTTTAGGAAGTGAATTCAATACCAACAATTCTGGAGATATGCACATGATTACATCAGTCTATACTAAAATATGCTTAGGTACCAGATAATTTGAAATATATCAGATAAACTAAATGTAAACTATTAGTTAGAAAATGTTGATGCTCCATGCAATACTTGTCACTAGTGACTATGCATGTCTCTCCTTGCTGTTCTTCTCTATTACTTACTGTTGAAGTTTGAAATACAGTAAAATCCAATCATTAATTGTGTATGCTTCCCAATGATCAATCACTTATTTTCTATTTTATCTCAGCTACAGAGTTCCTTGGCTTGTATATCTGCTTATATAATTTTAACCCTTAAATATATGTCTCCTGTACAAATGCTCCCTTGGATTCCTTACCCATTTCAATTGCATAAATGGAGAGCATATCCCCTACTTGTTAAAAAATGATACACATTTAATTAATCTTAAATGTGTATGCAGAGATATGTATGCATGTGTATATATATATATACATATATATGGAAATGTATTTGCAGAGGAAAATATGCACACACATACATGAGAAAAATATGCACACACATGTGTATGCATTATTTTCTCTTCAAATGCATCTCCATATATATGTACATATGTATGTGTGTGTACACACATTTTTTTCTCTGTAAATGAATTTACATGGTCTCACATTTCACTAAATGATCCTTTGCATCATTTGTGTGTTTATCCCTTTAATTCCCATGAACTTCATGCCTGGTCCACAGTAAATTTTGTTAAGTAGTTTGACAGCTTTTAATCACTGTCATTTCTATCATCTTGATTCAAATTCCTTCCATCTCTCTCTCTTTAGAGCAAATGCTATAAGGTCCCAATTGACCTCTTCTCCACCTTAATGGATGTAGAAGTTATTGAATGCTAACCCAAGCACAGAAATCATATGTCCAATCTTGACAAATATCTTAACTTGACTTTCCTAAAAGACAATAATTCCCTAACCATTGCAAATTTTAATTTAGCTGATGGCAGCATTTTGATTTTCTTTCTAATTTTTATCTTCTAACAGTAACTAAGTTTTACCCCATTGCTTGTTACTCATAGATAAATTTTCATTCAACTGTGGGTTTCTGACTCACAAAATGAATGACAATCATCAAGCAAGACCAATTTGGAACCTACGTAATTCTCAATTTTTGAGAACAAATCTTTAGAAAAAGTTATCACTTGATCAAACTTTATATGTTGCCATTTTATATCTTTATGTAAAGTTATCACGCTTTTGTGAAGTAATTGCTGATTTATGGTAGAAAGAAGAAAAACACACATTTACATTAAGAAATCTCCACCTATACCAGGAAGGTTTAGGCTAGGATAGTCTGTAAAGGCATTTTTGCATAAATTACTTTATGCATTATCACCCTGAAGAAATTTGAAGAAAAATGCCCTATCCAGGACACATATTAAAACCATCCAAAAACAAATTATTGTTCAATATTGTTTCCACATGCTGTGGACTTTAGCTCAATCTAGTCTAGTAGGCAAATCAATCAATCCAAGAACTTTGTCAACCATTTGAGAGTGCTTCAGACATGGTCAATATGAACAAGTACTTTAACCACAATTCATGTCTAGATTTCAGGAAGTCTTTTGGAAAGACAAAATGCAACACACCACAAATTTATATATTTGTGAGAGAAACAGACAAAGTCCCTAAAGTGATCACGACACAGGGGAACACATTATTAATATCACATCTACTGAACATATATCATCCAGCAGATTAAAACACAAATATAACCACAAGGTTGATTTTCAATATAGCTAAGTGATGTTTGAACTAAAATTGATTACATATTACTATATCAAACTCATTGATTATAGACTACTAGTTAAAATTATTTAAAATTTTATTAACTGATTTACTTCTGTTGGCCAAGAATTGTGTTAAATAAATTGAGTCTTCATGAATCTTATAGTTACTGAGATTGCTTGTAAATAATGTCAACTGTTTACATACTTGGAAATTAAAATTGAATGTATTTTTTAAATTATGGGCAAGTAGATATGATGGAATTATAATCTCTAGTTGATCAATTTGGAACACGCATTCATTAAAAAAGACACCAAAGCCGGGCCGGGCATGGAGGTGTATGTCTGTAAGCATCACCTAGGAAGTTGCAACTGGGGTCAGGGATCATGGTTCAAGTCCCACCGGGGGCACATAGCGAGACCTAGTCCCCCCAAAATATAGTTGGGTGCATGCCTGTAATCCCAGCTACTTGGGAAGCTGAGGCTGGGGATTGCTTGAGTCTGCAGTACCCCCGACAATGTGAACCTGCACATTGCCTGCTTGGACAACTGGCAAAAATAGCCTGCCTGGAGAAACAGACAAAAATAGCAAGACCTAGTCTCAAAACAAACAAACAAAGAAACAAAAAACATTAAAGCCATCCTATACTTCTCTTTTTCTTTTTGACTTATTTCTGCCAATATGAGTCCCTCTAGTTCCATCAAGGTTGCTGCAAATGACATGTGTTTGTCCTCGTTGATAGATGCGTAGTATTCCATCGTGTATATGTACCACATTTTTTTTAGCCAATCATCTGTATGGGGGCATTTGGTTTGTTTCCAGTTCTTTGCAACTGTGAACAGGGCTGAAATGAACATGCGCGTACATGTGTCCTTTTGAATTAATGTCTTCATGTCCTCTGGGTATATTCCCAGTAGTGGGATTGCTGGGTCGAATGGTAAGTCCACTTTCAATTGTTTGAGGGTCCTCCACACTGTCTTCCATAGTGGCTGGACCAGTTTGCACTCCCACCAGCAGTGTAAAAGAGTTCCTTTTTCTCCACATCCGCGCCAACATTTGTTGTTGTCTGTTTTATTTATGTGGGCCATTCTTACTGGTGTGGTGTAAGATGGTATGTCAATGTGGTTTTAATTTGCATTTCCCTGATTATTAGTGAAGTGGAGCATTTTTTCATATGTCTATTAGCCATCTGTATCTTCTCTTTGGTGAAGTGTCTTTTTAGTTCTTCTCCCCATTTTTTGAGTGGGTTTTTGGCTTTGTTTTTGTTGAGCTGTAGGAGCTCTTTGTGGATCTTTGTTATCAGACCCTTGTCACTTGTCTGGAGGGCAAAAATTTTTTCCCAGTTGGTTGGGTTTCTTTTTGTTTTGTTTATTGTCTCTTTTGCAGAACAGAAACTTTTAAGTTTTATATAGTCCCAGCTGTTTATGTTTTCCTTCATTTTTTTGCCGGCCATATTTGTTTCCCCAAATGGATTTCTGAGGTGAAATTCATGAAGGGAAGTACAGGTTGGTCTCATTATATGATGGATATAGGGAAAAACAAACAAATAAGAAAAAATTAAAACAACCAATGGGACTGAACCATGGAGCGAGAGAGGAGGAGGGGGAAGATGGCGGGGGAGGTGAACAACAGTCAAACAACTAACAACTGAACATCAACTTAACCAACCAACAATTTGCAGAAAAATGGGAGAAGGAGTGACTGAAGGGGGGATACAGAGGGGGAATATGAAGGGAAGAGGAGGGATCAATTAATGCACAATTGTGACAAATCAATAAAAACTAAAAATTAAAAAAAAGAGAGAGAAGTACAGGATGGTCTCACTTATATGAGGGATATAGGGAAAAACAAACAAACAGATAAGAAAAAATGAAAACAACCAATGGGACTGAACCATGGAGTGAGAGAGGAGGAGGGGGAAGAAGGCAGGGGAGGTGAAGAGCACAAAAGATCAGGATAGTTAACAAATGTTAGTGAAGTGGGAAAGCCCCGGGGTAAAACACACACACACACACACACACACACACACGTTTACCAGATATCAGAAGAGAACAACAGGCCAAACAACCAACAACTGAACATCAACATAACCAACCAACAATTTGCAGAAAAATGGGAGGAGTGAATGAAGGGGGGTACAGAGGGGGGATATGGAGGGAGGAGGAGGGATCAATTAATGCACAATTGTGATAAATCAATAAAATGAATAAAAAAAAAAGAAAGAAAGAAAAAAACAAAAACAAAAACAAAAACAAAAAACAAAACAAACAAAAAACATTAAAGCCCTTGGTGGCTGTGCCAGTAGCAAAAACTTACTGTGTGAAGGTTGTCAAGTCATTTTTAACATCTTAGACTTGCTTTTCATCTCTTAATGTATTGCTTTGTTATTATAATGACTTAATAATATACAATATTTGTGGAAGTTTTCTGAAATAAATAATACTGGTATTTTCTCTCTTGCACCCACAATTTTCTGTTAGTATGTTTAGTATATAATAAATAGCCATAATATTTAAATCCCCCTGTTTTATGGCACTTTTCATATTACACATAAAATTCATTATAACTATGATAAATCTATAAAAGAGAAATAAAAACATATACTATGTAATCTTTATAGACTACACAATTTATTTTAAAAAAGGGAAAAACGAAATTTGCTATAATTTAACAATAGTGAATTTATGAGTAACTATTACATTGATTTCTAAAGTACAATATATATTATAAAAGTATATCTTATATATATATAGTATATAATGCATAGGTTTCTACACTTCACATTAATTAGAGACTAGAATGGTAAAAGAACTACTACTTAATTTAGGTTAAACCTGAAGAAATTTTCTTTTTAACAACTCAGTTGTTTTCAAATAACTAGAACCAGATAATTTTTATGTAGATCTATGGAAATTTAGAGGATAAGCTGGTGTTGACAATGTATTTTGAATATATTCAGATGAACTAACTGCAAATTCTCAGTCTCTGTATTATGACCTCCAAAGTGTTAATGAACTTTCATAGTTTTACAAATTATTTTTTCGACCAATCTTCAGTTGCAGTTGGCTAATACTAACTAAAAAACAAGTAGAGCAAAAATTAAACATCTGGATATTTTCCAAAGTTAACATATTTATCAAGGTTATTGCTTTTCATAAAATAGAATAAGGCACTTTTCAAACACCAAATAAACATTTTCAAATGTACTCTTTCAAAAAAATTAAAGAAACATCAATCTAAAGCACATGTGCATTAGCGCATGGCTTTTACTAATATTTTTTTAAAATACCATTGCCAGTTTAAGTTTTACAAATTTCATTTCTAAAAAGCCAGGTGAAAAAAAAGAACCAATTAAAAAACGGAATATGAGTAGCTCTCTAGATTATATTCTCCAAATAGAAAAGTATTAGATCTTTTTCAAATTGCATACACAGAGCCATAAAAAATATATTTCCCGAGTTGTTATTGTTTGTGAAACACATTTAAGTGCACAGAACATTTGCCTTTATGGCAGTTTTATTCTCAGCACAGTAAATGGTAAAAGGATCTGTTCAATTGACTTTCTCATAAAAGGTTTAATTCCCTATTTTGGCATAGGTTATATCTTGAGTTTCTTGCTTCAGTTTACATCTGCCCTGAGTAAGTAACTTCTATTGTATATGACACACTGATCTGGTGTCAAGCTGAGAAAAATATGAACCTGGTTAGAAATGATGACATGAATTACAGCATCTAGAAAGCACTTTTCGGGAAGGGTATGGGGGTCGGAAATGACTTTAAGACAAAACTATACTTCACAATCACGAGAATTAATTTTAGTTGTCACAAAATGCTATGTATTCAACTAAATTGAATCTTCTATTCAACTAGATAGGATCTTGTCCAAAACACCGATCGCTTTCCAAGAAGACAGGTGATACCTGACAGCTTTGTTCTATGCTGTACACTTACTTTTTATTGAAATAGCCATGTTATTTGCCATATGTGAATTTGGTAAAATACCAAAACACACAAGGAAACATGGGACCCATAACTCTGAAATCCATAAATACTTGGTGACCAAATAATAAAAATGGAATTTTAATTTTATAATGCTTAGCAAGTATTTGGAAACAATTTTAGACCTAACATGGATAATACATGTCTGAAAAACAATAGTTTTTCAAACTATTGTTTTTCAAACTATTGTTTTATGGAGTACTCAAGGAAGAAAACATTCTTGGATATTATCAATTCATCTCTCTCCAAGCTGATATATGTTAAATTACACTAAGCCACAGCATTGAGCAATAACACAAAACATTTACTATGCCAGTTATTTTTTCCTACAGGGCATCTAATATACATGTTTTCACATGCTAGCTATTGGTTGGACAAAACTTCAGTATGAGTATTATCATAATATAGATAAAAAGGAAATCACATCTACTGTTGGTGGAAATAAAATGAAATATAGCATTAAAGGGAAAATATGGATATACATAAAAATAATAAAAAAAGGCAATGCCAAGTGATTCTGCAGTTTAAGTATTTGCCCAAAGAATATGTAAATATAGTAATAAGAAAAGATCTTTTGCATTCCTATAGTCCTAACAACATCATCCATAATAGATAAGTCATGTAACCAAGCTAAGTATCCAGTGACAGATGACTAGATAAAAACATTATGGAACATGTACTCAAGAGACTACTACTCAGTTCATTTAAATACGATAAAATTTTGCCTTTTCGGACAAAAATGGGTGGACATTGAAATGATTATGCTAAGTGAAATAAATCATACATTGAAAAATACAGAGAGAGAATGGTTTCACTCATTTTTAGAATATAAATAACCAAATAATACATAGTGGGAAATAGCAACGAAAATATTTCTTAAACCCTGTGAAAAATATGTTGTTTAATAGTGGGATCAGGGAAATAGGAAGAAACAGGGAAAGGAAGGCTTAAGACTTTGTCATGCGATTTTTGATGGCAGGTGAGTGAAGCATGCACACTTCTGAAGAAGTGAAAATATATGTCCCAACCAAAGTGATTGAGATACAAAAATAACTGACTTACTTAAACATGTGTAAGTTAATAGTATAATGCCCACATAATTTTATATCATAAATCCATGGAATAGCAAATCTTCAACTGTACCAGTTCAGATCAAAATGACAAAAAAAGGATGCCCTTTAGTAAACCTTAAATACAATGTTAATAGAGTTCATTTTAGTTACTTGTGAAGTAGGTATGATAGAAAAGTGGAATAAACTGAACTTGAAACAAAACACAGTATTCTTTGTTTAAAAAAAGAGTCTAATATACAACTCTATCTTTTCAGTATATATAGTTTACTATACCAAGGAAACAATTCTGTAATTTTACTTTAATTTTATCAAAGGTCTTCTAGTAACCAATAATTATAGAACATTGGATCTTAAGTCATTTGAAAGGCTGTATTATCAATATTTATTACTTAGCATATAATTTATTCTACTGTTTGAAAATTTTAAAGAAGTTATTTTATTTTATTGGTGAATGAGTAACTTTTGATAGCATTATATTTTGACCATAACCTTAAGCTAAGAATTAAAATATCAAATATATTTTAAGTGTATATATAAACACTCTAAGCAATGGGAACATGAAACCCAACCATCAAGGACTAGAAAATCAAATTCTTCACTGACCTACTTGAATAATAAAAGTTACATACTTAACACTTTAAAATTTTTGTCTGATTTATATTTATTAGTAAGAAAATCCTCTCCATTATAAACAAACAAGCAGAAAATATATTTACAAACCAAATATACCAAAGTTGTTTATATAGCACATTAAAATAATCTGCCAATTTACTAATGGAGAAGTATGTGTCCACAAATAATGACTAGTGATTTCAGGCACTGTGAAATTGAACACCAATACTTTTCAAATTTAAATTGCTGCCATCTCAGATTTACTGAGTTTAGTATGAGCTCCTTACAGATATTTCCATGGGCATTCATGAGTTCTACATAATTTGAATGATGCAGTACAAACTAAAACCACAGTATTCAAGAAGAAATAAGATGTTATCACAGCATTGTTTGGCATTCACTATTCTCTTAGTTCCACTCCTAGTGATTTTCTCTGAATTAATTTGGCCTATTGACTGAATTGGGTTCTCTGTGTCCCTAAAATAATGTTGATTGGAAAGCCACATGGTGCAATACTGTGAACTATATCACATTTTGAGTGCTATGTTAGCCAATTTTATTCACAGGACTGAGTACTAGGAATATATAAAAGTAAATTTATATACACATGCTGCTTATTGATGTAATTAAATCCACCCTTTTTTTCCATTTCCCTTTGTAGGTACTTTGATGGTATAAAACCATGCTAGAGTTAGACTGAAAGGTACTTGTTAGGAAAAAAAAAAAAAAAAAAAAAACAAGGAAGGCAACATTTCAGTTTCGCCCTGTGCTTACCTTTAAAGAAGCACTCTTCATTGTGGACAATGGTAATCTTTTGTTTTTTCAGGCAAGCAGCTCTGTGCACTTCACAGTGGTTTTCATAGAATTCTCCATCCGATCCACACACAGGTTTGTAGTGTGGCTTGCACAGGTCCATACACACACATTCTGCTTGACCTGTCTCTCTGCTGATAACACAATGCCTTCCCAAGCCACAGTATTTATTTTCACAAGATCCCAGAGGTCCATCTTGTAGCAGGAATCCTGAAAATAAAGATGAAAAAATGATTCAAATTCATATACCCAAATAACAAATATGAGCACACCATTATTTCAAATAAAAATAAAAAAGTTAAACACATATAGAGCATAATCTTGCCCAGTTCTCAGCGGAAAAGCACTAGCATCAAAACCACTGATAAACATTTTCAAAATAGTTTTCCTCCTTCCCCTCTCTTCTCCTTCCCCAGTGAGTAATGTGGTCCTTAAGGACAAATTCTTTGAAACTAAATTGTTGAAGTTCAAGTCCTCACTCTACCACTTGTCAACTACACACTCTTGGATAAATTATTGTTTTAAGCAAAGTTCTTCCATTTGTGATGTGTAGACAATGGTATACACCATATCCCAGAGTTGTATAAAATACTAAATGTGCTTTTGGTTCAGTGTTAATGTTTAATGTGGAAGAATATACTGACAGGATTCTGGATAGGAAAAAGGAAACATATATACAAAATATAGTAAAAGGAAATAGAATGAGAGTGTCCTGAAAAATTTTAGGTTGGTTATGACAAATGACCCTTTCTCATTTTCATCTTTACCATTAGACAGTCACTGCTGTATTTCATAACTAAATGAACAAATCACAAGTAAGCTTTCTTAGTGCATATTCTAATAAGCTCCACTGACATCATTAGAACATAGCTAGATCCAAAAGTCTGACACTTAAAGCAAACGAACTTCAACCTATATGCCTTTTACCAATTTAATGAGAAGTAATTGATGTACACAAATATTTATATTGTAACCCCTGTATTTTTAAAACAAATGGGCTTTTTTCTTTAGAGAACATTATCTCACTGTAAAGTAAAAAATAAAAAAAAAACAGTAAATTTCTTAGTGCATACTTTCAGCTTATCCATTTAAATCATTTCTCTACATAATGAATAATGATAAAGAATATGGAGCTTTTATTGTCACTTTTACTGCAATTATTACTATCCTAGTTTAGAAAATAGTGAAAAATCATTTTCACAAAAACAAGCATATATGAGTGTAAAATTATGCAAAGAATATAAATTTTAAATGATACCCTTGTAATATTTTCATATATCTGCATGTTGCCAATTGTAATTTAGCAATACTAAAATCAACAAAAATGTCAACACTCTTAACTGTGCAATTAAAAAATAATGGTTTTTTGTCAGAATTTTAAAGCAAAATAAATCTGAAAACAATTTTAAAATATTTATAGTCTTTAATACTATATTCTAACTTCTGATAAAGCATTTTCTACAATTTAAAGCAAAGATAACCACCAAAGACTATCCAACTCATTGGAAAAGACAATACAATTTAATTAACAAGTCTGCTATTATAAATTAATAGTTCACTAATATATTTTAACAATAGTTTGGAAAATATATTTTATGCAGCAGTTCCTTAAGTTTGCTGTGTACTTGAGGAGCCTAATAAGTTGTCAAAACATATATTCTACCTCTAGTCTACTCAGAGTTTCCAGAAGTAGAGTTAAAGTGCAGCTCAAACTTTATATTTCAAAGTTCCCAGGTGATGATACTATGATTCCAAGACCAATCAGGAGAGCCTCTGACTTAAAGGGTTTTTGGCTTATAATTAAACACAAATAAAAAGACTAAGTAAACATTTTTTGAAATGGTCTTACATAGAAAAGATAAGTTCAAATTGTATCTAAAATCATATCACAATACAAATTTATGGGGGCTAGGAAAAGCTGTGGAAAGTGAACACAGTTGATTATAGTGGATATGACATTGAACAAATTTTGCTATTTTATGATTAATTTTTAACAGTTAATGAACTATATAAAAATAAAGAATAAAACTTTAGAAACTATGCTGTAAAATAATGACTGTCTTCAGATTGGAAAGTCTAATTGCCCTTCCTTGTACAGATACATATGTTATGAAATTGAATGATGATAACACAAGAATTTGACTCACAACTTTGTATCTTTTATGACTTTAAACCTTTTATTTTCTTTCTATCTTACTATCACATAAAGCTTTAGCTACGAAAAGAATAAGACTTAGCAAAGACTGTTTCACTTTTTTTCATTATCTAAAAGTGAGTTTAAGGCTTATCATCTGACCATTTTACATTTTAGGCACAAACTGAGGTGGCTAACTGAATCAATACAATTTCTCTTTTGGAGAGGAAGAATGATCTGTAATAAATTAGATCATTTCAGATAATGGTTGGTGTGGGTTTTCCCAGGTTCTCCCTTAATTTTTTTTTCTCTTAAAGCCTGTATTCCAGTTTAGAATATTAGAAAACTGATCACTTTTGAGAAGTTAATGAACTACTTTACACTAGCTAGAAGCTGTGTGATGCCTGTAGTTGCTACAATTAAATGAAATTTAATTAATGCATATGCAATCCAAAAGAAAGCTCATATTATGTAAATGAATAGCTAGAACATATCCTTTTTTGACAGTAATTATCCATGACTAATGCTGAACTTAAGTTTCAGCAAAGATTAAATCAATTTAATCTGATCAACATGTCAAAGATTTCTTTTAAGTACATTCAGTCAGATAACACAGTAAATGAATTTTAATCAAGGACTTATATGCTGCTATCTCATAAATTGATAAAATAACATTTGTTCCTTAAATGTACTTTATATTTAATAAATACATTATTTAATTTATCCTGTGGTTCCAGAGCATTACATGAATTCCTTAAATTTAAAACAAAGCTGAAACATTAAAAGATTAAAGACACTAAGTCATAAAGCAAAACAAAGACATTAAGTCATAAAGCAAAATATAATTCTAAGCATATCTTCATATTCTTAATTACGATGCAATTTTCTTCATGTGACTTATATAACTTATACCTTATCACATGGGTGTTTATTATAGAGAAAATCTATTTGAAATGAACCAATAAAATTCAATTTTTATGCTCAAGGTAAAACTATAGTGTCAATAGGATATATAAAAAGATCATGCACTCATGATTTTTCAAGAAACTTACAGGGACATAGACCCAAGAAGAGAAACAAAAATCTGGGGACACACTTAAGGGCACACAGGAAAATGAATGAATTTGTGAGAAGATCTCACAGATAAGGAATCATGTCATAGAAAACATATAGTTTTGAAGAATAGGTTAACTGCTAACAAGACTGATAACAGAATAGACTGTATAGCTGAAAAGTGATAATGGGCTTTAAAAAGCAAGAGCTGAAGGAAGGAAGAATCAGATTTTGAAGAGTTAAATATTAGGAAGGAAGAATCAAATTTTAAATAGTTAAATATTTGTAATAATTGTAGTGGAACATAAACATAGTTGATTTAGAATGTAAAGTATTTTTAGGTTTTGTGTGTTAAAAATGTAAATAACTAAACTATAAAGTATAACATTAACTTTAATTTGTAAAAATAACAGAATGGAGAAAGGAACAGGATTATATTCTTTGCTTTTCCATTTCTTTGTCTATTTCAGCCAGGGTACCACCTCTTTGAGCCTGATATTCAAATGTCAAAATAAGAGGGAACTAGTAAATATTTAGATTTACTTTTATACAAATAGACTTTTCATTTAAAGGTCTTCCAAAGCACTGTTTATTATAAAAACTAATGGCTGACAAATATAGAATACCGAACATTAAACCTACCACAGCATAGCATAATCAAAAACTTAATTTCCTATTTTAAATAATATTTACATATTCTAAAAGTAGACCCAGCTATACAACATCAATTTTTAACTTATATTTCCTTAATTGTTCTATTTTCTAAAATGTTGTCGGTATTTATTTTGGCATCATAATAACCATTAGAAAAATGAATTTACGAAATCAGAGTTCTTCATTTCCATTCCAATTGTGACTGCAAATGTGATTTTAGGCACTTAGTTAAAATTCCTGAACCTCAGTTTCCATTCTAAGAAGAACATAGAACAGAGTAGTCTAGAAATATGCAAATGCATAAATAGGATAGACATAATAATCATCATAATATCATGTTTGCTGAAATCATTTTATGAGATGATGAGAGTGCCTGTGTTTAAAAAATACAGTTACTTAGAATTAGAATAGACTATATTGACTTAAAATTATTAGGGTAAATTGAAAATGGCATTGACGGTGGAAGGGAGGATACAACCAACAACTGTGTCCAAAGGGCAGTAATTAAAACCATGCTAAAGTCAATGCCAAGGTTAAGGAGTCAAGTCACTTTGTGGCTTCTTAACAGTGGAATCACAATTGCAAGACTACACTGAGGCTCAGAGAGCAACAATGGTAGAATTATTTTACAAACAGGAAATTGATAAAGTGTTTCTTAAGCCCCAAGTGACCAAACCCTCACACCAGATAGTGGCTATGGTGTCTAAATGTCCAAAACAAAGGTCACTCATGCAAGATGGTGCCCTCCCTTCCATGAGGGCCTGCAGCAGAAGGTTAAAAGGTTATTCCATGTGGCAGCCAGATGTCAAGCACTGTTGGGTGGCACCGTAGCTGCCAGCAAGGCCATTCCAAGTCCAGGCTGGCCAGGGCCAGAAGCCAAACCAGACAGTACCAAGGTCACAGTACCAGGAAGCTGTTGGAGGTTCAGAAGCGGTAGCAGCACTCAGAGACAGCTGGATCAAGTCAGTGGGGCCTGTAGTGCCAGAGTCCAGGACCTATGTGGCAGCCCCTGGAGATACCGGGTGGGTCCCATGGGCATAGGTTAACAGTGCTATAGGCCTATCAGCCCCCAATGTCAGAGGCTGATCTTGAAAAGGATCAGTGGTGATACTGTAGTTTGAAGCTGTGGTTAGATGCAGAGGTCTTAAATGTCTATGACGTTCTTCCCCAAAGGTCTAGACAAAGTATCCCATGAGTAAGTCCAAGAAGCTTTTTCAAGAAATAGGTCCTTTTGAGTTTGAATCCCAAAATCTGAATATAGGCTTATATCACCTACATTTCAAGCCTGACTGACCAGGCTGTTTGACTGATTGGTGTGATTAAGCAACAATTGGCTTGGTTAATGTTGGATCCCGTATCACTCCTGACCTGCACATACTGATCTGACCTACAATGAAATTTGGACCAGCTCTTTGTTTCCACAGGGAAGTAAGGGCCAGGGCCTGACCCTCTTCCCTTAGTTGGTGTCACAGCAGCTGGGCGTGGTCTCAAGCTGTACATAATCGCAACCCTTCAACATTTTTTTTTTTTTTTTTGAGACTAGGTCTCTCTATTTTTGCTCGTGGGACCGCAGGCTCTTGTTGCTGAGGGTATCACAGACTCAAGCAAATGCCAGCCTCAGCTTTCCAGGTAGCTGGGATGACAGGCGTGCGCCACCACGCTCAGCTGTTTTTTTTGGAACTAGGTCTCTCTATAGGCCCCAGGCGGGACTCAAACCGCGATCCCTGGCCCCGGCAGCTTCATAGACTGAAGCTTACAGGCACGAGCCACCATGCCCGGCCTAACATATTAAATCCTGTATTAAGAGCAGCTGTGTGGCTCCTGTTGTAGTTGACTATAGTGGTGGACTGTGGGAGCTTTAGAAGAGGGCTCACTAAAGCATCAACACCTAAAAGCGGGACCCAATAGTCAATATGCAATGACATAAACTTTTCATCAAAAAAATAATAATTATATTTTTTAAATCTAGTTTTTATTAGATCCATCGAAAATGCATGTATAGGACAGTTGAAAAATGTTTTCAAATAAAAAACCTTAAATATTCTATGATATCCACTATATAAGGTTTTGCTTTATCTGCACAAAAAGAATTTATTATTATTTTAATTTAGAATAAGTATATGTTGTGACATTTTACTATCACATATGACAGATTGTGAAATTCTTAAGTACTTCCAAAATACATTTTCCATTGCACATGTTAAATAAGCAAATCACCCTCAGTCCTACCAATAACAGTTCAAGTAAATACTTCAGCGACTGCAGTAGATGGCGCACAAAGCTACCTTTTCAAGACCTTTGGAGGATGGGTTGTGTGTTTCCTGCTGCTACTATTCACCCAGATACAGTCTTTGTTTAATGTGAATGGATTTACCAGTGCAGATAATTTTTAATGTGCCATTAGATGCTTTGAGAGCACTAATATGTCTAACAGTCACTAATAGTGATTTCATATTTGGTGTTCTCAGGTGTATTGTGATCACTCTGATTGTAGGAGCAGAAGACTGAAAGAGACGAGGATACAGTCTTCAAACTCTTTTAACAATTGGCAACTTTGATCATAAATTATATAAAGACTTTTCCTAATGAGTTGTATCCTTTCCAAATATCATCTAGGAGTTGAGAGGTTTTTTTTTCTGTTGTTCTGTTTTGTTTTGCTTTGCTTTTTTATTAACTTAAGAGGCATTGAGAACCAATTTTAGCTTTTAAGGACCCACCTGAAATAAAGAAATGCTATTTAATTTTGGTCTCTCTCTTTTTGGTTTCCCCTTTAGTAAACTGTGAATGCACTATCTACAGCACCTTCAAAGTGTATGATTATTTTTTTAAAAGTCCCATTAAGTACTTAAAGCAGTACTTATGGGTACCAGAAAAAAGAGGCTTTCATTGCCTGTGTTATTTATGTATTTCAAGGAAATATGTCAAACGTCAAAAAAAAAATCACTTAAAATCGTTTCCATTAGTAGTTAGAAATGTGTTGACATTATAGATTGTTGGTAGAAAGATCATAGATTAGAGACAAATATATTGTGTTTAAACCTTTTATTATGTGGTCATGGTTACTAAAAGCAATGTATCTATTTTAAAATATTTTACTTCAGTAAAGATTTTGAATAATATTAAAATAAAGAAACCTTCAGTTTTACTGCACTTTCTGCCACTCTTCCCTATGAATGATGTTGATTATGTTTTAATTTTAAATTCCATTTTAATGTGTTTTCTATTTCTTTCAATAAGTTTTTTGTTTTTGTTTTTGTTTTTTTTTTGAGACTAGGTCTTGCTATTTTTGCCTGTGAAACTGCAGGGACATGTTGCCCAGGGTACCAAAGACTCAAGCAATCCCCAGCTTCAGCTTCCCGGGTAGCTGGGATTACAGGCACGCTTCTCCACGCCCAGCTATTTTTTGGAACTTGGTCTCACTATATGACCCCTGTGGTACTCGAACCACAATCCCTAGTCCCAGCTTCTTCATAGGCTGAAGCTTACAGGCATGAGCCACAGTGCCCGGTTAGTAATTTTTCTTTATACAGTGTTTTAATGTCTTGATTTTTTATATTTTTAATTAACAAATTATCTTCTTTAGCATTTTTGGAAATGTTTAAAGGAAAATTAATTGAAAAGTACAGTGAAGTCCATAATTCAGTCACAACAAAAATATTTTTTCTTTTATATGAGAGTTTTAGAGTAGTCAAAGTCAAAAAATGTCACAAAGTAGGAAAATATTTGACAGGAGCTGGACAAGGTGGCAATGAGGAGTTACTCTTTAAAGGGTACCAAATTTCAGTTTTGAAGACTTCTGGTGAACTCTGAAGAATGATGATAGTTCTCAAGAATATGAATGTGCCAGTACTACTTTTGAGCTATAATTTAAAAATGTTAAAATAGCTTTTATGTTAAATGTATTTTGCTACAATAAAAATTGGGAAAATATTTAAGCATAGGGTTCCTACATATCCCCTTTCCCTAAAATAATCTTTTTCACTTTATGTATCCAACAGAAATGGTACAATGGTCATAATTTATGTAGCCACATTGATCCATCCAAATTCAGTTTTGTGCATTAGAGTTCTTTTGTTCATTACCTTCATCCCCTTCTCAGCTCCCTTGGACATCTGCAATCACTAGTATTTTTACTGTTTTCCATGTCCCTTTATCTAGAGTGCTCTGTCATTGGAATCAGATAGTGTATGGTATTTTATTTCATTTAGCAATATGCATCTAAGGTTCCCCAACATCTATTCATGACTTGATAACTGACTTCTTTTTAACCCCAAATGATATTTCATTGCCAGAATGAATTATGGCTTACTTATCCATTCACTTACTGAACAAAAGTATTTAACAGGAGCTGGAAAGGAGCTTAGTTGCTACTCAGTTTTAACAATCATAAGTAAAACTGTTACAAACATCCATGTGCACGATGATTGTGTACATAATTTTTGGTATCTTTAGTTTTAGTTAAATCACAAAGAGCAAGACTATAAAGTGAGTATAGTTTTGTGAGAAAGTTTCACAGTTGCTACTAAAATAATTCTAACAGTAGGTACTCCAGTGAGAAATGAGAGCTCTGTTACTCCAGTCACATCAGCAGTTGATCTTGATAGTGTGTTTTTCATTTTCAGCATTTTAATAGGTACAACTGGCATCTCATTGTTTTAATTTACATTTCCCTAATTAGGCTTGATGTCAATCATCTGTTCATTTGCATATTTGTTAAAATCGGTGTCATCTTTGGTAAAGTGACTTCAGATATTTCCCTGTTTTGTATTTGGTATTTCTTTTTTTATAGCTAAGGTTTAAAAACTCCTTATATTTTGGAGATTATCTTTTATTATAAATATTTTGGAAAATTTTCTCCCAATATGTGACTTGTCTTCTCCAATGCTTGTCAGTATCTCTCAGAGTAGATTTTAACTTCAATGAATCAAAAAATATATCAATTATTAAATTAATTTTAATTTGGTTACAACTAAAATGTCATTGCCAAAGCAATTTAGATGTTTTTCATGTTATCTTTCTGTAATTTCAGTTTTGCATTTTTTATATTTTAGTCTGTGATGCATTTGTTAAATTTTTGCTAAAACTGTAAGATTTCTTTTTGTTTTTACATGTAGCTGTGCAGAATTTCTATGCCATTCACAGAAAAGACTATTCTTCCACTGAATTGTTTTTACTCTTTTGTAAAAGATCAGTAAGCCATAATTGTGTGGATCAATATCTGAGCTCTCTATTCTGTTCAATTGTTCTTTTTATCTATTCTTTCTCCAGCATCTCACTCTCTTGATTACTGTTGTTTCATAGCAAACTTTAAAGTATAGTAGTTGCAATTCTCTGACCATATTCCGCCATCAATATTGTTTTGGCTAACCTGGGTTTTTGGTTTCTTCACACAAACTTTACAATGTGTTTGTCAATGTCTATAAAACCACTTGCTGAGATTTTCATTGGGAAATATTTACTTTTATAAAATATGATACAGAATGCATATAACTGGCAAAACCTTTAAAAATGTCAATGTACACAATAGGAACACATACCTATAAGAGTGATCCTAATTACCACTATGAGGATGTAGGTATGAGTGCAGTAGGTATTTGTGCATAAATTTCAGAATAGGAGATGTGTTTTTACTTTTCAAATTTGGCTTAACCTAGAAAATCATTGCATAGAGAAAGTTGCATGCAAGAGTTGAATGTACTTCAAGTCCCAGATTAGTGCTCCTGTAATACTCTAAGGGAAAAATGAAATTCAGAATTGCCAAAGTACTGGATTATCTGTCACATTTCCCCCCAAATTATATATATTCGATAAGTGACTGGTTATATCCATTTCAATCTTAATGATACCACTTGCATTAGAAACAGTGGCAAAGTTGTCTGGGTCAATAATTTTGTCATAAAATTAATTTATTGCAAATGTCCTTTGGGTGTGTGAGTTCTACTGGTTCTGAGTCTTAACCACCAGATGGTGGTCAATGTGTAAGCTAGTGTTTGTAGCATTTAGCAGCTTTCAACATTGTGAAAAATATTCCTGGAGTATCTACTCATCAATTATAAATTTGCTGTTATATAGCATGAATTAAAGACATATGCACAATTGGCTTTTCTAAACTAGTACAAGAAAATACCAGCACAACTGAATTCTAAGCAGTAACATTAACTGAAAAGAATGATTAACAAATGTTTACAACATAAATATGGGTTATTTTTACGTAGCATTCATGTTATCTACATATTTTGAATTTCAATTTTTACAAAATGTAATTAATGTTTTTAATTCATTAATTAGCCAAAATGAAAAAAATAAATTATCTTTAAAATTGATTTTATAGGTTATTTCAATTATTTTCTTAGCCTTCTGTATATTTTGGTTGTGTTTTCATCCCATCAAGATCTTTTCATTACTTTCAAATCTCTCTGTAAGTTACAAAACAGCACATTGCATTACAATATATAGGGAAATACTTTTGTTGCTATAAATATTTTAATTTGCATATAATATTCTTTATGTACTTTAAGTCATGCTTAATTTGCTGATATAATGACATCTTTTCCATTTGTACCTTGCTGCTGCTCAGATATAGACCATTAATGTAACTGAGAAGTTATTTTGTGATCTGACATCTAAATTCCTTACACTGCCAATATATCTAGCAATTATTCCAGGGTTACTCTCACTGTGTCTTTAAGGCTCCAAGGCTAAAGGATCCCACTGGGATGGTGTATTCATGATGTTTAGTACTTGATGACTAGTCTTGTTCCATTACTTTACTCATCTCCAATCTCTTCCTTCTTGGGTGAAGAAGTCATGCTCTAAAATTCACTTTATAAAAGTACCTACATATTGGAAAATTTACAAACTAACATGTGGTCATGTGCTCTGACTCAAAGGTTCATATTTTTCAATCGAAATATGAGATCATTAAAACACAAACATTTTATAAAGTGGAAAAATATCTTATTACATAATATATGTACTGTGAACTTTTAGAAGAGAAAAAGAGAAAGATTTATTTTGTAGAAAATAATCAAAAACTTCCTAACAGAAATCAGATTTGACCAAGATTTAAAGAAAAAAAAAGAAGGAAAAACTTAGAATTCAGTCAGACATGAGTTAGAAAAGGAAGAGCATGGAAAGGCAGAAAGCCATATTCTGTATCTCATAGAACTTGACTCATCAATCAGCTCTTCACAATCTTTACAAATGATTTTGGAATAAGCCAGTTTAAATCAGGCAGTTTAAATCTAAAGTGGTAAGTCAATCTTTATCACTGATCTAACAGAGTACACCTCACAGATTGTACCATTTTTCTTCTTAGTTTATTTTTAAATAGTTTTCATATATTTTCCAAATGTATGTGAAAATAGCACCAGCAGTATTTTTTTCTATGCAGTGATTTGGATTAGTAGCTCTGAAATAGAAATAAAGAAATATAGCTGCAGACCAGGTATCCCTTTAATAATAATTACCATTGTTATATATTGGCCAAATGTTTCAATAAATTTTAACCTCAATTTCCAAGAATTTTACTAATTTGTTACAATCCCATAAATAAGAGTTATTTTTCCTGCTTTACAATGAAAATGGTTACCCTTTTGGTACCAGTGATGGTACCAGGTTTCAAACTCATGTCCACTTGAAATACCAACTTATACATGATTTTTCTGGGGTTTCTTTCTTAGATTTTCATGGTTCTTGTAGACTATATAGGATATATGTATCATAGATAACTAGAAAAGTAAAGCAAGCTTAGTAGAATATCTAGAAATCTGAAATTGACAACTATTAAATAAAATGACAAAGACAGAATGAGGATGAGATAAGGAAAAATGGTCTATGCAAAAGGTAGGGTTAGTAAAACAGCAATTTGAAATGTGAAAGAGATTTTTGAGTAATAGAAGCACCTACATCCTTAGTCATAAAGGAGCTGATAACTTAAAAACAATCTCATTTCCTCAGTGGTGACTAAGAACACTGAACCTATATTCCTACAGCCTGATTTAAACTCTGGCTCAATTTGTAATTTATTATGTAATTTTGGAAATTTGCTCCATTTATTTCACTTTAGCTTTTTCATCTTTAAAATGAAGATGGAAATACTACTGACTAAAAAAAAAAAAAAAAAAAACTTAAAATGCCCGTAGCTAATAAGAAATACACTAATATTAGTTACTACTGTGTAATTATTATTGCTGCTATTGCTGTTTTGTTTCATTCTAATTAACAATACTTTGGGTGTTTTGGTGGTAGGTATGGCAAAGTAACAGATACATGAAGAGGTGGGATGCTGTATTTCTGAATCATCTCCAGCTACATCAATTAAATTCAGGTAATTTACTACTGAAACAACACTTAAGATGATATGTTCCCATGTGAGCCTACAAACTCTACTTGGCCCTTCTTGCTTCAATAGTTTGGGACCACACTTACATTACAGAAAACAACAATGATGTACAAATGCTTTTAAACAATTCCAAACAGTAATTTAACTTTGAATCTAATTACCATATATTTTTTACTATAGGAAGTGTGCTGGCCACATTTTCAGCTTACCAAGTGATGGAAGCGAAAACTCCTCCAGTTCTACCTAATCATTTTATTTGGTACAAAAGTTCCAGTTTGGCAGGGCACCTGTAAGTAGAGTTTTATGATGGCATATTGAACAGACAAACATCATTCTTGACTGTGCTTAAACCATTTAAGACCCATAATAATAACTGTAAAAGACATGTATAAAGATAAAGGGAACATTAGAAATATAGCAAAAAATATTGAAACTTAGAAAGTATAATGGGAAAATGGGAACCATCTTTGTGGCCCTGAAGGGAGCTGGTTCTCAATGTTGTGGTAAGTAAAGATGAAAGCCTGATATAATGTGCATATTCTCAAGAAAAAGCACAAACTTGCAATACGAAGTATTTCAGAAAATGAGAGTAGCATTGATTATTAAAAGATGGGCTCAGGAAAACAGAGGAGTTGTTGAATGACTAGTTACTGAATTGCACACCCTCTCTAGAAGTCTGGAGGTTACTTCAGCTAGAACATGAATCATATGGACTTTGAAGAATATTGCATGAAAACGAGTGAAGAACAATTCTGTCCCCCAGTGTCTCACAGCCAAGCAGCCTGAAAGAATGTTGTTATGTTTCAGAGATTCCTCTCTGGATAATTTTTAACCTACTATTGGGATTTTCCCAGAATTGATCAATCCAGCAAAGCAGCACAGCACTGAGAAGGGAAAGTGCTTTGTGCTGCTACCATTGCTGCCCCTGCTCTCCCTCCTCACCTACCTTTCCCTGCTCATAGGACATGTTCTCTCCACAGCTGTGAATATTTCCACATCCACTTACTTCTGATAGCTGGAAACAGGCAATGGTGAAATAAGAACCATTGGGTAACCATCCCATCCTGATGATATCAGGTTCACCACTCTGTGTAGGTTCTTTGTCCCTTTTAGCAGTTACACAAACCCCAGGCAGGCAAAGCCAGTACCGGGAGGTAGGTAAGCCTCAGGCCTGCAAGAATCTTTCTTGGATTTTCAGGAATTTTCTCATTCTCTTTCTTCCAATGCATGTGCTGTCCATCCCTCCTTGCTTAAGGCTCAGGTGTGCACACGTATACATGCACACAATCACTGGACGTCAAAATCATGGGGAAGATGCAATACCACAGCTGCTAGTTGTACAGACTAATGAAGGAAAAAGCCTGACTAACTCACTTACCCGACAGAAGCAAAAAAATCCAAAGACCTCTCTTTCTGCTCATATGTGGTGCCAGTAGCTCATATATGCTACCTGACTCACACCATAGCCCTGCCTATTGCCATTCTTCTTGATATGTCAACACAGTGGTTCATCTGACAGCATCTTACCTCTGACAAATTCCCATGTTTCTCTAACTTATACCACAATTACATTTCCTCTTATCTAAGAGGTTTTCACTTTACCCATCTTTAGCTTTTTTTTTTTTAACTATGCCATTTTTTACTGAAGTAACTTTATCACACTAATTATGATTTAGGGATATATGGTCAACTCTTCAGATACATGTCACCATCTCATGTCACCCCCTTAGATTGTTTCAGTACAGATCCAACCACCACAACTAGCATTGCTTTTCAGTGTCAAAGAATTCTTGCAGAACTGTTTTTTTCCTCCTAATGCTTAAATAAAATTGTAATTGTACAGCTGCTGATTTAAATATTTAATATCTATATTTCAGTTAATCTGTGTTTCAAATGTGCAAAAATGCTTTCTGTTTATTAAATAAAGTATCTCGGGTCCTAGCAGAGTCCTTGGTGAATCTTGATAAATGAATAATTCAAAACTTAATATAGTAGCTGATATCAGAAGCAAAAAAATCAAATAATACTATATTGTGAAATATTTTGAAAACATCTTACATATCTGTATCAATTTTTAAAATAATAGTGCCAGTAGATGCATAGATACATATTCAGAAATTATAATTCTTCATAATCCAATAACTTGGGCACAAACTTTAACATGAGAAATGTTACATGAGAAAATGTGTCATATTAAACACTGTCCCTGATATTTATTTTTCATAAATCACAGTTAAGTAAAATATGATACCATTGGTAGTTTACAGCAGTGCAATGTTCACTTCTGAAACATATGCACTTACACACACACATATGAGACAGCAGTTTTTAAAAATGTAGCACAGCTAAAATGTTATAATGTATACTGAATTACTTTGATCTCCATTTTAATCTGAACATTATAAGATCTTCTTAACAATTTAACAGTAGATTTCTTATAACCAAGATTATCTTTATTTAAAATTCTGTAGGGAATAGATTATTCTAAAACTTGCTTTTTTATTGATAATATAAGTCATAGAAAGTTTATCCAGAGGTTAATTTTAATTGACTTATTAATCAATAATTTGATATATTTAATTTGGAGCTTTAGTAATCTGCAAAGAGAGCAGTTATACAAATAATAAAGTTAGAAGATATTGTCACAGACATAGAGAATAGAGGAACAGAGAATACTAAAATTAATGAATTTAGTAGCATTGCTACTAAAATTACTGAAATATTTATTAGTAAATACATCTTCATTTGAAAATAGATTATTTTACTTGCTTAGAATAAATATGAGACTTATGTTTCCATTTTCTAAGTCATAACAGAGTCAAGGTGTCATAATGAATTCTTAAAATTATACTCTTGATGATGGAGTACCAACAACTTGAAATTATATTGGAATATTTCTAATTTGAGGTGTTCTCTTTTTACTTTTGATGTACTGTTTTCTTTATGGTATGTTCTGTTCATTTATATCCCCCAAATCAAGCTAAGGCTCAGTTCTATTTTTGGATTATTTAGTCAATGGCTACAGTAAGTTTTCTCCATTATATCCTTTAGTTGAATTTCATCTAGTTTGTGCATAGGTTCATTAAACTGGCTGTCACACTTCATAAAAATTGCCATGTAATGAGAGGACCTATACAAGAGGAGTTGATTTTTGCTACTTATAAAAGGGCAAAGTATAGCAATTCTTACTTCCAGTTTACAGTGCTTGACTCCCTTTGATACGAAATAAGATGCCATGCTGTATTATTGAACAAACACTAACAAGAAGAAAATAATGCATCGCATCAGTCATTCATTTTAAAATCACATGCAAGATGACATCAGCAATAACAGTGAGATAGTTTCAACGATCCATTCCAGAAACATAAAAAAAAAATCACCGTAAACTGTGAGAATCAGCTTTATCGTATTCTGGAAAATAGTCAAGAGTTTGTAGGAACCCAGAGATTGCTGAATACAGAGAACAACAAATGGAAATTTGCCCTTTCTCTACCATTTTCCTAGGACCGTGGTGGTACTGAGGTTTTCAGCCCAAATTTTCAGGCATTCTGGATCTGAAAATTATACTACCTAGGACTCAAAAAAGAATACTATAGAAATTTTCCTTTGCAGTTTCATTTGAACAGAAGAAATAATCAGAAAACCTAATGATAGGTCAGTTGACAGTATCTAGCCGAAGGGGGAAAAATAAATGAAAGAAATGAATAATGCTTAAGAGACCTTTAAGATGCCAACAAAGCATTAAAATGTACCTAAGTGCAATCTAAGGGTGTAACAAGAAAGAATATCTTGTTATTCTTTCTTGGGAAGAAAGAATATCTTGAAAAAATTATGGCCAAAATCTTCCCAAAGGTAATAAAAACTTGAATCTATATGCCCAACGAAGTCCAAGAAAGATAACCTGCAACAAGTTCAAAGATTAAATAAAAAGAAAATAAAATTGGGATTATCCAACTTTCAATACTCCAAAATTGAAAAGCTTTGTAGGAAAGGGTAAAAGGAGGTCGGATATGCTACCCCCATATATGCCAATATGTGCTGCAGTCTTTGCAAAAGGGTTAGAATGACTTTTTAAAATAGTCACAGAGTAGTTCTCTTATCTTCTTGTTATGAAAACAAAAGTTAATTAAGGTCCAGGGAGCTGGGAGTTTTATTTTCATTGCTTAAAGAATACAGGTTGTGCTAAATTGAGATTATTGAAGCCCCTGAAGTAGGAAAAGTTTCTGGTTTTATCCAAGTCCTTCAGTCTCCCTAACAGAAGAATCATTGTTCTTCCTCTTATGGTCTAGATTCACTTCTAGATTTATCAGCCAACATTTTCTTTCTGTGTATGTACCTCATCATTACTCTGTCACCCTCTTCTTGTCAGTTCAAGTGGAGTCTCCCCCTCTTTGTCTTTGATATTCAGCTCCTAAAACAGATGATAAATATTCCTCACCCACTCCATGATTTACAGATTGCAGCCATGTAAATTCTCCATGCATTTATTATTAAAATGCTATTGTTTCTTTGCTAACCCATATAATGTTTTGTTGACTTTGCAGCCAAATACCAGCTTAATATAATGGTTATAGTAACCCAAAGTTATTTGATAAATAGGTACTACAGGCAGGACTTATCTTTTCACCAGGAAGAGAATATCCATAATGCAGAGATTGATCCTGAAATAGATATGTACAGTAAATATACCATATAACCCTACCTTCCACTAGTCCAGTACACTTCCATCTATTTCTTTGTCACTTCTCTATTCCCATAACTTATTGTTCTATCTCAAATATCTTTTGCCTTGGCAGTTCTTCATAAATATATATTTTCTTTGTCTTACTTTTATATCTCTAAGAGTCTTATGCTCTGATCACTCCTTTTAATCTTCCTTTTGGTAAGGTTCCAATTAAAAATTTTTGAAAAATATTATAAACCTGCATTATTTTACTTTAGTCTACTTTACATCAGTGTAATTATTAGGATAAGTCACCTTATAGGGCATAAGAAAAATGTTTAGTCATGTAAGTATTTGATTTGTATTTGGTTCGTCATACATAGTACTTAAGAAAGGTGTCCATATAAGTTTTATAAAATAGATCTGTCCCATATTGAAATGCAAAATTCAAAGGAGAATTAGAATAGAGGCTAACTTCCTATTTCAAATGAAGAAAATAAAAAAAGTCTAGTTTTGAAGTGTTCTTTGACAAAGAATAAATGGTAAAGCAAATAAAATGAGCCCATGATAAAGGACCATAGCCCATAGCCCAATGGACCCTGGAAAAGAACATGTCATATATTTCTAAGTGCTGCTTTCTATACCTTCAATACATAAGCAGAATTGAATGTTTTAAAAGTGTATCACATTCTTTAATACATATTATATAAATATATTTTACACAAATTTTATTTTATAAAATGTATTTATTAGGCTTCTTTTTAGTTTTATCTTTCCCGATTACCATTTGAATTAAAATTTTTTATCATCTGTGTTGTAGGAAACACACACACACACAAACACAAAACACAAAGGATTATGTTTGCTTGTCTATTTACTTCTTTGTTTCTTCGATTTACCATTTTAGGAGTAAACAGATAAGGAAGCAAGAGTGTCTGTGCAAGCTAGATATGCTAGCAGCAGGGAAATGTTGTAAGAAAACTCCCAAACACTCAGCGGTATATTTGGGGAAACTAGCACCATCCTGTCTTACTTAATATTTATCTCAGGGGGTACTTTTATTTATATCAAAGATAACTCTATTTTTATTACATATAAATTGTTGTTGCTGCTGTTAAAATTACCCAGTAATGACTGACAATTTCTGATTAGTCAAAGAAAAGAGTACTACTGCACTCTTCCAAAGTCATACCCTGCATTATATGTTGATATGGAATATTTACCTTGTAGAATCCACCCATTGTCAAACAATAGAATTGCTCGTTTTTAAGTCACTTTTATATAAGACAGAATTATATCTAAGACTTATTTACATTTTCCCAATTGCATAAACTCCAAATGAGGAATAAAGTAATTCTGCAGTAGGATATAATTAGAGTTTAGAGAAAATAAATAAGTAAATAAAAACAAAACATAATAAGATACAGGATTCTGAGACAATGCTTTCAGAAAACCAAGGTAAAGGCAATTTTAGGAAGTCTTTAGAATTTTTGGAATTGTTCAGAAAATTTCACAGCCTTCATATAATTTCAACCTAAAATTATGCTAACTTTTGCTCTGTTCTGATAAGCTATCATTATTACATATTATGTGAATAAAATAATATTTAGTAAATATTTATGCAATAACCCAATCTTGTTGAAGTTTTCTTTATAGACTCAACATTTACTTCATTAAAAACAAAGTCACTCAATTTGAAGATTTTGTGGTTTTATTAAACAATTCATGAACTGTATAGCATCTAACAAGTAGAGAGAAAGTGGCAGAGAGATGATACAAACTTGGCGATGTTTGTAGGAAGAAGATATTTGTAGCAAAGAGATAACTAGCAAAAGAAAATAAAGGATTATTCTAGACAAGACCATCTTCCCTTAATGCAATGCACTTTATCTTTTTACCATGCACTTTATCTCACTAGTGCTGACTAGGAAACTCCAAACTTATTGGTGTAAGATTAATTTCTGAATCTAGGAAAAGCAGCACTAAATTATGTGTAAAGTCTTGGTTGAAAAGGTGACTCCATTTTGCATCGTTGGTCTCCTTTTACAAAAACAATAGACTATATTTCAAGGTGTTTTGCTAGAACTAGTTATAAATCAGTCTAATTCTTTCTTTAACTCCTTTTTTTTAATGACATTTCTAAATTCTGTGATCTCCAATTTTGTCTGGTTACTTCTGCCTTTGAGTCATAAGTGATTAATTTTGTATTGAATAATTAATCTTTTCTCATCTCCTATTAGCAAGGCTTCAGAGATATAAAGCTTTAACAAAACTGTAAAGTAATGCAGAGCTTTAGATTTGTGAGAAAAGAACTCTGTCTAATCCTATGAAATACCACCAGAAATCCTAGCGTTCATATTGTTGAAGCACAAGAGAGGAATATTGCCTACTTCTTGAGGTTCTCCACTAAACAACTAGTCAAACAGCATGAAATGGGTTAGGAGAGGAAAACAATCAATTTAATAACAGGTGTATGGGGAATTTACATGGTCATGGAATCTTAAGAATAATACAATACATCAGGAATATGTATTTTGTGTTTAGGTGTCAAGGGTACCAAGAAAAGAGAGGATGAGCCATTGTATAGCAGACAACTAGGGGATGACTCACCCTTATTCTGAGGGTAAAGATAAGATTTACATATTGAGAGGACATATTCACTAATAAAACATCAACAAAATGGGAAACTTCTCACCAAGTAATTTCTAGGTCATAATAGGAAGGGCAATGACTGCTTCTCTAATTAGGAAAAGGGTAGAAACTTACAGAACTGGGATCCCTTTGATTAGGAAAGGGCAAACAACTCAGGGAAAGTCAAAAGCTTCTCAGCCCCCAGAGTCCTTACTGCTCTCAACTCAAAACAATTTGCATTATTTAATAACAATGAACCTCCAGGATCAATGGACTTTGATTGACATCTGGTATCCATAGCAAGTTGGCAAGAGACTGACTCTGGGCACATTCAAAATGAGTCTATGTGACCCTTTTAGGCTGAGTAACCCCAAATCTGATGATTAGTTTAAGTTGAGTGTGTTTTCAGGTGTAACATGCAGAAAGAAACCTTTCTGAGATTCTCTTATATCACTAAAATCAGTAACTGCTGATGAGTGAGACATTCATTCATCATAAATTAACATAAATTCCCTCCTAAGGTGTACACTAGGTCTATTTTTAGATTAACAGTTAAATCTTCATAAAAGGGGAGGTTCCATGTTCCTTGCTCTACCTAGTAAAGAACAGAGCCAAGCTGATCGAGGAAGAGAAAAAGACTTTTGTCTCCAAGTTGTGAAAAAGTCGCACTTGCATCTTAGTGTTGCCTGGCAAAAGGGACTTTGGGGGCAGGGAAGGAGACACATGGGGTTGAGATATACAGAGAATCTTGAAAGAGAATAATTGATATACGGAGAATCTTGGAAGAGAATAGTGTGAGAGATAATGAGGAGCCTGACAATGGCAAACATATCTTGACTTGCACTTTAATTTTGCTTCATTCATCTTAGACTTCCCTGGCCCCTTCTGCCCCTTTTTATGGTTTCCCACCAAAAGACTTAGATGTGTGGCATTTTTCCAGGTCTTAATCACCTACATTTGGCCAACTCTGTTTGGCTGGGAATTTTCCCACAAGGTGATGGGTAACTTTGGGTGTTTTATTGAGAAACTATTACACTTACTTCTCTCTTTTATTCACAGTATTCCGTTAAAATCTTTTACAATAAGTGTATGCTTTGTTTTTATGCAATGGATGTCAGAGCTTTTTAGGGTGTGAAGGTTTGGGGGGTCCAACGTACCCCTCAGTCTGCCATCTAACATTATAAAGGAGAATAACTATGCCATAAAGACATGAAGATGGGAAGACCACACACATGTGTAAATAAATATTATCACATATTCTTTTGTCATCTCCTTGTTCTACTACTAAAATTCAATTTGTCTTTCTTTAGTAATCATTTTATTTTTCTTACAAGAGCCTTGCTTCTCTTTTTCTTTACCCTATTACATTGGGATATATAAACATCCAACTTTTAGCCATTCATTTTCTAACATTTTTTCGATCACTTGCTTCTATTGTTGACTTCACAATGCATAAAATGCAACCTCCTGTTCATCTGTTGTTATTTTTGTTTTGGCTGTAATACAATTTGATCTGGTCTGCATAATGTACTTTAAGAATAGTGGATGAAAGTCCTCATATAAAGGTACTCAAGAATATGTGCACTTTGACTATTGCTCCTTTAATGAAAGGAGGGAACAACTTCCTTTTACTCCATTAAATAGATTTCTCTCTATCTCTAGTCTGGAGTGACTACTACATGTTTTCTGCATGTAGTTGAGGTATTCTAACTCACAGAAATGAATGATTTGAATAGGTGATTACTTCTACCCAGAGCTAGGACAGCTTTCTGTTGAGGGAATGAAAAGAGGAAAGCAAATAACTTTAGATATATAGTGAGTCTAGGAATCCTGGTTCCAATCTCCACCTGTAGACCAAGTCCAGCACTATATCATATCATTGGTTGGTTTCATTACGGAATCTAAATTCTAAACTATTTTTCTTTTATTTTTACTTAAAACAATTTGAACTGATTGTTGTTCTTTCAAATAAAACTACAAATAAACAAAAAAATATATTAATGTATTATGGAGAAAAAAATTATTAGTGTTATACTTTAGATATGCATGGCATAACTTGAGTTCAGTATACCAATAGGCATATGAGATATACCTGGAGAGGAATGGTTTATGTTCAACATCTTTTTATGCATAATAGATGTGTAATTTTAAAGCACAGACAAGGATATTCAAGGACTAATGGATTACCTTATAGCCTTACTTGTCTAAGCAATTTTGCTCCAGATATGCTCCAAAGTCACAAATGTTAATTTCTATTATCATACATATGTGGTTAGTTAGCCCTACTTTATTTTGTTTTAAATTTACCTACAAATTTTCATAAAAGGTATCATAGTAATTTAGCTTCTACTGAAAATTTAAATGCAAATTTTATCATCCAGGGGAATGCTAACTTTATGTTTAAGCAAAATATACATGACAAGTATTCTAATGTATCTTAACCATAATACCATATTTTATTTCCATGGCATAAATATACAAAATATATACAAGTAGTATAGATGATTATGTCTACTAGTATTTTGCATTTATTTTACTCAAGATTAAATTTTAATGTGTAATATTATTATTTCAATATTGTATTTATTGTAAAAGACTAATGATAATTATAGCTGCAAACAAGATTATATTTTAAGCAAATCTTGCAAGAAAAAGGACAGAAAAAAATTTAATGAGGAGTGTTTGTGGCCTTTTATGTATTCTTCTTGTCCCTTCCTATTTTTTTTCTTTAAGAGTATGCATTTATGCTTGATAGTGTAGGGGAGTATAAATCTACCAACCAAATATGTCTTCAGAAAAGTTTGATTTCACAGGAGTTGTTTTGCAGGCTGGATGTAGGTTGCTTGTGAAAAGTTATTTTCAGGTCAACTTCTTTAAGGGCATGCACTGAGAGGACTAAATTTACCTTTACCTATCCCTTTTCAGTGGAGTAGACCAAACTTAAATTTGTATATATTTGTCTACTGTACCTTCCCCATAATATCCCTCTTGTCACTTCCCCAGCAATTCCCACAATTTTAACTAAACTATTCACAGGGGCAGCTGAAGTCAGATGGTGAGTTCTTAACGAGGTCTGCCGCGTATATAGAGAAGCTACACACTTTATTATTAAACTTTTTGGCTTTGTCTAATGTCTATTGGCTTATTTGCCATCGTAGAAGATGGAGTGGTATGGGATCGATTCTTTTGCTCACCCACACTGGCATATAAGCTGAATTTATAATGAATGGATATAATGGATGAATATAATAATGAAAGGATAGAAAATAGACGGAAAGAGAAAACAGTAACAGCTTCTTGCCTAAGGTGTTTGTGAGTCATTGCACCAAACAGTCCAGCGAAGCAGAGAGTTGCTAGAAAATTTGAGATTAATAGAATGATTTTTGGAAAGTAGCAGTGTAGGTTATCAACAGAGCTGGCATTAGTTGGGTTTTTTTTTTTTATTTTGATCATAAAAGAAACCATGCTTAAATCAGTTGCATACAATAGAGAATACTGTCACTTGTAACAAGTGTCCAAGGTTGATTCTGAATTGAAGTGTGATTCTTTTCAGGTACTCATAAATCGAAACATGAGTCTATTTTGTTTGTTTTTAACTCTCAAAATGGCTAATTTTAGGTCCCATTTTCTGCACTAATCGTTTCACTCAACAGCAATGATGATTACAGACTATTCTAGACTGACATGGGATAACCCACATTTTATCTCAAAGGAGATATCACTGCCTATGATGTCAACCTTTTCAAGATTTCTTATTGGATCAAGTGCCCATTCTTGGATTAATCCAAATATGTACAAAAGAGAGGGACGATCTAATAGGTCAGTGACCTGAGAGCACTCCCATTCTTTACAGTAAAGCCAGGAGGTGTTGCTAAGTAGACTTACCATATGGATTCAACCATCAGTCCCAATAAAGACAAGAACCTAACACCACCAGCCAAATTTACATAGCTGTATCTACAAGAGGCCTTATTTCCCTAGTGATATAAAAGTTTTGTCAGTTATGGATTTCATGTAAATAAAATAAATCACACAATCTGTTTTATTTTGTTGGCATCTTTTAGTCAATATAATTTTAACACAATTGTCCATGTTGCTAAGTACAATACCTATTCTTTAATTTGCTTATTGCTGAGAGTTATTTCACTACATGAATAAATTAATATCTAAATATCCATTCACCTATGATGGTTACTGGAGATGTTTCCTACTTAGGACTATTATGAGCAAGACTGTGATAAATATTCCTCAATAAATATTTTTGTAGGAATAGCTTTTCATTTCTTGGGAAAATATTTAACTGTGGGATCTTTTTGTCATAAAGTACATTTATGTTTAGTTTTGTAAAATACTGCCAAACTATGATTCAGAGTGGTTAATTATATGACATATCTTTGTTAAACCATGTGCTTACCATCCTTTTAAGTATAGCCATTCTAATGGGTGTGAATGGTATCTAATTTTTATTTTCCTCAAGAGCATCTTTTAAGATTTATATTAGACACACATAACTTCAGTTTTTTAAAGTTTATTTGCAAGACTCAACCCCCCCAATCTATGGGTCATATATCACTTTATACACTTTTAGAAATTCTATATCCTCCTTTTGGTAGACCAATAGAGGGTGTATGTGTGCACACATTTGTGTGTTTCCTAGTCTATGTTTTGCTTATGTTTTTTTAGTTTCTTTATTTTTGATGAACAAAAATGTTAGTATTTTATGAAGTCTTATTTATTTATTTGTTTGTTTGTTTGTTTGTTTGTTTGGTTTTGCCTTATGTGTGTTCAGTAATACACCATTGCCTGTAAAGACATGGTAAGCTATATGAAGACAACATCATTTCCCAAGAATCAGAATGCTTTCTCATTATCCCTTCCATTGCCTGAGTGTTTGGCAGTCATTCACTACCTGCTAGTAAATGAAGGTCTAGAATGCTTCTGCTTGCTGTTTCTCAATTATGATGCCTTATTCTTAGTCTACAATGGATTTCAAGTGCCCTAAGGAAAATTTTCACTATCAATTTTCCTGCTCTGTTTAACCTTTAGGCTACAATTCTAGTTCTCACTGAAGACTTTGGAAGGATTTGGCAAGTTACTGAACACCTGCATGATGGACACCATGATTCCCTTCCATCATTCCAGAGAGCACATAAGCATCATCAGTATTACTATTATCATTGCTGTTTTAGTTGTTACTACATTTAATTTTGTTTTGTTTTTACTTATTCTATTTTTTGATAAATTCATCCACTTCCCCAGGATTAACAGTGAGTTAATACTCTTTCTGTTGAGAAGGGGATTGCTTCAAGAGTTCTAGTTAAATAGGTTTCTTTGTACTTATGATGGGTTTTAAAATTCTGATTTTATCACTTATATATTGCATTTTTTCATTATTACAGTGAAATTAATATTCCCTTGCAACATTCTGTCAATCATAAATAAATGTCTTCAAAGTTCAAAATTAAAATTATGCAAATTCTGATCTGAAGGAATACCTCAAAAATAAATTTCCAATCTTTAAAAAATTTAAACACTCCAGCTTATTTTCTCAAATGAAACCACAATGGACAATCACTTCACACTAGTGAAAATGAACCATTCAAAACCAAAACCAAAACAAAATTGAAAGAAACAAATTCTGGTGAAGATGTAGAGAAAAAGAAATCCTAATGCACTGATAATAGGAATGTAGACAGGTTCAGCCTATATGGAAAGAGGTGTAAAAATCTTTCAAAAGGAAGTATGGAGAGTCCTTAAAAAACTCAAAATCAATCTATATTATTAATATTTAAATGACTTTATTTATTAGATTATTTAAAACAAAGTTTGAAGCAATAATATATTAAGATCTGTTCCTTTTCATGAATTGAAGTAATACTATGTTACAGTGTTGGGAAATTATGCCAATTTTTATAGATTCATCATTGGTCTAGCAGCCAAATACTACCGGAGCCCTTGGGATTACTATTTTTTTAAGGATATTTAGTAATAACAGCAAAGAAAGAGATATATTAGTTTCTCCTCTTATTTGCCTTTCATCCTGCTCCATGATGATGCCACCCATTTGTCACCTGGTGTGCCCACTCAACTGGTGCACATCTACTAGGCCTGGCCACATACATCATTTTTTTAAATTTAAAATATGTAAGAATCCTAACCCTGATTCTACCCACCTCCACTTCTCTTACTCTATGCTTCAGTTCTACTGACAGTTTTAAAATTTTCTTGTCTGTTTTTTTGATTTTCCTATATCCCACATTTACGTGAGACCATCCAGTATTTCTCTTTTTCTTTCTGACTTATTTCAGCTGGCATGATACCTTCTGGTTTCATCCATGTTGCTGTGAATAACCTAAGTTTATCTTTCTTGATTGATGAATGATAACATATACCACAGTTTTCTGACTATTCATCTGTTTGGGGGCATCTGGGTTATTTCTATATCCTGACTATTGTAAATAGTGCTGCAATAAGCATTTGAGTACCCTTTTGAATGAGTATTTTTGTATGCTTTGAATAGATTCCCAGAAGGGGGATTGCTGGATCTAATGGTAGTTCTAATGTCAGTAGTTTGAGTCCTACACACAGCTTTCCATAGTGACTGGACTAGTTTGCATTCCCACCAGCAGTGTGGAAGTGTTCCTCTTTCTCCACATTCACACCTGCACTTGTTGTTGCCTGTTTTTTTTTTTTTGTTTGTTTGTTTTGTTTTGTTTGTTTGTTTTTATGTGGGCCATTCTTACTAGTATAAGATGGTATCTCACTGTGGTTTTGATTTGCATTTCTCTGATTATTAGTAATGGTGACCATTTTTCATATGCCTATTGGCCAATTTGTATTTCTTCTTTTGAGAAGTGTTTTTTAGCTCTTCAACCAATTTTTTGACTAGGATTTTTTCTCCGGTTTTATTAAGCTGTGTGAGTTCTTTGTGGCACTTTGTTATCATTTGTATTTAGGGCAATAATTTTCTTCCCATTCAGTTGGGTTTCTTTTTGTTTTGATTGTCTCTTTTGCTGTGCAAGAGTTTTTTTCAGTTTGAGGTAGCATTAGATGTTTTCTTTTTTTTTTAACATCTGTAGCTGTGTCCTGAAAGACTTTTTTAAAGTTAAGTCTTGCAGTACTTTGCCCATATTTTCTTCATTGTAGTTTATAGTTTCAGGTCTTACATCAAAGTGTTTCATCCATTTTGAGTTGATTTTTGCACATGGTGTGAGGGATTGTTTTAGATTTATTATTTTGCATGTAGCAGTACAGTTTTCCCAGCACTATTAGTTGAAAGACTATCCATGTTCCATTGTCACATACATAATTTTTTGGAGAGCACAATACTACAGAAGCTGGCCATGTAGACTAACAGAGGAAAAAATCCTGGTCCAATCATTTAATCTACATACAGCAGTATGAGTTTCAGCGTTCATCACTGAGATTTGACAAGCATATAAACTACATATGTTCACCACTATGTATTCAATTTTATCCTTCATCATAATTTTTGGCACATTTTTTCTTCAAAAGAATTGAAACATGGAATTTTAAAACTACTATATATATGTATTTAAATCTTAATGTATTAAGTCTTTACACAGAATATAGTTCTATGTTTTTTTATAACAGTGTACAGTAAATGAGTTGATCAGGCTTTTTCCTCCATTAGCCTCTATGAATAGCACCTATGGTATTGCACCCTCAAGACTGCGTATGTGCCTGGGTCCAGTTGGTATGCGCATGTGTGAGTAGATTCACTTGGGCCTTGGAGGAAAGCATAAAGGGAATTAAAGAGCACAAGTAAAAGAGCATACAAAAAGGAGATCAAATGAGAGATTCAGAGAGGCAGGAGAGAGAGTGTGAACATTTCAGGGGGATTATGAAGTCCCCCAGACCCCACCCCATACCACTTCTGGCCTGGTGTGTCTGTGTAACTCCTGGAACCAACAAAGAACTTACCAAGAGCCTTATGCTTGGACTATAATTGGTGTCACAAACAGGATGATTATAGTACAAATAAAATACCTCTCATAAAAATGTCTTAATAAGCATTACTTTTAGTTTAATTATATAAACAGAATGATTACATGTTTTGTAAGATACATAATCAAGTTTCATGAATTCCTTTTTAGTTAAAACATAAAACCTTTAAGATATTATGTGTTTATTCATTAAGGGGAATGGGGATATAAGCCCTTCAGTTGAATATTAAATTAAAAATTATATCTGGAAAAATAAACTTTACCAAGACCTGGCATAATTTGCCATTAAAAATTTGCTGTTTCTAAGACTGTTTAGAAGTTTTAAGTTGTTAAAAAAATGACTTACATTTTTATGTCGTAGCATTCATCTCTCTAGCTTTGATCAGCATTTTAGGTGCTGTTCTCTTTCATTTTTGATAGAAAGGACTTTTGACACTTGTCAGACACAATCAATAATTCTATTTTTGACCTTATTGAAAAGTCAGTCTTAGGGGAACCAGACATGGAAAATGAGAGAAAAATAAAAATTGGGGAACTAAGGTAGAATAAAATACATTAGCTTTTAATACAAATTCATTTGAGATAATGAGAAAACAGATATATTACATAATAAATAAATCTAAAAACATACTGCATAAACTTTTTAATTAGCCTTGAGAAATAGCTTACACTTCTAGTTAAGTTGTTTTGCATATTAGGTAGCTGCATAAAAATGTAAGCAATCACTTTAGCTTTGGATTTAATTATTTTGCAGTAAAGGTGGGTCACTTGGATTTGAAACTATCCTCCTAAGGTCTTGTAGTAGATACATCTCCATGAAGGGGAATCAACATTTTCCTAGCTCTCCACTTATATGAACCAGTTTGCAGTTACAAGGTGCAATTTGGCCTGAACTGGATTTTCTGAATGGGTGGCAGCTGGAAATGATCACAGGCAATACATAAGGGAAGATCCTGAGCAAACTTGGGGACTTGGAGGAGACATAGAGACATAAAGTCACTTAGAAAAGATAGTTAAAAGACAGATGTTCGTGAGGGACACATGGAGAGACCAGTCCTTATAGACAACAACAGTCATTTTCTTGAGTTCATGCTGGATTATGAGTTATATTTGGAATGTTTAATCTCTTTCTATTCTAGTTCATTGGAACCTGCCTAACCCCTTTCTTGCAATTCCCTGTTAGAATGTACCTTAATTCTAGCAAACATTTAGGCCTCAACTGTCTAGTTTCAGGTCAAAGGTAGTTGGCTGGGCATTTGTCCACAAGGGAATGGATGCGTATCTGAGTTTCATTAGTTATATTGTTTTTTTTTTCACTCTCTATACCAACTAATTCTATTAAAAATCCTTTAAGAGTACTTTTTTTTTTTTTTTTTGCCTTCATGCATACTTTTAGCAGAATCTCTTTCAGTACATGCTGAAAGTACCCCTTGATCATCTGTCAACAGTCTTAGGTTCACATTAAATTCATTCACTTATTTAACACATATACAAATAATGCCTAAAACAAGATAGCAGACTCAGAAATTAAATGATAACTAAGGTACTAATTGATAACTTTTATTTTCTATCAGGCTAGGTCTGTGAAATTTCACTATTAAACTTCTGAAAATATCATTATGTAATTCAAATTTAACCACTTCTATCATAATATTAAAATGTATCATTTTCTTAAAAACATGACCATGTATGAAAAAATATGATGGGTGTATAGAGAACTAAGACTATCTTTAAATTAGATGACCATTTACTATCAGCTCAAGGCAAGTGTCCTTACTTTATGAATAAAAGACACAATTTTTAGAAATGATTTAGACATTTATCTGCCTGAAGTTTCTGAAGATAGATGGCTAATCAAAAAATTATTTTAGTTATCTTTCTCCCCTTAAGAATGTATTATTACAGGCAATCTAAGTAGGTTTTGAGAGCATTCTTTAAAAATATGGTAGTTTTCTCACTATATTTAAAAGACTTAAAAATCTGTAATGTAATATATGTTTGTATATTCATTGAAAAGTACACAATTTCAAGAAAAGTACTGAAGTTTTTGTTATTTGCTATTAGCTATAAATCAGATAACTATAAGATATAAATATTCTGAAACTTTTCCTATAACTTTAAAATTTAACTGTATATTCCATCAAGTTCTCATGAGTCACTTTATGAATAATACATTATATATAAAATAATGTATGTAACAAATACTGATAACTTACAAGTTACAGGTGTCCAAATATGAATTCAAGTCACAAGTTAGTCACATATTTCACAAAACTTACAAACTACTTTCTAATAGATTAAACAAATTTGCTTTAATATAGAAAAATAACAATATTTTTTGTATTTTAATAAAATCCTACAATTGCATCTAACACAACACCAAAAAACAGTTTCTCAAAAACTGGGTAGAAATAAGTTAAGTCCAGAAAGAACAATAATAAAATTGCTTAATTTATATAATTTGAACCCTATAATTATGTCACAAAGAATATTTTCCAGTGATCTTCAAATCTTCAACAGTTGACATAAACCTTGGTAAATTAGGTATTTTTGAAAAAAAGTTCTCATTTAAATTTAATGTTTATCTCACCGAAGTATACGTAATTTCTATTAATTATTTAAAAATATTTCCGTAAGCCATTTATATGCGGAATATATAGAAAAATATAAAGGGTCAGGTAAGTCAAACAAATAACAAGCCCTAGAAATTTGACTGTAGAAATCAGGCTGCTACAGAGGGGGAGAAAGAATGGAGGAGAGAGAAAAGGAAGAACATGGAGCTGAAGCTTGTCTATGTCTGTCGGGGATGTGGTATGGTAAAAACACCTGAATGGGGTGATTTTATATCTTGCAAGCATAAACAACATTGTACCCTAATGTTACTTCAATTAAAAATGGTAATAATCAGTACCATATAGAAATTATTCTTTGGTTGACTATGCAATATAATCTACTGAGATAATACAAAATAGTAATGCTTATTATTCAACAAAGTACTGTGCCAGAGAATAATGTAAAATGAATAGAACATGAAATTCTGCTATGATTATGCCTACCATTAGAATAACATTTAGAACATAAACCAGGGCATGTATCAAATGAAGATCTTTTACAGAATTTGAATCATGACTGCACAAATAGATGATACATATGATTAATTACTGTACAAATTCTGAACTGAGTACATGTGATTTTTCTTTTGTTTTTATTTGCTGTTGTTTTCTCTCAATTTAACAATATACTATACATATAACATTGTGAATTTATGGTATAAAATGTGATGATCTAGTATATGTGGATATTGTGAATGATTGCCTTAATATGATAAGTTCAAACATCATTACTTTATATAGGTATGTAGTTATATAAGGTATGTTAATACCTGATAACTCTAGTCTTATGAAATCCCATGAATACAATATAGCATGCTAACTATAAGTACCAGTTTGCACATTATACTCACATAACTTACTCATTATCACTGAAAATTTGTACCTTTTAACCAACATTTTTTCCCATCACCTTAATAATGATCATTCTGTACTATTTCTATGAGTTCCAATTTTACATTCTATTTAACTTCTGAATTATGTTCATCAGACAATGTTGGGCAACAACACTGTATGTTTGTGTATAGACAAGCGATATAGGTTATAATACTATATGTCTGTGTTATAGATGTGTGATACAAGTCCACATACTGCAGATGTATGTTAATACACTGCACCCACCAGAAAAGTCACACTTATCTATCATCACCATCAGAAATTTTTAAAAGCACCACACATATTTTAATATTTAATTTCAGAATTTTATGCCACTTAGATATATAATGATTTGAATAATCCAACTTAAAGTTATGAGTGAAATGCTGAAATTGCCATCACATAATAATCATTTTAACATGTAGTATCCAATCATTTGATTTATAGGATTTTGTTTTCAATTTTTGCATTAATCAATAAATTTAATTGAGGTAAT
The DNA here is from genome assembly GCA_004024945.1 of Uropsilus gracilis. Lineage (NCBI taxonomy): Eukaryota > Metazoa > Chordata > Mammalia > Eulipotyphla > Talpidae > Uropsilus > Uropsilus gracilis. Next base: position 85,169 of record PVHY01000605.1, on the reverse strand, counting down.
GTATAGATACCCCCATCAGATATTGCCACCATAGTTACCCACTACAGTACTAAAATAAAATATTACAACTAATGCTACATGCAATATATTTTATTGCTTCTGATAGCAAGTAACAACCTTTATGTAAATCATTATTAAGTAATTAATGCAGTATGACTATGTTTTCAGGTTAAAATGTGTAGAATAGCATAAGTTTTCACAGTAATTGAGATAAAGGAATGAATAGAAATTCAAACAACAAAATTGGTAAAATTATATTCTATAACTTGTTAATATTATGATCTTGAATGACATGTAAGATTTTGAGAGTAGGAAGGTATTCAAATAAACACAAAGTTTACTGGATTTTATTTTGAATTCTTCTCAATTACTTGAGTAAGCAATATTAACAATTTCCATGAAACTTAAAATACATGTGTGAGCAATATGTATATTTAGATTGGAGATATTTATTAATATATAAATTGTTTTGAAGATTTCTTTTTAAATATTTTGGCTCTCCAGAGTTCTACGCTTTACAATTTATTGGGTGAGAATTGGCTGTCTGAGAAAGCTAATTCAGATGTGGGCTATTGAATTAGCCTTTAACACACATAGTAATTCACTAAGTGGTGTCCCAGTTGCCTAGAAGAATGAACTATGCTCTAAATTTACATCCAGGGAGCAGTTTACATAGATGGCCAATTCTGGCTTCTTGTAAGCTCAGAAAGATAAAGTTAGTACTTGATGTATTCCCAGATTCCAAACAAAAATCACACTGAATCACCAAATCAAGCAAAGGCAGAGAGATATATATTTACTTTCTACATTGTAATTTAGCAAAAATGTTTCAACTCTGATGTTATCAGGTTATTGGGTAGATGAGTATTAATTCCTGTGAGAAAAAAGATATAGGTAGTTTGAGATAGAAAATTTTAATATATTTAGCCAATGAAATATATATATATAGTCAGCACCAAATAAATGTGTACTAACTTTAAGTTTGTCTATTATGTGGAAACATTTATAGTATACAACTGGCTAAAGTATTATCTTTCAAATTATTTTCTTGTACATATCAATATTTGCTATTTATTTCAGGACCATATACTAAACTATCTGCTCTCAATACAAGAGTGATACAGTATTAGAACAATAAGAGGATGCTGAGAAGACAGTTTAAAGCAAAAAAGTAATTTTAGATGTTTGAGATATGAATGGGAAACTAAGTCAAAAATTCAAGATTGGAGTCACAGATCATACAAAAGTAAACCAGGGATTGAAGTGAATTAATTTCAAAGGGATTATGAAAAGTTTAAATTTAAATTAGCTTTCTTCATACATGCCTCATTAAATATAAGCATGTGGTGAAAGTTTCTAACTATTCTCTTGATTATACATGCTTATAATTTATTTCAATTTTTATTTTCAAAAAGATAGTGAACTTGGAAGTAACTTTGATGATAGTCTATCATATAACTGTAAATTATATCAATACACAGCAGCTAATTTAATTGATCCATTTGCCCTTAAGAGGTAATAGGGAAATAAAATATGTATCACATCATTTTATCCTGGAGGAAAATATTTATTGTATAAGCAATGATATATATATATATATGTGTGATGATATGTATATATATGTGATGATATATATGCATATATCAACATATACTGTATATATACTCTATGTATAATAACACCCCCTCTTTATTGAATAGACATAACATTATTGAAATCTTTTATAAGCATTCCTAAATAGAGTGTAAGCTCCAGGAGAAAAGAATCCCACTCATTCTTTTAAAGATTTTGCTTCAGAATCTATCGTTTTTAATGTGATATTATAAATTGTATATAGTTTATAAAATATTTCTGCTTGTTATTTTAGCCAAGACTGCTCCCTTTTTGTGAGCTAACAAATCTTTTTCTATAGTTCTCTTGAATATGCCAATTTGTATCTTCCTATGTATTCAGAGGAATAATTGTCTATGCTGATCATTTGAAAGTGGAATTACAGGCATTGTGTGATAGCATCTTCTAGTATTACCTTATGGTTGATTATCTGTCATTTAATTTTCATAAGTTGATGTCCTATCTTTGAAGTTCCTCGAGGCGGATACCATGAATTAAATTTAATTTTGTCCTGAGACAGCTTATTAGCTGAGCCCTTAATACTTTTAAGACCATTATTTAGATAATCATAAACTGCAATTCCAGGCATGCTCAAAGAACTAAAGAACTTTTATTCCTCAAGGCACTCTAAAGTCTATCATTTAAAACACATTCATTTTCCAGTTGAGGAAAATTGATGCCAAAATTATGTGCTAAATTTGTGATTTCTGAAATCAGACTCCATTATTTTTCTATCAACTTATGCCTTATTATTATACTTCTGCATCAATTGGCCATTCCTCTAAAATCTAAATCTAATCAACATATATATAATAATAAATATGGGATACTATATGACAATAATCATTTGTGCATTATTTACATATATTCAGATTTTGCTGTAAAGATTAAGAAGTCAATAAAAGAATATTTACATTTGCAAAAATATTTCAAAGGAGGAAATGAGAGTGTGTTGTGAGTTTATATGTGTGATAGTAAACACTGTTTTTCGAGAAGTAAATAATAGTATAAAAGAGGTAGCACAGACTTTGGGGCACAAACTAAATTTGAACTCCAACTTAGCCACTTGTCAGCTATACTTCATTTAACCCTGACTTACCAGTAATAGGGAATATGAAAACTTCTTTACATATTTGTTGTGTTTAAATGAATTACTGAAACTAAATGTTACCCATAATATTTGTATATTACACAGTGATTATTTTCCTTGTTCTTTCTTACAAAGGGATTCCAAATAACCACGTAATAAAAAAACTCCCTTTTTTTTCTCATTAAGTCATACAAAGTCATCTTCAAGAAAAACAAAAAGAATAAGGGGAAAAAGGACAAAAAGATGCATTTTTGAAATATATCATAGATTGTATATCACTAGAAGAATATCATAAATTCCTTTTAATATCTTTTACTTTATTTAAATTTTTGTTTATTTTTTCACAATACATGGTTTCTCTCCTCAGGTGCACTCACCGTATTTTTCATACCCCCAAATTGCCTATAATCCTCTACCACATTTGACCTTGCTCTCCCAACCACTTGCTCTACTCTGCTGCTTATGCTCCCATTTCTTCCCTTACTGAATGACACAGATCTATGATCCACCTTCAAAGGTTAGTCTAACTAAAAACAAAACAAAACAAAACAAAAAAAGTTAGACAAAGATGTTGATTTAGAATTAAAAATAGCAGAATATGAATGCATTTTAGTTACTTTTCTCATTCACATGGTTATTTATTATGTATTATGCTGCAATACTAATATAGCCTTGGTTCCTCCAGATTAGGGTATAAACTAGAAACTATATTAAAAACATATGAACTCTCCAGTTCTAATTTTGAACATTTTGCAAGAAATTCATGCAGTTTAATAGAAATAATTTTTCATAAGTCTGCCCAATTATTGTTGTTTTCAAAATAATATAGACACTTACTATTATCATCAATTAGCAGCCTTCCCTAAGTGTTAATATACTATAATGTATTTCTATTCATGCTTGATGCATTATTATAAAGTACACTAGGAAGAGATTCAAATAATTTCTAACACAGCTAAAATACTTTGGAAATCAGGTCTAATAGTGATCTCATGAGAGTACTTGCTTTTAAAAAGTAATATATCTCCATGAATCCTGAATTACATTCAGATTTGTATCATTAGAATAAAGGATTTCAGGAAATATAATAAAGAAGAATATTTAAGTAATGGTCTTTTGTTTTTCCTGTAGTTTTACTTAAACATTATGAATGTTAAACACAAACTATTCACACTTGCAACAATTTGGGGTACTGTGGAATCCTCATGTTACCCTGAAATACGACGACAATAAAATAGAGACACTGCATTGAATGTTGTTGCCACTGTAATTTGAAGATTTATCTTTGAGAATATGTTCTAAAATTGCAGTTAATCTGACTTAGATGGAAAATTTTAAGTCAGTTTTCAACTCTAGTAGAAAATGCCATCTTCACACTTCAGCTCACATACGGATTTTGATTATTAACAACCAATATATCAAATTCTCTATTAGATTCTAGAGTTTTGACAAAGCTCCTTAAGTGTGGTTTGCTGATTATATGGAGATTGTTACAGTTTCCTCTGTGACCACCTCATATAAGAGTGAAGATAAATAATATTGAATGAAACATAAAGGTTTAGTTAAAATTCTGGGGAAAAGCTGCCTACTATTTATCTTAGGAAATCTCAGGCTCTTATACGTAGTAAAGTGGAAGATTTAATAATATCAGAGGTTAACCATTTTAAAGAACCCTGCAGTTTTTCTTTTTTTTTTCTGTTACCATAGGAAATCAACTACCAGATTTTCAGTTTACTGTGCTTTTCTCTGAAAACAGGTAATATTTAATTTATAATGTTTGCTTCATTCTTAGTCTATAAATATTAATAGCTTCCTGTGTATGCCTTCTACAACGCAGCATAATAGTAATAGAAATCTGTGAAACATGATTTTTGGCTTCTAGTATAACAGTTACATTTTAGAATAAAATATTTCCTAATTTTGTAACATGTGGTCACAATCTTCAGAAGTTGTTCCTGTGTTACTAGAAAAGTATAATCATTACTTTGTAAGAATTAGGTGCGTCTTAGTTATTGACTCATCATTAGTTATTGACTCACATATTTTAATCGGAGCAAGAAAATGTTTATCAAATTAACAAAAAGCATTAAGAGTTGATAAAAAATATCAATACATCTCATAAAACAGCACATCTAAAGAAAAACTGATTATTACTGAGTATATATTTTTGTATATTTTTCAAAAAGTAGTGTTTATTAGTGTGAATGTTGAATTTTTTATTATACCTTCATCCTTTCTATCTCCACCAGATTGACTCCTGTTGTTATTTGACCTTAATTCCCTATCATTGTGCATGACTCCTTTTAAAATTTACATTTGAAATCTTGGGTACATGATCACCTTCTAGAGATCTCTTTGATTGCCTCAAATTCATGGACTATAAAACAGATCTACCTTTTCAAATTTTAGAGACTTAGATCTCTTAATAATTTCATTTGAGAAAATGCCCAAGAGAGACTCCAGGTTTTGGGGATATTTATAGAGTAATAAATTTTGACTGGACCAGAAAGATGGGAAAGAAATGTAAGTTAATGAATCAATTATTATTGTTTATTTTTATCTATTAATTATTAACGTATTTTTGTAAGCTATGTGATTTCTGAGATTATGTAGGGACATTGGATGAGATTTGTCTTAAGGCATTATTTTGCTCTGTCTAATCAAAATAAATCTGGAAGGAATGCAACTTATGTGTCTTCTGTGGGGGCCATCCATCTTTATTCTTTTGTTTCCACCTCTCCTTTATGAAGAAAATTTAAATGAATCAGAAAGTGTTAATACTGAATATGCTCATGTTTATGCAGCATTGGCCTGAAGCATATAATGTGCAAAATAAACATAGGGACTATACGTGAGCCTGCAGTTCCATGGGCAAAAATAGCAGACCTAGTGAAAGAAAGAAAGAAAGAAAGAAAGAAAGAAAGAAAGAAAGAAAGAAAGAAAGAAAGAAAGAAAGAAAGAAAGGAAGGAAGGAAGGAAGGAAGGAAGGAAGGAAGGAAGGAAAAGAGAGAGAGAGAAAGAGAGAGAGTTGAGTTATAACAAGATGAGGCATTTTTCTGTAATGCATACTAATATAGACATCTGAACTTAAATTCATACTGAACTTTGGCTTACGGATCTACATTTGAGATCATCCATCTTGATTTTATCTATTTATGTCATCATTCTTGATACTAATAGACCCCTCACTCTGTGCAGCTAAGTACAAAAAAAAGGGGGGGGGGAATTACTCAGGCTATAATCTTTAAGAACATTTTTTGTAAATACTTGACAAAATATCTAAAAAGGACGTTTTTAAGTTGAATCGTTTTCCTCCCCAAAAAACCAAAGTTCTAATCCCTAATACTCAAAATATTACCTTAAATGGGTTCTTTACAAATGTGATAAAGTCAAAATGAATCCATTAAGTTCACACTAATGTAATATGACTTGTTTATTACATCTCAAAAAAGGAAATTTTAATATAATGATGGACAAAGGGAATATAAGGGACACAAACAGTTTTAAGAATGAAGAACAAGTTCAAGTTCAAAGATAGATCCTTCCCTCATAACCCTAAGAAGGAAAAAAAAATTACTCTGCCAACACATTGATGAAAAACCCATAGCTTCTAGAAACAAAAGAAATCATTTGTATTATTGATGGCCACCCTGTCTATTATGCTTTGCTATGGTAACAATTCCAAAATAATAAAGACTGTCTTCCTTACTTGCTGTCATGATTTTATTTGGTTATCTTTTACTTTTCTAAAATAATGTTCAGTTAACGCAAATTAATGATCAATTTATATGACAAGCAAAAGATCTAGATATTTTCAGTTGAAGTATTTTGCACAGGATGGATTAGTTACAACAAACTCAGACATAATCCGTTAAACGTCTCCACATAAAAATAATGAAAGATGAACTGACTCACTTTATATTAAACTCCCAGTCTTTACTCTGATTCTGTATATAGAATAAGTTACATGCTAAACCTTATGAACTCAAAATGTCCTTGAGGAAAATATGAAACTTCTCTCTAAAAAAATAATGTTGAAACAAAATAAAACTGAGTGTGTTCTAGTACTGAATTACATCTGAATGATCTAACAACAATTTTTGAATAACTTAAGTCAGCTAATGAATAAGAGAAATATTTAAATACAAGCATCCTAGTATTTTATATTTTCAGTTTTTATGTGATTTCTAAATGACAGATAACTTACTTATATGGTTGCTTAATTATCCCACAATATTTATTTTTAAAGCCTTTCACTCAAAGTAGACTAATTTAATGATTTTAGATTCATATTTTATAAATAAAATGTCTTATGAAATATAATTTTATAGTATCTCTTAAATATGGGAATTTGAAAAAAAATTAATTTCAGTTTAACTTATATATCTATAACTTGAGATATATTCATTAAAGAAAAAAAAAACAAAACTTTATACTCCAGGGTCATAGGTGCTAAAGAAAATTTGAAACATACTTTTCATGTGCTGAAGAGAAGCTCCACTTTATGGAATTTCTATTTAAAAATTCATAATAGCTCATTACAAACAAGAGAAGAAAAATGGCACACCTCCATATGTCTTCATCAAAACCAAGTTTCCTCAACAAGAACAAAAATTTAGCAATAAATTACCACAGAAAGAAAGAAGGAGGTAGTGGAGGGGTTAAACAGGGAAGGCAGTGAAGAAAGGAGGGAGGGAGAGAAGGAGGAAAGTAGGGAGGGAAGGAAGGGAAATAAAAGTAAGGGAAGCAAATTGAATCAATAAAAGAAAGAAATGTAAACAGTGGAAATTAAAAAGAAAATAGAATGGTCCTTGCACTAAGAAAAAGAGAAAAACATTCAATTACATAAAGTAAATGTTTGAAATAGTTGATTTAACAAAAGATGTTAAGATAAAACCAATAAAATATAAAGACAAAAAAAAAGCATCCATGGTTAATCTGTCACTCGGGATCACAGCTTGAGTTAAATTTTCTTTTTAAAATCATTAAACATTGAAAACAACTCTAAGAATCTTCTAAGCTAACACTAAATTTTAAAAAAATCTTCCTTTAGATAAATTTTAAAGAAGAGAATATTTTATGCTGAAAAAACAAATTTTCTCAACATCGTCTACACTTACGAATGTTTCAAAGAGAAAATCAATGCCTCTTTTTTTTTGTTTTAAACATACTGTAGCTGCTAAAAGAAAGGTTATGCTTTATTTATGATCTAAAAGTGTCATAATAACTATCTTATTAGCTGTACAACTATGATAATTGGTTTATCATATCACTTTTTTTTGCTCTATAAAATGTTTTTGTTCTATAATTATAGCTTAAAATACAATATCTGGCAAGTTAGCAGAAGAACTAAAACACTGGATTAACTTCCTCCACCTATTTGTATCCAAATTATGCCTAAACAAAGAAAAGAATCTCTGGACATGAGCAGATGATTACTGTATACATCTAAAGGGATTATGTAGAGAAATGATACGAAAAACATTAATTTAACTGTTTTTGAAGCAGAACTGGAACATTACAACACAACAGAGGTAGAAATAGGTAATATAGAGACTCTCTGCAACTGCCAACTAGAAGTTCATGCTCACATTGGAAAATTATTAACTTAGAAAGTAAGTAAATGAGTAAAAATAATCCAAATACAAATGCATTTTTTGATAAAGTATCATTCTTACAATTGAAATAAATGATATCTCAAAAAGATAGAAAACAAAAGCATATAGTTGAAAAACAGGGTATTTATAAATTAAATAAATACTGCATCCTTCCAGTATTGCATATTAATTATATAGAGATGTAGAAATAGTATTTCTCACAGCAGAAGTTTAGAACAGAAGTTTCTCACTAAGTATTTAGTCATTTGGGGAGGAGATATTTTAAAATAAGTAATTTGGGTTTAGAGGAGACCTCAGAGACATTCTAAAACAATCATTTATTTGATATTTTAATCTCCTCAAAAGCATTATAGCCAAGCAATCATTCCATCTATATTTGAACACCTGTTATGACAAGTAATACCACATATTGCCTGCCAAATTTGTCTCTAGGATCTTGATTTCTCATAGCTAATATTTAGTTTACAATAAAGCCAAATATAGTCCCTTTAGTCTCTGCTTATTAATTGCTTCAGACATTAAACAGTAAGAAAAACTATCTATTATAGCAACTTTAAATAAGCAAAAAAGAACTATTATGGCCTCTAAAATACCCCATAATGTACATAATTTACACATAGACACACACACACACACACACACACACACACACACACACACACACACACACACATACATCTTTTTCAAAGAAATGTCCTGGATAATATCCTAAGAGTTGATAAACTTTTTACCACATTGGCTGCCATCCTCTCCAAATAAATTCCAAGAAGGGGGTTAGGAAGCTTTAGTTTTAGGAAGTACAGACCCACCTGAATATGAAAATAAATTGCTATACATCAGATATTTGTAGAGACGATGGGCAGTATGCTGTATTTCTGTTTTGTTTTTTGTTTTTTTTCTGTCAGTTAGCTATTTCTTTTCCTTATATTTCCAATTTGTTGCATCTGATCATGCATTGAAATTAGCATCCTTAATTGGTTAACTAAAAACCTTTTCTAAGATGTTGTCATGCTTAAGGTCACAAAAGTTTTATTTACCTAACCAGGATTTCATGTGCATACAAACATAACAAACATTTTCTATGTATGTTTAAAAGATACAAAACACAGAGTCACGATGTCCAAATCCTTTTATTTTGAAATATATGTGTTTATAGAAAATATATTAATGTAATTGGGTTATATTTATTGTTGGGAGACAGGGACTAAAGTCAGGAAACTGGACTTTCAGTGGTTCATTTAATGTGTATCTACCCAGTGATTTTTAATGTTGCCTATATAAAACATATAATGTTCAGTGCAGTGTCACTGCACTGAACAGCAATACAAATATACAAAATTAATGGTATGTAATTTAATATATCATAGTTCTTTTAGAAAACTCATCTGCCAGTAAACAAAGTGAAATGATATAACTTAAATAATGTTTTAAAATGTGTTTAATAGTTCATACAAAAGGGCAGACGATAGAGCCAAAATATTAGGTCCACTTCCCAAAAGAGTAAGTGAAGGTGTAAACAACCATGTTTGTGATTTTCAGCATTTCAGAGAAATTAAAGATGACATTTAAGGTTATTTTCAAGGGCAACAAAAATTGTCTATGCACTTATATAAAAAAATTAAATTGTAGAAGGATAAACAGCAGAATTAGGGTGCATAGAGAGATAAAAATATTTAAGTATTTTGTTCTGAAAAACAAAAAGTAATTTTTACGTTTTTCACTAAGTGGGTAGTAAAGTCTGAGGAAAGGAGAATACAGTGATGCAAAATATTCTTCAAAATTTAAAACAACAACTTTTACTATTTTATTTGAGCTAAAGTGGAAAAAATTTTGTGACATACCTTCATATCTTTATTTCCAGGGCAACTGAAAAAGGTAGAAACAGTTAATATAATATAAATGTATTTATTATCTGCTGCTACAGAGATACAAAGTAGAGCTATTTCAGACTTGGCAAAGATTAAATTTTTGTGAGAAATGTATTAATGAGTCCAATCATAAGAAAAATGATTAGGAAATATGAATTAGGAATGGGGGTGGTTATAATTTACACAGCAGAAAAGAGAAATAATTGAAAGTAGACGGTAGAGTATATTTGAAATAAATACTTTTTAAATTATTTTTACTAGACTATGGGATACAATGGATGAAAGGGGCTATGTTGAAGGGCCTTATAGGAACCAGACTCAAATGTTCTGGGCCAAGAAATCAGGAGAGATCTGATGGAAATTTAATGTAAGTATATGGTTTAAATGAAAATAACAGTAGTAGATATAATGTAGAAGATGTTTTTGAGGAGGAAGGGTAAAATAAAATTACATTTCTAACTATTAAAATAATCCAGTTGAAGATCATGAAGATCTTATGGTAACAGGTGTAAAAAGGTAAGAATGGAGTTTAAAAACACTAAAGATTTGTAATCATAGAATGTATTCTACATTTACGAAGTTTACCTAAACTTTATTGGTAACAATATTTTCCGGGATTATAAAGGTTGTTTTTCCATATGAAAACACAAGTATTGGTTCTGAATTTCAATGCATTTGGATTTAGGAGGAAAGGGAAAATGAGAAGTCTACAGACTTATAAACTATCAAGTTTTTATAGTCAACACTGTGATAACAACCATTGTCATCAGGCATATTATATTTTCTTCAAGATGTAAAATTTTAAAATAAGAGCTTTCTTCACATAAATAATATTATGCAAGTTTTTAGGAATTTTGTGTCCAGATTGAATTAAGTGAAGAAAAACAAAATGTGGTCCATGGAGAAGACATTTGCATAAAGAAACAGTTTAAAAAAAATTATCTCAGACTTGAATGCTAAGGAGAATATTTTTGGAAAAGCACACAATTTTAATTGTGATATAACAAAAAGTTTCTAAAAATAAAATACTAAAAATGAAATCTGCATGGTATATCAAAGAGTAATCTGAAATTGAGGAAAAATGTAAGATTTCAATAAATGATTAGAAATTAATTTATATTCTAAGCAATTACTGTTATCAGTTATATTTTAACAATTCAAGTAAATCATGTAGATATTATACTTAACATTTGTGTTATGAATTTTATTTCATTTTTGCATTCATTGTATGATGTAACTACAGAAAAAGTGAGTGGGTTCATCATTGAGGAAAGACTTTTCCATCTGGGCCTGTGAATTCTTTCACTAGGAAACTAATAATTTCACATTGTTGCATAACTCAATTACTACCATATTATCATTATAGTATTGATAAATTTCCATTTGTTATTTTTTTAAGTTTCATGCATATAAATTGCCTCAGACTAGAGATTTCAAGAGGTAAAATAAAGTATTTTTCAAATCAGAAAAATATGGTAACAGATTGTCAAACACTTTTGATGATGTGTAACATTGAAGCATATGAAATTACCCTTTTTTAAAAGGTCACAGTGGCAAAATATTAGAAATAAATTATCATAGTAAGGTAACAGGCTACAAAATTATTACACAAACATTTCAGTATTCCTATATTCAAACAATGAACTAATAGAAAGGAAAGACAATTGTCCAGAAGACAATACCATTTATAATTACATAAAAATAGATACCTTGGGAAAATATGAACAAATTAGATTACTGTATACCAAAAACTAAAATTGTGATAAAGGGTATAGAAGACAGAAAGATAGAAAGGTATTTTTCACTAATAGGTTGGAGACATAATATTAGCAAATGGCTATATTGCCTACCTTGCTTACAGACTATTTAATCTCTATCAAATTTCTAATGTATTCTTTGTAGAAATAGGACAAAAATCAGTACATTTATTTAAAATAAAAGTCCCAATGCAAACATGAGAAAAAGGATACCTGTGGAACTATCATGGTCTTTGACTTCAAATTATTCTACAAAGAATAGATGTCAAAAGTTTGTTAATAGAATAAGGAAACAATATTGAGAACCCCAAGATAAAATCATATTCATGGATAACTAATTTATGACAAAAGTATCAAGGGTTTACAATGGGACAATGTGGAAAGTTCCTTCAATAAATGGTGCTGGGAAAATTAGATAACCACATTCAAAATGCCACACACACAAATTACATATGGTCAATAAACACATGTATATGTATGTATTTATCATCCCTCATTTTAGAGATATGTAGATCAAAACAATGACTATCCCCTCATATCTGTGAAAAATGGCAATTATTCAGAAAACAAGAAACAAGTGTTGGAAAGGACAAGGAGAGAAGGGGATCCTTATTCTCGTTAGTAGAATACAAATTGTTATAACCATTATGGAAAGCATAATGAAGATTCTTCACAAAATTAAATTGGAAAATTCCATACATTTCCTTTTTACAATGGAACAAGGAAAGTCCTTTGTTCCTTGTTTAATCTAAAACTACTAACTCAAAAAGATGTAAATGGCCCACCATTTTTTCAATTGAGGTAACACTAGTGTACAACACTGAATATAAATGAAAAATAAAAAAAAATAAAAGATCACTCCCTTTTATCCACAACTACCACCAAAATATCCAAATCCTCCAAAATAGTTTATCAGCAACACCATTTTACTTCAAGACTGTTTCCAAAAGCCAGTAATTGGAAGCAACCTAAATCCCTATTGTTTGATGAATGGACAAAGAAGAGATTGAATTTATACACACTGTTACAGTATTAGGTTATGAAATGTAATACTATTGAGCAATGAAATTCTGCTATTTTTAAAAACATGGATGAATGTAGTATGAATCATATAGTGAAGTAAGTCAGACAGAAAAAGATACTATGATTTCACTCATAGGGTGTATGTACAGTGAGAACAGAAACAGATGAGATAAATAAAAATCATTTGGACTATAAAACCATTTACTGGAATTTGTGGTTATAAGAAGGGAAAGGGGATGATGGAGTGTAAATCAGGAGAAAGAAAACAAAGGTTAGATGAAGAATAGATTTTACTTCAGTAGTGAATTTAATCTAGTATATACACATTTTGATTCTCAAAGCTGAACATCTGAAACATATTATAACGCAATATTATTAAAATTAAAAAAAGATGTAGGTGCTATGCATTTTCAATCATACTATGGGTGACTGCTTCTAGTACTGGAGAACAGAACTAAGGAATTTATATGTTTTAAATTCATGGATTCACATAGATGCCTCCTATGCAACCCGACATTTTGCATTTTTTCTATTTAGAAGAATGTACTTGAATCTTTTCTCAACAAAACAAAGACAAAAACAAAACAAACAAAAAAAGAATGAAGTAAATTTTAAGGAACCGACTATTAAGACACAGATGGATTTAAAAAAACATTGAGAATGAAGTAGCAGCTGTTTAAGACCAAAGAACAAATGATGAGTTATATACACGGCACCTGTCCTTTTGTTTCCTTTATCCCAAAATATTGCAGTTTGTTTTTTTTTTCTTTCTCCTATTTGTCTCTTTTTTTCATTATAACTCCCTCTCTGCATTTTCCTTTTTTATTTCTTTTTTTTCCCCTCTGAGAATTTTCTGCCTCTCATTTATCATTTGTCTCTTGTGAAAATTAAAAAAAAAAAATGACTAGTATTTTTAGCTTGTTATATATATTTATATATACATCTCTCTCTATATATACATACATATGTATATATAACAATCTAAAGTATAAATATACATATATGTATATATATGACACTAATTTCTTCCTTAGAAAATAATATAAAAGAAATTTAGTAGTAAACATAAATGACTGTATTTTCTTTAATCAAATTGTCCAGAGGTATTTAGTCTATATAAAATCTTTACTCTTTTCTATCACCCTAAAGAACAATTTATATTTCCAAAACACATACTTACTAAGAAGTCAAAATAGTAAAATAAATGATGGTATAACCCACTAAGGCATTTGTCATGTTCCTAAAATATTAATATACAATTTTGGCTTCCTAAATTGTAATTCCCTTATCATGCTCAGCACACATTCTACACCAGAAGTTAGATCTGTTACAAGAAAGTGAAATTGCTTTACTGTTGTAATGATATTCTTGCATTTGATAGTAACTTTTCAATATGAAATCAGACTAGCAAAAACATTTCCAGGGATTATCTAGTAAATCTCTTGCCTTTTAGTATTTTACCTCTTGCCTTTTAATATTTTACAAGCACAGCCACTAAATTTTCACATTCCTATGACATTAACTCAGAATAATTTATTTGTAACTGTGTGTAAAGGAATTGATATAATATCTGCATTTTTAAAGTTTACTAGTATTTCGATCAGATATCTCCTATATTTACTTATTTTCCCCTATGATACCATTGGACCTCTTTTCTTTTTCATGTCAGTAATTCTACTCTCACCTCCGAGCACATGTTAGTTCATTTTTATGATGTGGCAAATACAGGTTTGGATTTTGTCTCTTATTTTCTTGGCATTAGACTTCTAGTTGATGTATTTAGTTTTTAAAACCCAAATATTAGCTTTTCATTCTTTTTTCCCCATACATATAATCTGTATTGATATTAAAATGCACCCAAAACTAATATGTCCCTTACAGGTTTAAATTTTACATTTGTATCTTAAATGTGTAAACAATTTATATAAAAATCTACAGATACCTGAAAATTAGTCTAAATTTCTTCAGTCATAAATTGGTGTATTCTAAAACAGGTTATAAAATTTGCTTAAATTAATCTTGAACAAAGTAAGCTTATTAATTGGTTTATATCCCCATGATTCATGGAACTGTAGAAGAACCCTGCTTATGAATATGAAGCTCATGTTTCTAGGGGGTTCTCAACATCAAATTTGAGCCACAGCAACTTTGTTGAAAGCTAGGCTACGATTTTCTAGCACTACTCTTTCCTTTATAAGTAACCACAGAAAGAAGAAATTGAAACCTAGTCTGAGATAAGGAAAGAAGCTGAGAAGAGGTCACCTTGTTAGAATAAATTGCACAGAAGGGATCTGCCTAGTTGATTGTTTATTTGGGATTAAAACTTGTTTTTAAAAACTGTTGTGGGTCCTCTGCCTTCTAGGGACTTAAAACCAAAATTATAACTGACGTGTAAGAATAAAACAACATTAAAGAATTAGAAGACAGAATGGCTGTTATGTTAAATTGTGATTTTTCTATAGCAGTGTTACTAACAAGGGAAACAAAATTATGCTTAGAAAAATTTTCCACTCCTATCCTTTTGTTAAACTTTACTTACCAACTTTGCATTTTCATGACTATACTTGTAGTATACATTATTTTATTTGGTAAAAATCATCCATTTACCTGTAAAAGACTACTTATTTGAAGACATGAATATCATTTTAATACTTGAAACAACATATGTGATATGGAAATATAATCCTCATTGTTATGCATAAAAATTATGACCCATTATATTTTACTATGGTCCATTTTGCTAGCAAATATAAAGTTACAAAATAAATTACCACATTCTTTGCTACACTCATTTATTATTAAAGCATACAATGTATTTCCTAGGTTTTGGACACATCTATAATGTTATTCAAACTCAAAATCAATTACTATACTTCAATCTTTGAAAAGGGATATCATTACTAGAGAAATAAGTTAATCAAAGTAATTAAGAAACATCAGTTTTGCTGGTCATGGTGGTGTATGCCTGTAAACAGTAGCCTAGGAAGCCATGGCTGGGGCCATGGACCGTGGTTCAAGTCCCGCCGGGGGCATGTAGCAAAAACTACTTCCAAAAAAATATAGCTGGGTGTGCTGGCGCATGCCTGTAATTCAAGCTACCTGAGAAACTGAGGCTAGGGATTGCTTGAGTCTGTGTTACCCCAGGCAATGTGAGCCTGTGATTCCACAGGAAAAAAATAGCGAGACCTAGTCTCAAAAAAAAAAAAAAAAATCAGTTTTTGCAAACATTATATTGATGAATTAGAAAAATACAAGAGAAAAAATACTTTCCAGGTTTTTATAGCACAGGGAAGAATGAATTCAAATAAATGTGTATCACTCATCAGTTACATGAGATACATATTTTAATACTTGTGTTCTGTGGTTTACAACCCATAACTTCTGTGTTTGGCATTAATATGAAATATGTCTCCCATTAGAGAGGTCTAAATATATATCTCATAAATTGGCAGAAGGATTAATAAAATAAGAATCCAGAATACTCAGTTATACATCAAAAAGTAGGAAATTTTTAAATTTCTATGCTTTATAATATCATCATGCCTCTTACCAAGATAGCTTGGGGAATGAAACACTAGAACATAAGAACATAGAACATGATCAAATTTATATAATTTGGATTAAAGTATACTTCCTTTGTTTTGGGTTCTATAAACATTAATATTAAATGTATTTGTTTACAATCAGGCTTATGCTAAAATTTTAATAATTTCTAACAAGAAATTTCATGACTGACCATAGTACTTATACTGATAATATTTTTTAGATTTTATTTAAAAATGAGCTCATAGTTAATCTTTATATAAAATTGTTTTAATTGTTTTGTTCTTTTTCAAGACTAAGATGAAAGCCTTTTAAATCTCCTAATACATTTTTCCAACTGTTTTAATAGTGAAGTTTAAAAGAATCCTATAAGTCTATAACATTCTATAATATTACAAAGAAATTCAGTTTCCATTTGCTATTCTGAATCATGCCATTTTAAATTTTGATTATTCCACACATTTTAAAATGTTTCTAGGTCAAAATTGCAAAGAATTTTCTGACAAATAATATATCAAGTGGAATTAAGATGTTTTCTAGTTCATCTACAATTGGTTTCTACTCTTGTTTTGGATAGATATTTTTTCTATTGCAAGTATCACTTTCATTTTTTTGATATTTCACACACATTTTTACTGATATATTACTGATACTATACCATGAGCATCATATTTATTTTACTCTGCTAAATGTTTGCTGAAAAAAACCTGATAAGGTGAAATTAAAAGGAATATTTGAAATTCTCCCATTCAATTTAGAATCAGGTTCCTATAGTGTTATTCACTTATTTCAGTTAACTTTCGATTCTAGAGCCTAATGAATTATGTACAATGAATGATGGAAGATATTTGAAGAGTTCATGTATAGTTTAAATGAGTTTTAAGAATTAGTAAGTTGTGAATTTTACAACTGCATCAAATATGGGTTTAAGTTTATGTTTCTAGATAAAGATGACTGGATGGAAAGTGAAACTCAAATCTTTACCTTAAAAGCTTTCTGAAAAGCAGTAGTCATAAAATGATAAGGCAGAGAAGGTGGGTGACTACTGGGATGATGTCTTTTTTCTTCTGTGTGCCTTTAGCTACCCTTACACAGTAACAGTAACAGTAAGACACAGAAGAAATTTAATTAACATTAAAAGTTTGGGGAGACTTGCTCCAGATGGATCATAAGGCTTGGAAGACATCCAGAAAATTTATTTGAAACTGAAAATTGTGCAATTTATTTTGATAAACTGAGAGAGTCTAGACCTAAGTCCCACTGGTGGCATACATTGCCCCAACTCCAACTCAGACTTATGTCTAGTTTGGTTTCTCACAGTTAATCCATTAACTATTATGAAGGGGAAATTTGATTATAAAATAATTTGTTTCTTTTTTTCTGTTTCTTACAAGTTTCTGTGTTGTGACTCATGGAGTTTTTGTGGTAGTTGTGATTTATTATCATTATCATCATCATTATTATTATTATTATTATTATTATTATTATTATTTTCTTGTCCTAATAAAAGCAATTCTATAACTCAAATGAAATTATCTTTTCTTCTGGGCTTTATGAAACAACCAGGTAGAAGGAAAGATATTTTGAAATTGGAAGGGGAGAAAATTTCTAAATCTCAGGGTAAATTTATAATCCACAAGTGATACTTAACTATTATAGAAAAAGAGAATTCAGAGAGATTGTGAAGTCTTATAGAAATTAATAACAAAAGGAGTATTTAAACACAATGACTCCAACATATTCTAACTTAATCACTGGAAATTTTAAATGAAGAATCTTACCCTAAGCATTCAGTTTAAGAGCACTGCCCCCTGAAAAAGAGATTAGTTATTTGATATTTTGACTTTGAGAGATCACTGAAGATCATACAAACAGATCATGATAAAAGTAGGATATATATAGTCCAATGTCATCATTTTATAGACTTAGAAAGCAAAGTTTAGAGAAGGAAAAGTTTTACTTTGTTATTTTATTTATTAACTGAAGCTACAAATACAGTAATACAAACAATATTGTAAGATAATAAATAACTAAATGAATAAACATAAGAGAAAGAGAAATAAAACAAAAAAAAAACAAATGAGAGCTGAAAAATTTACTCTGGTACAAGATACAATGTAGCATTTTCTTAGATTTCACAAAAATTGGAAACAGGATATAGAGGAAATAGAGAAGTGTGACCTAGGACGATTTGTTTTCTTGTCTACAAATCACAAAACTTGAGGGTTAAAGTGGAGAACTCAGACAAAGGCATCCCCACTGTTCTTAAGATAATAATCACTGAAGGCATAAGATAATCATGTCCTAGCAAAATGGGATAGAAAAGAAAACAGCACAAAGTGCACAATAAATAAATTATATCACCAGTTCATCCTTTAAAAGAGATGCTAAAATCTCAAAAAAAGACTTTTTTTTTTCCTTTTTCTTTTCTTTTTTCTTTTCTTTTTTTTGACTATGTGTCGTTATTTTTGCCTGTAGAACCGCAGGTTCATATTGGCCGGGGTACCACAGACTCATGTGATTCCCAGCCTCAACTTCCCGGGTAGCTGGTATTACAGGCGCACGCCACCACACCCAGCTATTTTTTGGGGACTAGGTCTCGCTTTGTTGCCCCGGGCAGTACTCGAATCGCGATCCCCAGACCCCGCCGCTGCTCCGTAAGCTGTCGTTTACAGGCATGCGCCACTGTGCCCGGCAGAAGACATTTTTATAGGTTGCAAAGGTTGAAAATTTTAGTAATTAAAATTTACCATATAAATTTTTTCAGTGGAAACATTTATTAAAATTTTCTTTCTCAGGAAAGACAAACTCCCCTTCACTGTATACACTTTTGAGATTAATAAAGTCAGGAAAATGATGAAATAAAAAACAAACAAATCTTCCCACCTAATATTCAACATCTTATAAACAAAGTTATTTCTTGGATGCATTAAAATGTGTTATTTTTCTGGTGATTTATTTTAAATTAAGAAGTAGAAAATGTGAAATCAATTTAATTTAAAGTTGTAGTAGAACTAATTCTAATAATGAAATAATCCCTTACAGCAAGTCTTTGAGTCATTAGAGGATTTTCAGCTAATTTCTTGTGAATGCAAACAAGATAATCATAGAAGTGCATATATCAAGTAGCCCTTTCTTCAAACACTGGTGGTTATGCATATTCAATAGAATGCAAATATTGACTTTTCTGATAGCAAGTGGATCAGATTGAAAAGTGTCTGATGGGAAACTATAATCATGTTGTGTAATGTGTTAGTGACCTTCACGCCCTGTGTGCCAAGGGTGTATTTCACTTGAATATCTGATTCTACTAAACTTTAAACAGTTTCCACAACCTGAAATATAAAATAGACATCTAGAAAAAGGCAGTCTCTACCATTAAAATAAAGGACTGGAAGAAATAAACAATCCTGTGTCTCATAATATTTCTCAGGAGAGTCAAAGTTGAAAAGCCTGAGGTTGCAATTGACTTTTCAAAGAGACAAACTAGCACATGAAAAGCTTCTTTCTCCCTCTGAATACACTAAAGTGAGGACAGAAAAGGTCAGCCAAATGTATACTAAGTAATCAATATCCTGTGCAAATATGACACTCAAATTAGATGTAATTATTTAATATTTCAAGCAGGAAAATATCCCAGTATGTTTCAATCAAGATAGTATTTAAAATATCACAGCTTTCACATGCTTTGAATGCCAGACAAAGCATAGCTGTAAAATCAAAGTTTAAACAAAGATGGTTGACTATAAATGTTTTTTTTTTTTTAATCGGTACTCTTACAACTTAGTATATTGAAATGAAATATAAATGTATTAAGGAAGTCATTCTAATCTCAGAAAGGTTATTTACTGAATTATTTCATTCATATGTTTTTCTGGAAAAGACAAAAAAACATCTTTGAACAGAAAGCAAGCAGATCAGTGTTTGGCACATTTGGGTTCAGGAGGTTTGACTAAGGGATAGATGTTAGGGAGTATTATTGTGGGATTGATCTGCTCAGTATCCTGGATGTGATGGTTAATTTAAGAAGCTATACAGGTGGCAGAACACAGTTTTGAACATGAAAATAGGGAGTAGCAATGAATTTTTCCATATATATATAAAAATATATAATATATATGTGATTGTATACATGCATATATCGCAAAACTGATAGGAGAAAATCTGCATGGGATGTTTATTAGAAGATGTCTTTACAGTGCCCTGAACATGGAAGTAATCAAGAAGATTGTTAAATGTACATATATGTATGTATGTATATGTGTATATAGGTATATATACATGTGTGTATATGTGGACCCTAAATGCATATTAATAAGTGAAATAAGCCAGTCTGAAAAACTTACCTACTATAATTCTAGCTATCAACATTCTGAAAAAATGAAAACTATGGAAATAGTCAAAATATTAGTGGTTGTTCAGGATTAGATGGGAGGGGGTGATTACCAAGCAGAGCACAGGGGAATTTCAGGACCATGAAACTATTTTATATGATGTTATAATTGCAGATATGATAGAGGGTGCTACCCCCCCCCCCCATATTGTCTCATGTTTAATATTGCAGATTTCAAGGACAGGTATGTTAAAATGTGATAATAACCTTAGTTGAAATTTCCCTTCAGGGAGATGCAGGGAGGAGGAATAAGTGAAACGGTCCAGGTGTGGTTCCTGGAAGGCGGAAAATCAGGATATATAAAGGGTGTAAAAACAAAGAAAGGGATTCCAATATGGGGATCCGATAGAGAGAGATTCAATGGAGGAGAGATTAGAATCGGCCATTTTGTAAAGATGTGAGTCATGTGTACTTGGCCATGTGGCCAAAGGCCTGGGGGCCTGCAGCATTTGGCTGGCCCAGGCTGGCAGCATATGTGCTAAATGCAGTTAAAGAGTTTGCAGATTTGAACTCCGTGTTGGAGTTTGTTTTGCTGAGTTTAACTTGTGTCTGCGAGAGACGGTGCAAAAGTTAGGCCTGAAAAGAAAATGAACTTTGCTGGTCCAGCACCATGGAGTTCTTGCTACCTGAAGACAACAAGGAAAAGGCAGCGTGAAAGACAAGGAGAAGCAAGCCAAGGAAGCAGCCAAAGAAACATGTCTTCAAGCATCTGGAGATTAACTCTGACTGGCTGATTTTTGGTGAGATGATCAGGACTGAGAGACTGAGGATTTTGGGGCAATCTGGGGAAAGGACTTTGGACAATGCTGAGAAAAGTTTTAGACAATGTTAAAATAATCAGACTTTTCCTTACATGTTTCTTTTGTAGTTATTAAGATAATTAAAAAAAATCACTTTGTTAAAAATAAATTAGTCTGCACTGATAGTCTTGCATTAGTTTGGTGTTTTGGTTGAGAAGGCTGGGGATGATAGAAAAAACCCAGGAGTTTAATAAAAGGTAAACTGAGGCATCTAGTGTAAAGTTTAAACTGTGCTTCTAAGCTTTTCTGTAGTTTTTGAAGCTGGGAGTTGAGAAGCAGCTGGCTGGCCTTTGCATATCAATGGTAAAGGTAAACAGTAAAAATGCTAATAAACAGTTTGCAGCCTGCTTCCTAGAAAGAGAAGCAGGCATAGGTGTGTCCAGTACCAGGTAAAGGCAATTGCTAAAAAACTGCTAGTAACAGGCCGGGCATGGTAGCTGGTGCCTGAAAGCTTCAGCTCATGAAGCGGTCGGGGCTAGGGATCACGGTTCGAGTCTCGCCTGGGGCCCTTAGAGAGACCTAGTTCAAAAAAAATAGCTGTGTGTGGTGGCACGCTTGTAATCTCAGCTACCTGGGAAGCTGAGGCTGGGGATTGCTTGAGTCTGTGGTACCGCGGGCAACATGAGCTTGCGGTTCCATGGGCAAAAATAGCGAGACCTAGCCTCAAAAAACAGACAAACAAACAAACATACTAACAAAACAAACACAAACAAACAAAAAACTCTGCTAGTAGCCTGCTTCGTAGAGAGAAGCAGGCAGAGCTGTGTTCCAAGTTAATGTCAAAAAGTCTTCATAATACCCTATTTCAGTAACATGTTATTAAAAAAACTCATAGGATACTTGTCAATCATTACTAAATAATGATATTTTGATAATTATATTAAATAAATTTAGCTATGTAAATAGAAGTTATGGGGCAGTAACTTCCAGAATTTTGTATTAAAGTCAAATTTAAATATTCAAAAATAAAAGTCAAATTTAAATATTCAAAAATAAAATAACAAAATGAAAATCAGAGATTCTATAGTCTAGAGGCTTATGTTCATACTATTGATCCTGAATCTATCAATTCTTATAGGACATTAAACTGTATAAACTAGCTTAGTGCAGTTTTTGTATGGTCCAAATATTGCAATAAGATTATGAAATTTGTTGGATTTTTGGCAGGGAAGATGTATTTGACTGTATATAAAATGCTTTTTTATGTAAGTGCTTTTGAATTAAAAGTTATATAATTTTATTGTTACACATGAAAACTTACAGAATGATAGGAATACATAGATGCTATAATGAAAGATTATTTAGTATTTATCTTAAGGTACTATCTTGTTCTCTGTGGAAACATTTTTAGATAATTCCTTGTAAAGAATCATAATCTTACTGAGAATAGATTGAATGAACAACTCATTTCTGTCAGTTTTAACAAGAAATGAAATATGTGAAATGTAACACACAAAGTTTTATAATAAATCATGTCTACAAGATGATTGCACTCTCTAGTGAGGTGTTAGATGTATACGTCCAAACTTGTCTCAATCCACCTGGAGATCAAAATATAGCAGTAACTAGTAGGATGATAACAATGCAGTCCCAGAAGTGAGTGAATGGAAATAGATTTTAAGATGAAAAGAGTTCTCTAGATGTGGACTAAATTCCCAATACTAATTTCCAAAGCTAATTCATAACATTGCTATTGATTTTGAAATATCATCAAGGCATAAAAATTGACAGGTCTGTAGAGATCTTCATATTGGAAATACCATGTTTTAATTTCATATAATACTGCATTTCATTTTTATGTAAATTGAGTCACATAATGCATTGCTTTGTCTAATATCTACTGAATAATCGATGCCACCTTATAATTTTCAACCAATTTTATATCTAAGATAACTGATATTTGGGAAAGCAGAAAGAATGAGCCACAAGATACCTAAGTGATTTAACTAGGTCAATTAATACAATAACGATTTTAACTCAACTCTGTGTTCCTTTGACTCCTTTCTCTCATTACTCCTATCTCTTGATCAGTTCAATATGTCCGCTAAAGGATAATAGTTTGGAGGTACTTCCTCATGTACTCTATCAAAAACTTAAAGACATGAATTTAAGTCAAATCTTCATATCATTAACTCATTAAAAGATAGCCACCAAAGACTTATTGTGCAGTCAAACAATATTTTAGGGGTAGGAGGTATTAGTAGTCACCATAGGAGACACAATCACTGTTCTCAGATAGCTTACAAATCTTACTAGAGAAACAATAGGTAGCATAAATAGATTGTTCACAAGGAGGCAATAAAGTTACTTTAAATGAAGAGAGAGAGGGGATAGAGAGTTGTTAGGGATGCTCAGAAAAGGAGAAAATGCAACTTTTAATAGGGGGCTCAGGGTAGATCCTATGGATAATGGGACCTTTAAAAATAGATTTCAGAATATAAAGGGATAAATCATGTGGTTAACTGTAGGAAAAACAACTCAGAAAGAGGGAGGATAAAGCATGAAAACTCCAGGGAAACACTGCCTGTGGCACTTGTTCAAAGAGGCACAAGAGGGGTTTAGCAGGGGTAACATGAATGAAGGAAGGAGATACCAGAGGAGATGAGATATGAGACCTTGCATAGCCTTGTAACAGTATGATTTGTGGCCTTCATACAGGATAAAACAGTGAGGCATGCAAGTAGTTGGAACAAAAGAATAGCATTTAAAACTGGCTGCTGGATTGAAAGTGAGAAAGACTGGAATCAAGATTTCAAACCAGATAGTGTAATGCTAGAGCCCTACTTGACTTCCCATCTAATGCTAGAACCCTACTTAACTTCCCACTTATGTGTGAAATTTATATTTGAACTATAACTTTGATATAACTGATCTTCTTTGAACAAATGCTTTTAGTGTGTAAAAGGAATATTACCTTTATTCATCTAAGGATCATCATTATTCATTTATAAGCACCCAAGAATATAAAAATCAATACTTGGCATCAATACTTTTTTTGTGAAAAATACTCTACCACAGGAAAAATATAATTTAGGATCAGATTACTGAGTTGATCATATAGCAATGTTGTCTACTAGCTGATAATCTTTTGTGGGTATGTGATTATATTTATATTCCATTAATAACTAAGTATACTTCTCTGAAATAGTCAAAAACACTCTTTGGAGATTGACAGTCATCTGTAGATCACCTACCAGAATCTAGCACTGCTGTTTCTTGAAAGGGTTGTCTAGTACTCTTAAATGGCAGTCAAAATGGTATAAACCCACTTTATTTGTGTGTACAGAAGTACAATAATGTTAGTGCAGTAAGAAAATTTTCTGCTATTCAAGGTTCCAAAATACTAGAGTAGCAAAAGTTGAGGTTAGAAAAAACATTTGTTCAAGGATTAAGTTCTTAGAAATTAGTGACTACAATTGTCATTACATAGCAAGAGAAACATGACTCAGAGATGTTAAGTCACTCAAATTAATAGCTCCTTTCATATGACAAGGTCACATTTCCACCATGAATCCTCTGACTTAAGTGGGTGGTGTGCCAACATCGTAAGCTAAGGTTGCTCACTAGTAAAACCATTTTACTCTTGAGACATTGCTTCTCTTTAAGTATTCACCTTCAGGATGGAAGGAAAATATCCAGATACATTTAAGCCATCTGCAATGCTTTACTGTGCTTTCAAATCTGAAATGTAGAAACATTTCTCTTCACCACATTCCATTTGGACTTCACTGCTATTGATTTTTTTGGTTTTCAGATGTTTCATATCCCCACCTGACTGGCTGTCTTTGTCATGCTCCACCCAACCACTTACAATTTTTCTAAAATATATAACACTGTATGTCTTTGCCTACAACATATATTTGTCTGTCTATCTATCTATCATCTATCTATAGAGAGATATAGATATATATTACTGGTTTCAAAATGCACTATTATGTACCATCTGGTGTGTTCATTCATCTCTTAGATACAATTGACACAGTTTGCTGTTTGATAAATCTGTCAACTTCAATTGTCTCCTACAGTTATTGCACTGGTTAAACCTTTGCATGATTTAAGATTTTGATTATATATAAGGAATCCATCTGTACTTTAAGAAAAAATATCTATTGCTAATAAGAATCTATTTTTAACATCACAAAAAATCATTCCTTTGGGATAGATGTTATGACAGGAGAATCATAGTTTTATGGTTAAAAATATGCACTACATTTCTGTAGGCAATTATATTTAAAGTGTGAATCACCATACCAATAAAATTTCTGTAAGTACAGTCAAAACACATGCTAATTAGATCTTTTATGGAATGAACTAGACAGGTG
This sequence comes from Uropsilus gracilis, assembly GCA_004024945.1. Taxonomy (NCBI): domain Eukaryota; kingdom Metazoa; phylum Chordata; class Mammalia; order Eulipotyphla; family Talpidae; genus Uropsilus; species Uropsilus gracilis. The sequence goes on along the minus strand of PVHY01000605.1, from coordinate 59,144 downwards.
TATATTGATTTTATTTTTGGTTTTACAATGTCTTAATTAACTTTCATTATTACCTTCATGAGAAGCAAGTGAAGTAGCTAAATGAAAAATTCAGAATTATTTTGATCTAATAAATTCCTTAGTGATTAGCAAAACAAACATCTTTAGAAACATAATTGCCATGACAAAATTTATTTGATGAATTAAATACTATTTTATTCATATAAAATTTTCTATTTTAATAAATTTTCCTTACTATAGTCAAGCTATATCTTAAGAGGTAGTATAAATGGATACAATTGACAGCAGTTAACTCAATAAAACATATAGGAGGGAATTCTGGATAAGCAGAGTTCAAATTCAGTCTCTAAAGAAATTACGCATCTATGTAAATTCTCTGAATACATTTTGCATATGTAATAGTATTATATTAAATAGTCAATGTACATATTCTCCTTATAATAGTTCTTTAATTGAAGGCAGTTTGAAGGCAGATCAACTATACCTTACAACAGATGACAAAATATTTTTATCACTTAACACACACATTTAACACATAAAATATGTGTAAATATAAGTGTAGATTACAGTGTCTAGTCATTCTTCACCTCTGAGATGTCCAATTAGAAACAGAGTTGTACATCCATAAGAATACTTCATCTAAAAGTCCTCAAAGATGCTCAAAGGAAGACATTCTCTATTCCTGTTTAAGAATTTCCATCTTGTTCTGTAAAAACTACTATTCAAGTCAGTCACAGACTTTAGACAGGCTTCCTCCTTACTCTATGTCTCTGAATTCACTTTTTCCTGTTTTTATTTTAGATATTTCCCACTGCAAGTTATTTTTTAAAGATTCACATAAGAATGCCTTTTTTTAAGGACTAGGAAATATCTCTTTCAAATGTAATCATCCATTCCATGGGAAAGTAAGAGTTTCTTTTAGAAACCACAACTAGAAAGCTCAAATGAGCTATATCATATTGACCAATCTCCCTATGAGGAGATGACCTCATGTAATTTCTATTATTCCTGCTTTTTGTGAGTGCAATATCACTCTTCTATTTCAGGAGAACTCAATCTTTCTCTCCTGTTGTCATAGTCCTGCCAACTACAGTAATAGTCTTGCCATTTTATTCAGTGCAATATTTCTTTACAATAAATAGTCAACATGTAGGTGAAAGAGAATTTGATTGAATTGTTTTGGAATCAATAACCAGTCAAGTCGATCAAGATTCATCAATGAAAATGGGGCTTTAAACAGGATATTGGCATATATTACTGAAATCTAATAGTAAAATTGCTTTTAGAAGGCTAGCTAGTCAAGTAATACATGTGTATTCTCTTATCCTAGGGAAAAGAAATATGTACTAATGTATGTATACATTAAAAATTAATTTTATTTTGAATGAATATGAAAATTTAAACAATGATATGTCAAATGCTCAGGTGGCAAAAAATCAACTATAGTTTTATAACAATATTGTTCATCAATCTTAAAGTTCCATATTTAGATTTATTAAAAATGAACAAATTTATCTTCAACTAAGAAGGTAAATACTAATAAACCTCTAAAGCAAAATAGAACAGCATACTGGAAAAAAAAAGTGAATTTGAATTTTACCAATATAAGATAATTATTTTAGTATATTATTAATTGAAATAAATGTCATCAGTCTATTTGTTAAAGACAACTCCCTATAATAAAATATTAAATTCTCAGTCTATATTTATATCTTCATAGAATACTTCCTGCTTTGTATATGTACCTTGAAATGTGTTATTTTGAATATAAACTATGTCTTAAGTTTATTGTTTAAAATCATTATTTAAATACAATTAGTGAATCTTAATGATGATTTACTTGCCACTTGTGTTTTGTTAAATAAAATATCTCTATTAGTTTTCTATGAATTACATTATTTTTTTAATTGGTGTCCAAAAAACGATTGGATTATGATGTCTAGTCGAATGTCTAAATCTTTTAGCCCAATGTGATTCAAGATGAAATGTCCAAAAGGCCATATAAATATAAGATTGGTGATTTTAAAAGTCACCTATAAGTAAACATGATTTTTAAATATGTTAATTTTTCTGTATTTCTTCAGGGGGAAACTTAAAATCATAGGAATGAGAAAAAGAAGTTACTTGGCACAGCTGTGATATAATGCAAATGTGAAATGCTTCAGAAAAATTTTTACCAAGCCACTAAAGAAATAAATGAGATTAAAGTTATGTCAAAATATTGGCAAGTACCCATGATTTTAAAATTTTCCTTCTCAGTCTTAGAGATGACCCTAATTTGGTGTATTACACTGTCAGTTACCAGTAACCATAAGACGTGACAAATCTCTTATGACAGAATCTCTGCTGCCATATGCTCCCTTTAACACTAGCTTAATTTTATATCTTGGAGAAAGAAGTAAACATTAACTGAAAATATTGCTTAAAAATAATAAGACTATCAACATCATATTTAGATATTTAAAGAAATAACAGATGACACATTCATGAAAATGAACTATGAGTTACATTAAATTATGTCTATTTTAATATTTGTCAATAACAAATTGCTACATTTCAAGTCCTTAGGCCTGTAAAAGTTTTTTTTTTTAAAGACTACTTATGAAGACATTAATATTTACATCCACATGGAGAGAAATGGGAAGTAAACTCTTAAGATAAAGGTTATACGCAGTAACAAGGAATATATTAAATGACAATGTGGATAATGCTACATCATATGAACCAAAGGTTAAAAATCGTATATTTACAATAATGATAAAAAATAAACAACAAACAATCCCCTTAGGATAAAATTTAAATAAAAATTAGATATTTACCTTAACTTAGTAATACAAATTGACATTGATGAGAAAACAAATTCAATTTGATATTATCTCCTTTTGTATATAGTGAATCTTTTTCTACTTAATTATGTACTGTAAACAGTTCATGCTTCCTTTAAGATATTTATACCGCTCAACAAATAGATTGTATCAAAAAGTCTAGTAGAAGAGACTTACACTCTTCTGGGAAAATTGCAGTGCATTATGTATTCACAGTAATCAGGTGGACAAGACACTGTAACGTGCCCGAATTACAAAAATAATAAGCCAACAAATTTTATTTGTGTCTCAATTATAACTTAATCTTAGAAATGGAAAACTTAAGCATAATTCATTATTACATAAATGCATTGCACTACATGAAATAATGATATATACAGCACATTACCTATCTTTCTTCCTGGGACAATTCATGTGAAAAATATCAATGTCATGTCTCATGTAGTCAAAAGTTTGAAAAGGTTTTACAGATCAAATTTAACTCTGATTTCCCAGCAAAACACAAGTAGATTTAAAAACACAAGTAATAGATTTTGCTGAATTCTTCAGGCATCATAAGGTCAGCCTGTACTAAATGATTGAAGTTTGAAATTGATTCTGATGAGGTGATTTGATATATTGAATTTGAAGTTCTTTTGCTGAGGGGCTATCAGGAGAACAGTTGTCAAGAGATTTGACTTCTGGCAACATCAACCAAATCTTTTTGCTTACATTCATGCCTCCCAGGCACGAAGACACAAGTATCCATGCTTTAAATTGAAGCTCATGCTTTAAAATTGAAGATTGAATTTCTTTTATTTATTGTACCACTTATAGTCTTATAAGAACTGAAAATTCTATACTTTCAGCTTACATTGATTCTTACGTAAACTTCCAGGAAATAAAATAAAAGAGGTAAGGTTGAATTATCCTTAGATAATTGTGCAAAATCTTCTCTGAACAATGACTTTTGTTATCTAATGGGAAATTGAGAATTTGTTTTACTAAAATAGATGCTACTATTTCCTACAGATAGTTATAAAATATCTTACAAAGGTTTCAGAAGCAAAAGTAAAATAGAAATCACACCCCTTGTCACAAAATATGTAAACACTAAAATAGAAAATACTTTTGACAATGCCTATGTAGGCATTAATACTGTTAATTTTGGAAATGCTTTACTAAATGAAGAATATAATTCTATATAAGTAATTTTTCAATCTCATTAATTCAAATCTTTAAAACTTATGCATGTTAAACTAAATAGATCAACATGTAGTTTGTGTTTTTATTTACAAAAGAACATTCAAACAACAGTAATTTCAAGATATCTTAAACTTTGTAATCTTGATACAGTTTCATAATAGCAAACAAATAAGAAGTGGTGAGTACCAATTATTATCTACCTATTATGAATCAGGAACTGAGTACTATAGCTTATATATTTACCACACTTTTATATGTTTTTATATGTTTAAAGAAAATCAATATTGTTGAAGAATGTCATAGACAAGGAAGGGAGTTGAAGAGGTGGCCTTCAATGAGTCAGAACTGTGAAAAGAAGGCATGGTTAAACAGCAGTTCAGAGTCAGAGTCATGGATTTAAATCACAACTCAGTCACTTGCCAACATTTGTTCTTAGCCACATTACATTTCTTCATTTACAGACTCTATGAGTTTCCTTATTCTAAGTGAAGGGTCTGATAGTGAACATGTTGACATGTAAGTTTTTAATTGGCTAACATACATAAACTCTTTCAAATAGGGGCAAATATCCCTATTTGTGTGTGGCTTGTGCGTATATATATACACATATGCATTACATTCAGTAAATTTGAGTAGTTGGATATGTATTTACCTCTTCAAGAAATAATCGTTAATAGGTAATAGCACCAGCATTCAAGCAAAGAATATTTATTACACCAAAACCACACTCTAAAGAACACTAGTGCCAATGTCACAAATTTTTCTTCTCATGCTGTGATACAAATCAAGAAAAATGATTTTTCTTCACTTTTGTTTAAAATTATGTGTGTGGGTGTAGTATGGTAACATACACCTGGAGATGAGGATCTGATATTACTAATTCACATAAAATATTGCAAAGTAATAGAGGTATCATTTCAGACAACATGATGTCGAAAGAATATAGGAAGTACATATCCACATAGATAATTTTTCAGATTACAAGATTTTACAGATTACAAGATTACATAATTTCTTACAGCTTTCAGATTACAAGATTACATAATTTCTAAGAGCTCAAGTTAGAATTAAAATTGCACTATATATTTTTCAAAAATACACCATTATTTTGATTCAAATAGAAATTTGTTTTTATATAGAAAGAGTATACCTTTATGGATTTTAGGCAAAGTTTTCAAAATATAGACCAATTAATATAAGTTCAGTGTTTGATATTTTATGAAATTATGAGCAACTTTTACGACTGAGAATATGTTTCATTGCATAGCCATAAAATGCACATAAACACACACATACACAGCTATTTCAAAATAATTTCAGAGAAACATATTTACTTTTAAGTCAGTAAAATTCTTCCCCCTAATTGAACCTCCCATCCCATAGTCATTCATGCTCATGTTTCAGGTATCAGATTCAGATTAATAATTTACATTCAGGTGACTGACTTTGAAATTTGGACTCTCAATCATATTGTGTTAGCAGAATTGATGCAAAATAAATGAATGCTTAAAGGAATGATAAATGAGAAGATAGGAAGGGAAAAGGACAGTAGGAATGATACATATAATGAGAATGAGACAGAAGGAGCATAGGGAGAAAATAATAAAGTTTAATTTATAGTGAATTAATAAATGAAGACAGAATAAATGGCATGATTATTATTCATAGACATAACCTACTTTATAAATATATATATACATGTAATAAATAGAAAATCTTTATACATGAAAATAAAACATTTAATTAAATACTTATATGCAAATTACGTATAAATGCTCTCCATTTAACACTTTATATGAGAGAAATACTTTTTTATATATTATAGCAAATCAAGAAGCACATCTTAGACTTAGATAAAAAAATTAAAAGAAGAAAAGTTTTTATTATTTCTCTACCAGTAGTACACACACTATTCGGTAAACTAAATCACCTCTCCATATTTTGCGGTCTTCATCTTATAGGATGCACCTTATGTTTTTATTTAAGTTGTAGACCTACGTATTATATTTACCACTTCTCCATGTTTGTTCACCTGAATAATATACATCACATGGTTCTACAATCAATTCTAAGACTTGAGTCACTTTATGGGTCCAGAAACCTTATGTCCAACTGTTTTCCACAGATAAACAACTCCTCTTTGAGAAACAACTTTAGATTGCTACCAGTCCTTTTTTGAAGTTTAACATTTAAGTGTGGGTTACTACATCGTCACTCAACCAAGTTGCTCATCATACACTATGTATTAACTAACATACTAACCTATAATTCTGAGCATTCAGAAGAGCATTCCATTATGAATTAGAAGTAGTATATACAGCCAGGTTCTTGGATGTTGAGCTAATTCCTTATATAATTTATTTGAGTCATCAGAGCCTACCCCTGCCACTTAGTATAAAATTAAAGAGAATTCAAGTGTTTTTCTGAGCAACTGAAACTGAGTAATTGTGATAGTTAAAAAATTAAAGAATCATAGTGTATAAAAAGGTGTAGGAACAGCTGAAAGAGATAAGATGTTACTTATTTCCTAATTGTTTTTAATGCTTTAGAATATTTGGTTAAGGGTAATTCAACAGGCATGCAATTTCTTTTGTGTTTCTTTTTAATCTAGAGATTGTTTAGAACTCGTACTATTCTGGCAGGGACAGACATTTGATTTGATGTCAATGTTCTGTGGAAAGTGACATAATCACTGTGATATTTGCTCCTATTATACAGAAATCAGTAACAAGTTATTAAATACACTTTGATCTGTGTTTTAGGAGATAGACATTGTTACCCAAATGCTAGAATGAATAATGATATGTAGAATGAACTAGATAGAAAAATGCTGATGGTTGATTTCCTTTAGCTTAAATGACTTAAGGTCATTCTGTATTTTAATATTTAATATGGAGGATGAATTACCCAAACTTAGACTAGATTTATACAGTCCTCTTCTTGGTCAGTAATTTGCTCTGTGGTATTTTAAATTAAGCAGACTGAGTTATTCAAGAAGCCATAGAAATGCAAAATTTTTGTTATACCAATGTAACTTACATGAAAGGATTTGATTTTGTAGAGAAATTAAAAAGAAAAAAGTTAATAAAAGTGGTAAATAATAAGTTGACCTTTGATTGACAGACGTTTCGAATACCCTGCAATAATTACAGATGTTTCATTACATATATTTAAACTAGTAAGAAATGGATGTGTTCTCTTTTAGCAAAGTAGTCTTAAAAATGCTATTGCTTTAGCGATAATCAGAATGGACAGCCTAGTCCACCTTTTATGATAATGTGGCATGCAGTCTCGTTAATCTGACCCACTGAAATAACTGAAAAATGTACTTGTGCTACGGTATAATTGTTGGCAGCAGCATTTTAGCAGGCTTTAATTTGCACTTCACTGTAATCTCTAGCCTCTCAAATGCTGATGTAAACGTTAACCAGAGCTGGCACTATTAATAGCATTGTAGAAACTGGGGTAGGGGCAAAGGCATGTTCTTGGAATGAACCAGAACAAGACCTTAATTTCTAATGAAATGCAGCAGTTCTATGAAAAGGCAAAACCACAAAATTAATACACTAATTGTTTCCTTTAGAACTTGCATAGTGCAAAAGATAACAATTATAATATATGTCACCCTAAAAAGTACCTCTTGGATTGCTATTTTAAGGTTAAATGAGTTCTCAATGCCCTTTAAATGACCAAGAAGACAATATTAAAAAAGATAATGGATTTCAAGATATAATTAATAGTATTAAAAACCGTTAACTCATTGATTTTAAGCTAATAAGTGGTATAAAAACAAAAATAATAAAGCTGTTATACCCAGAAAATAAGGATGACTGATTTTTATCCCTGCATTATTTTGTATATACATAAAGATTTCAATATTTTTTAGCATTTTGTATTTCTTCCGATAGACGTTATACAAATACTCTTGCAACTGGTCATACTCTGACCAGTTTTCTACAGAGTAAGTATGGTTAGTACTAGACTATAAGATGAAAAGTAGCTTTTAATTATTTGTGTTCAGTTGTTATGTGTAATTTTAAACAAACTTTCTTGACAGGTTTTGTTTACTTCATTAAAAAAAACAGAATCTATTACATATTTCAATAATTGCCTTATATCTCTATTAGTACAATATATCAACATAAGTGGTAATTTTGAAGCATTTCGTTATTCTATCTTCCTACCTGTTGGTTAATTTCCTTTTTATATGGTTCAAAATTCTGAACTTAAGAATTGAAGAATCAGCACTCTCTCAAAATAAAAAGGTTGTATCATGCAAGATATCTCAAACACCATTTTTCATGTTCTAATTCAATTGTATACCTATACTATTAATAATTTACCAAAGCACCCTGAGATGGCGATGCATCATTGCAATAGATCACAGCAAAGTTTTAATAGGACATACAGTACTGCATAGCAATATCATTACCATGCTAAAGAGAAAAATGATGGATGAACATGCCATAGAGTTCACCCATATAAAGTATACAATTTAGTGAATTTTAGCATCTTTATCAGCATTGTGCAACCATAGCTACAATATAATTTAAACAAAACAAAACATATCACCCTAAAAAGAAACCTCACATTGATTAGCAGTTATTCTCTGTCCTTCCATTTATCCCTCTAGCCCTAGTCAACCATTAGTATTTGGTTAGTATTAATATATTTGCCAGTTTGGGACATTTTCATATAAGTGAAATCATTCGTTATATGGCCTTTTGTATCTTTGCTTTTTCACTCAGTATAATGTCTAAAGGTTAATTCACATTGCAGCATATTATCACTATTTCTTCCCTTTTTATTACAGAATAATATTCCAGGGTATAATAGCAATTTTGATAATGATATGTTCATCAATTGACCAGCATTTGGATTGCTTTATTATTATTATTATTATTATTATTATTATTATTATTATTATCATCATCATCATCATCATCATCATCATCATCATTATTTGCTATCATGAATAATGCTGCTATAAACATTTGTGTACAAGTTTTGTTTGGGCATGTGTTTTTATCTCTGTTGAGTATATACCTAGTTGCTGTATTGCTGGGCCATATGGTAACTGTGTTTAAGTTAATTAGATTTTGAAGAATGCTATATAGCACAATAAAACTCAGGAACAACAGAACAGTTTATAGTCACCCCCAGGAAGGAAGAAGACATCTGTTTCACTGCCTTCTGATGTGGTTATATTGTGATGGGAAGTACGCATGACAGTGAAAACTAAAGTACAATGAAGTCTAAAAATTTTGAGATTCAAAGTTAAGGGGACTCTTAAGTTAGACAACTCTGGACACTCTTGAGTTGAATTGTTGCTATTTGTAAACATCAGACCATAAAGCCTTTCATCCCTATGCTGTGTTACTGCATTATATAACAAAAGAAATCATTTGAATTTCTGGAACACAGTTCCTTCAAATTTGCACATAGTTTAGAGACTATATTTTCCACAGTAAGACCAGAACCATATAGTTTGACTTAAAGACTCACAGTGAGAAAAATCATTCAAAATAGTTTTTTTTTCTAAAAATTTGGAGATCTAACTCTTGCTGTTTCCACTCCTTATTCAACCTTCTCTTTGAAGATGAGCTTGTTATTTTACTCGCTTGTCTCTCAGATGCAATTTTAGGCATGCCATTTAAATCTGCTCTTTGTTGTTTCTCTCCAGATTCTTACTTATTGTCACAAAATTTTGTTCCCTGTTCCTTTGGTTTGTTTTATTTTTCTAGTGGATCATAAACATAAACACCACAGGTAGCATAGCTCACAAGTTTGCATTGGTCCAGGTTGATGTTTATAATTGTGCAGATTCTAAATTCCTGTTTTTTCAGTGTTGGCAAAGGGTAACAACGTGGAATACACTATCTAGTTCACATCAAACATGGAGACACAACTTTCTTGAAATATTTTGGTATCTCTAGAATGAAACAAACTAAAATGAATAAAACTCAGCTATCATCTTTTAGGTAGGACAAGGAGAATGTGGTTTAGCCTGATGAACACACCACCCGTAGTAAAGAGGATGGGTTTTTAACAAAAATTATTATTATTAATATTATTATTATTATTATCATCATCATCATCATTATTACTATTTTGATAAGGTTTTTCTTTGGGAGCAAATGACTTTAGTCATATATATAATTATATACTTGAATATATCTATCTATCTATCTATCTATCTATCTATCTATATAATTGTATTACCCAGGGTTCTCCCACCACCATATCACCTTGAACCATCTTGATATTTTGTGCTTATTCTTTCCCTGATTTACCATTCCCTCCCTCCCCCTCCTTAACTGTATGCGTTAGTACTTTTGTCAGATTAAAATGAATATTTCAACTCTCAGATGATCAGCATTTGTTTTTCTTGCATTGATGTCATCTTAGCAAGATATACACATTGTTGAAGTAAAGATGCATTATTAATGAAACAGAAAATCACATTTAAAAGTTAAAAATATAATCCCAATTTTATTTAATTGTAGTTCAAATATTGTAGTTATTTCTCCAATGAAGGATGCAGAAAATATTAATTAAAAGATGTTCCTGAGTAAAAGGCTTTTTTATTCTATCATGCTAATAAATTTTGGTAGAAAAAAATCCCAGTTGACAATATAAAAATTTCATGTAAAGCTTTATTTTACCTTATAATTGTTAGTGCATCATAGAGGAAAAAAAATAAGCTTATCAAATTCATTTCAACTGAAAATCAAATATGAGTGTTTAATAAAATAAATTGGGATTTTATGGACAATTTTGCAGAATCATGTTTTTCACCCTCTTCTTTATATTTCATTGATGAATTTGAAACCTGAGAGCTATGACCTATTCAGTAAAACATAACCTCACAGAATGTATTCACAAGTGTCTTATATAGCTCAAATATTCCTTAACCCCTTCAGTAGTCAATTTGTTCTCCTGAGATTTTAGGGATGGCACTGTTAGGGGGCTGTGGCCCCCAATACTGGTGGTGCTACATTAAAATAGCAGTTATTGTTCATAGGTGGGTGGAGACTTAGAGAAGGAAAGTTAAGCCTTTTCACAAGAAAAGAAGATTAAAATATTAGGGAGGGGACAGGGAAAGAGACAGAAGACAGGAAAAAGACAGGGAAAGAGACAGAAGAAAGGAAAAAGACATGGAAAGAGACAGAAGCGAACAGAGAAGGAAGGTGCAGGAAGGAGCAGCAGGGAGGCTGGAGGTTTCAGAGCTGCTGCTGACATGTGGGGCAGCAGGGCAAGGAAGGAAGTCAAGCTGTAGGCTTCCATCTCCAGCCTGGGCTGGTGAGGATCTTGGGGAAAGAAGCATGTTAGAAAAACTTGTGAGCTGTGTGAGCTGTCTTGGAAATATGGTATTGAAATCTTTGGTTTAATTTTGAAACTGCAAAGTTTGGAAGCCCTCTGGAAAACTGAAGAGAGATGTGCTGTGTGCCATTTCCAAAGTGAAACATCTGAAGTGCTTGTTGTGCTGCTGTATCAAGTTGAGCTTTGTTGATGTCAGGCCACTTTGGAATTGGAGCGGAAAAAAATGCCAAAGTTGTGTTTTTGGAGAAGGATAGACGACTCCATCATACAATGATACCATCTTGGCTTTTTCTGACTTGTAGTGAGTGGAGCTATCTTTGAAGGAGTGGCAGTACCATCTTAACTCCTTCATCCAGTTTAAGGTGGGGCAGCCATCATTTTGTAGACGCACATGGATGCAGCAGTCATGTGCTCTTTGGACTAGAGACTGGACTGTGTGGTAAAATTACCAAAGGGGTTCCTGCATCCTCAGTGACTCTTGTGTTATTTGTCTTTTAATAAGTAAATTTGCTTGTGTCCCCCTCTTAACATTTATGTGGTCTTGCTATTGCATGCATGGGCTGGGAAGAACCTGTTGTGTGACTGGATTTAAAAGGCCAGCTGCTTCCCTTTGCAAATTGGATTAAGCACCCCATTTTATTTGTTTTCCCACCCTATATCACTGTTGAAGACTAGACCAGGATGTAGACAGGTGGTGTGGAGAGTTCTTGATGTCCCCTTCCATGGGGAGAAATTCCACTGGTACAATACAGAACACTCCTGGTTTCTCTCTGCCTCTAACTTTCTTCCCCAGGGAAAAAAGGAAAGTTTTATTTGAGAATTTAAGAGTTGAATCTGCAAAGAATAAACAAGGCTTGCTCTTAGTTTCATTTGTCTTTAATTGCTGTTTAAGTTCCTTCTTTGTTTTTTTAAGCTTGTTTCCTACTTTGACTTAGTTTTAATAGGTTGAGGTGATCATGGCATATGGTTTTATTTCAAATGTTAGTAAACACATCTCTCTGTTTGTTTTGTGGAGGTTTGGATTGGGTTATGTAAATGAATTTTAGCCTGTCAGCAGCTTTAAATCAAATGTGTGATTTTCTTTTCTTCCTTGACTGGTCATTGCAGCTTCTGAAGGATTTGTCCACAGGCAGTATTTTTTAAAGAGCTATACACACTCCAGCAAACAATAGGCCTCAAGCAATGGTGCACTGACCCGGTAAAAGTGCTGGGCATCTTGGATTTAATCAAAATACAAGCTGCACAGGACTCAGAAACCAAAATGCATTGTGTGAAAGCAGAAAATACCATAGCACTCTGGAAAGTCTCCCAAGCCAGTAAAAGGGCAGGGAAAGTGGGCTGGGGAGGGGAGTCCTGGCTTTAATTTCAGTCTGTGTAACTTCCATACCCTCAGGGCATAAGTGAGGGTTGTTTTACCTTAGTAGATGTTGCCTATGGGCAATAGGCCCTAGTCACTGGATTTAACTGGAGTTCACATGCATGATAATCTTACTATGCATCTTATATTTCCTTTTTTAGGAGCAGGACAGTTAACTGTAATTTGCATAGTGCCTTTCAGACTTATTCATAGGGAGTGGTTTTCATTAAAAATGGCAACTGAATTCCAGGCATTCTATATTAACACTAAAGAGACTAGAGACTATGTTTTTAAGTAGTTATTTTCAGGCTAAGACTGATGCTTCAAATTTCATTTTGCTTTCAGGAGTTCAGAGAGAAATGTGGAAGAATTAAGTTTGAATGCACATATGCAAAATTTGTAAAATACTAAAGTAATTCTAAGTGATTTTGACCTTGTATTGGCTCCCCGGAGTCTGAGAATCTGCTGTGCCTAAAGAGAACATGTTTGATATATTTGTGAAACCAAAGACATAAAACATAACAAAAAGTGAAAAAATAAAATAAAGGCAGGTGACAGAAAAGCAGATGGGTTGATGATAGATTCAGTTCATGCTTTGAAGAGCTATTACTATCTCCTGGGTGTGATTACCAGGAATGGTGGCACATGCCTGTAAGCCGCAGCCTAGGAAGATGCAGCCAGGGCCAGGCATCATGGATCAAGTCCCTCCGGGGGCACAAAGAGAGACCTAGTTCCAAAAATATATATATAGCTGGGCATGCCTGTAATCCCCACTACCTGGGAAGCTGAGGCTGGGGATTTCTTGAGTCGTGGTACCCTGGACAACATGAGCCTGTGGTTCCAGAGGCAAAATCTCAAAGTCTCAAAAGTCTCAAAAAAAAAAAAAAAATGAAGTTGCACATGATTTGTTTGAACAATGTACACATTTGACATACTCAGAGCACACTCACTTTAAAAATCTTCAATAAAAATCTTTAAAATAATAAAAGACAGTATCTTGACAAAAACAAATCAGGAAAAACATAAAAAGAAGTATAAACATGGTAAAAGGAGTAAGAAGTTTAAGAAGTGACTATTTTTACATGGCAGAAAAGGGAAGAAACTGAAAGGATAGCAAGAAAGGAGGAAAACAGGAGGCACCAATATGAAAGGACAGTGAGGAAATAGGAAAGGAAGGCAATGAGGAAAAAGAGAGACAGGAGCCAGGCCAAGGAGAATTAAGAAGTTTATCATCATGAGCTCCTGGGCAAGGTCCACTAACCCATTGGTGGCGGGTTAGTGAAGTCAAGTCACACCCACTTGTAGTTGGTGCCTGCTTCTACAGGAGCAGGGACATGGGAGGGTGGGTTTGCTAGTGTGACAGTTAAGGTTGTGGGTAACGTTGCTCCCTGGGTTGGCAGTATCTTAATACTTTGTGGTAGCCTCTCTAAAGGTCAGGCCACATAAGAGGATGGAGATTTGGCCATTAAGAGTCTGCATACATTGCAACATGTTACACCAGAAACATAGGAATTAAAGAAAAGAGAAGGTACTAGATTTAGTTTATGTGTAAATAAACTATACATCTGCGTACTTGAAGTTTTCTGACTAAATGATCCAAATCTTTGTTTCCTCAGTCCTAGAAGCAGATCATAGTTATCACTGACCACACTGTAGGCCTTGGTTTTGATATTACTGTGATTTTCTGAAGCTCATGTCTCAATAACATATCATGCCATTCTCCTCTCTCCTCACTGAGGGACGTGAAACAGATCAGGTACACATATACATAACTGGTAAGTGACCATATGACAAGCTTTGACTAAGGGATGCAGGGGCTACTAAAAAAATTCAGATAATTTAATTCCCCTTTTGAATGAAGCATTTGCAAATGATTTTACCTCACTGGATTTCACTAAATATGACAAGCATGCTTAATACATGAGAATGCCTTCTTGGCTTAGCACTGCACCTGTAACTGGCCATCATTCTCTAGACCTTATTCTTTATTCCTCAGTCCCTGGAATGTCTGTAACAGAAAATATTAGCACATAAACTTTCTAAAGGCTTTATTTTTTCTTTTCTTTATAAATAAAGGTCACATGTATTTTCATAAACCTTATTTTTAAATTTATTTTAACTGAAATAATAATATGATGCAAACATTAAGGATTGCTATCTGAGTGTACCCACCTCCAAATCACCCATAGTCATCAACCAGAGTCCATTGTCCTTCTTTCCCTCTTTGTTATTACTCCCCCCCCCCCTTCCCCTCCTGGAAACTTGGTTCTATGATTTGTTTCCTATGGTTAGTTTTTACGTTTATCTTTATCTCTGCTTTTAAGAAAAAAATCAGTTAAGACAAGAAATTACATGACATTTTATGATTGGTGAGAGGAAAAACTATCTGATTGAATGGTTGCTTACATTGTTTTAATTGTATATTTCCATACTTCAAAAGAAGGTGAGCATGTCCCCAAAATCATTATTTGAGAAAGGATAGAATACTCATAATAGATTACTTTTCTCAAAGATATGGTAAACAGTGTGCTATAATTAACCTCTTGATGAGAGTCTTCTTTGCTTGAAATAACTTAAAGTTCAGGAATATGCACAGCTGGCCTCGTAGATTGTCTCATCTCTTCAGATAGCCTTGAATTTCTGTTTCAGACTTCGCCAAACCTAAATCCTCATTTCTGAAAACAGTTCTGAGGAGCATGGCTTTATCTTGGTCCTAGAAATGAACTTCTTTACAAAATAAGTTGGATAAGAACAGACTATGATATACTTTGGACTCTCTAAAAGAAGGGCACATCAATCGGTCTAATTGATATTCTGAAAACTGAAGCCTAGACATCAGATACTAAAAGAAGTTGCATTTCAACCAGCCTGTGACATTCCCTGGAGCTCATGCTGAGTTAGATGAGAAATGGGGAAGTTCTATATTCTTTGGATTTCAAGGGAATAGATAATTGATTTTCTTTGAGTCTTAATTCCTTTGGACATAAGTATCTTTGGATTTTAACTTACATGGGGATTTAGTCTTCTGATTAAATTTCTTAATAGCTTTCCCAAGCTTCAAATAAGAGTAAGATTGATAATTGCATCAAGTTATCTCTATCTTGGCAGTTTTTAGAGTATCTTTATAATGGTATATAACCTCAATATAGGTGAAATGTAGTTCACCACATGCCTTGGGTATAAGCTGAAATATAATAAAAATTTGGAATGGATTTTCAGATTTGAAGGGAGTAGTTTTAGAGTTAAGGGTAATTTTGGTTCACTTCAGTATTTTCTGACAGAATCTTTACTATCAAGATTTCATGGTTGAAATCCATCAGTAAATAGGTAGCTCAGAGTTATTACTTCATGAAGTCCTATAATTATCCTGACAAATGCTAGGAGGTTGTTCAAACTGCAGATTGAGTATAGTCTACTAATTTACTTAATTTATTTAGAAATAAAGTTTAAAAATATCTGAATGGAGAATTGGGAGTTTTCTTTTCTCCTATCCTCCAGCAATTATCTCTTCTTGTCTATCTTTGCAAGTGGCCTGTGATTATTCATGTAAGTTTCTCTGACTGTGATTGAGTTCATAGGACCTGTGATGTGCAGACTACATGCCAGATGGCTGTATGCTCTCACCATGTAGATTACTGATCAGCATGCACTTTCCATAATGACCAGACACTAGCCAAATTCTGCAACATCTCCCCCTGACCTTGCATTTATTTTTTCAGATCAATGTGCTGAAGACTCAGAATCCAAAAATTAATGTGAAAATATTTTTCTCTAGAAAAGTGATAGCTAATACTTCTGAATTCTATCAAATCACATCAAAACTACAGAAGATATCATTACGGAAAAGGTGATCATGTAAGAGATGCTGTGTTGACTGTGCAAAGAAAGCAATGTAGTGCAAAGCATAATTCCCATTGCTATTTGAAGACACTTATCTTAAAAGAAAACAAACAGTTGGTCTTCTAAAAGGAACATGACTTTTTGCCTTTTAAAATTATGTGTTTCTTTTCATATTTCCAGTAGACCATTTCCCACATGAGCTTCATGGATCAGTGAGTGGTTCACGGGGCCGGTAAGAACTATAAAATGCAAAAATTAGATATAGCAGTAGCATTTTTTCCTAACATGTAAAGATTTGATAGCACATTCATCCATAAAACCCTTAGCTTATGACAAAATATAGGTGCTCACTTCAGAAAGGAAGTGAGATGGACACAGGCAGATAAAATGGGTAAAGGGTGAAATGTATGGAGTTAGTGCAAATCCAACCCTTGGTGGCAATCAAAATGTATTTAGATATGACAAACCAAAGTTGTAAACATTGAAAAATATATAAAACTGGACATATAAAACTAAAACTAATAAACAAAATGAAACAAGGAAAATAAAGCAAACACAAATTCCTAAGTTATGATTTCACAATGCCAGCTGCTAGAGGGGAAGAGGCTTATGGGTATGTAAATCAGCTAACGGGAGTCTTTCTCTCTCTCTCTCACTATATATGTATAATACATGTATATATTACTTATATATAATATGCTATATAAAATGTAACATATAAATATAAAATATATGAATATATAATATCATATATAATATATTTAATATAGTATAGTTTGTACATAGTATATATCATATATAAATATTATATATTAAATGTATTTATTCATAATATATATTATATCTGTAACATAAAATATATAAGATGTAGTATATATAACATATATATTATAAATATAAAATGTCATATATAAAATAAGTGTAATATGTCAAATGAATATATAAAATAGGTTATATATGATATATGCAATGTTATATATATATATATATATATATATAGAGAGAGAGAGAGAGAGAGAGAGAGAGAGACTCCTTTTAGCTGATTTACCTACCCATCAGCCTCTTCCTTTCTGGCAACTGACATTGTGCAATCACAGCAGAGGATGATGATATACCTCTGGCAGAGGAGGAGACATTTAGATAATGAGGCTGCAGTATGCAGAAAAGAAAATCGGGGCTTAACAGCAACTGTAACCTTGCCTAGATTGTATCCAGCATTAGAGACTTTAAAAATTACAGAAAAACCTGAGTCGGTTAAAAAGGAATCAAAAATTCAGCCTTACATACCGAATTAAGAAAAGAAAATAAAGAAATCAGAGGCTGAAAAATTATTGTACCCCCCCCTTGTATGCCTCCTATACATGCGTTAAAGTCAGCTAATCCTCATACTATCAATAGATGGTTATTAGAAATTCAGACTCCTATGGAACATGCTGTGGAGCACTTCAGATTGATAGAAAAGGGAGTAGAGCCATCTGTTGCACCTGGGCCTTGTTTAGCATTCCCAGTCTGAGAAACGCCAGGTCATCAGGATGCGCGAGCGTTTCTCCTGTAAACAAATCAAAGAATTAAAGACTGCTGTGTCTCAATATGTGACCTTAAAGCATTCTAGAGAAATAGTTCCAAAAGTTTATATTGTTCATTATATGGATGACATCTTATTAGCCTGCCTACATGAGCCTCAATTGCTCCAGGCATTTGCATATGTGTAAATTAGTTTAGATGCTAACCTGGGGGCAAGTGTGTGTATCTGTTTTCCCACAGGATGCTGAAGGGGCACTCTGGTTGCCAGAAAGATTGGTAGGGCTAGTGGAAGATGCATCACAAGCCTGATGATAGTGATGATGATGATGATGATGATGATGATGATGATGATGATGATGATGATGATGAGCAAGAACCTGTCAACAGCTCAGATACTGTGGACATACATATGTTCCAGATCCCCCAGTTCTCCATCCAGTAATTTGGGAAAGTAGAGAAATACTTGAGAGAACAAATAAAATCTATTTGTGGGGATTACCAGGATTGTCATCCCCAGTACAGACTATTCACAATTCTCTGAACTACACCGGTATGGAACATGGGGCTCCTGTATGTTGTACTAAGTTGGGCAATTTGATGGGATGTATAAAAGTGAAAAAGTAGGATTTGAATGATTGCTTTTCAGTGTACTGGACTATGGTTTGCAAGAAATGGACATCCTCAAAGAAAACTATGGAAAGTAGCTGCAGTACTGGGAAAACTGAACACACACCTACAAACTCCCTACTCTAAATATGTAAATGGATTTAACATAATTTATTATGTTAAATAATGATTAAATCATAAGCTATGATTGTTATGTATCCTCTTTTATCTAAGCTAAAGGCAGTAAGGTTAACACAATAACTTTCATATCTCAACCAACTTTTGTTATAATCCCAATTCATGTAACTAGTGAATGGTATCATGATGTTTGTTGGTTAACTATTATGAAATTGTGCTCATTGTTAACTTGACCTAAGACATCTGTAGATATTATTATAGGTATCCGAACTAGTGTAAAGTGTAATGCAGAATATGCTCATCTATGTGCTACTAATGTTACTTATAATGCATCTATGTACGGATAAGGTTAAAAGGCATCTCTTTGGTATATAGTCACATACTAATTCATTCTTTGGAGCTGCATAGGTATATTCTAGACATACAAAACGCATTTCATTTGTCATACTGTTATTGATCAAACTGTTCAGGACATTTTTGCTCAGATGGCCAAACTGACTCCTGATTGGTCTGGAGGAGGATTCCATTTGCTAATGATTTTATGTAACCTGGTGCAGACTTTAAATATTGTAACAGCTGAACTCCATTACCTTAAGGTTTTTCATCCAAATCCCCTCTGAGCTCTAGCTAGCCAATGAGAAGTAAGATTCGGGGCACTCAGTGATCAACCTAACACAGGACTTGCAAAACAGCCAACCGCTTATGCTTGTCCCCATGATGGGTAAAACACTGAAGGGGTTCTGAACAATCTAATACAGGCTCAGCAGCTCTCTAAATTTTGCTGTAAATAATAAAAATAAAATAAAAGAGGAAAGGGGGAACATAAAAGTCTGGTCAAAATAACTGGGGGCACAGTTCAGAGAGCGAGGTTGTGAGCCACTTCTGCCGGGGTCTTCTTGACTCAACGTCAATCCTTACCCTCCCCCTCAGGACCATTGCATTACGTCGCAGCTCACTCACAACATAGTTCCATCAAGAAAACTCTCTTCACAAGCTATCCTCACCAACTACATACTGAGTATAATAGTTAATAAAACATGGAAACATGTAATCAACATTTAAACTATATAAACTGTATATATATATATAATTTATTGTATTGCTACATTAATTAATCACTGGTATCTAGATAACTAACTTGGCTAACACGTCATTCAGTTCATCTTTAGACTTTGATTTTGATTACCTGAAATACTTTGATTTGTAATATTAATCTAGCCTTTCTTTCTGCTTCTGAAATTTTATAATTTTTAGTATATGTATATATGCAGATATGTGCCATATCTGAAGCATCTTATAAAATTTAAAAGTTTGTGCTGATTAGAATCACTTGATTCGAGACAACCCTGGGAAATATAGTGAGACCTAGTCTCTGAAAAAGAAAATTAGCCTAACATGATCAAGATACCAGTTCTTTATTTTTAATTTATAATGTTCTACATCAGCAAACCTGAACTTGTATACTGAATGACAATAAATATAAAAAGTTATAATAGCTATAGTACATTGTTTTACTGTATTACACACTAAAAAGGATAAATGAAAAAGAAATGTCTTCTTTAAGCATAAAACACTGTTAAAAGCCATTAAATTAAGTAATATATCATATTTCTACTTAGAAATGGTCTAAATAATTCACTGTGTATTGCATTAAATGCTTACATACGAAAGTATACTAACATCTTATAATTGAATGCATCTTCTAGTTCATTCCTCTTTTACTCACAAATACTAGTTAAATATCTTTTATAAAGTCACCTGACAGGACATTAAAAGAAGACACAGTAATTGAATTAAGTCCTGATTTTAACAAAAAGACCCATAGGGTGTGATATAATAAATGCACTTTTTCAAAAAGGGAAAATAATTTAATTTTATATCTATATAAATATATACAAATTCATTTTTAGTCTAGTGCATATATATTTATTTAAAGTAATCTGAATTACATGATATTTAATGCATGTAATATCATCATATACACATGCATATACAAATGTTATATATATATCTATAACTGCAGATTTAATTAATAATTACCAAGGATCTATTAAGTTTCTGGTAATGTACGTACTGCTATCTTATGCATTATTGTAGTCTTTATCTTACTTTACACTAGAAAAATGTTTTTAAAAATTCCAGAATTACAATCGTGAAAATTTATCAATGATATTACATGTTTATAATTTTTTTGCTAATTTAAATAAATAACACTGAACCTTTTGATTAGCAAGGGATAATGGACACAGATAAATTCATAGTGTGGATAAGCATACTTAATTTTTAAATAAAATAGGTTAAGGTGTTCTGTTAGTCAAAACTACATTTAATACTTGTGTAAATAGAAGATGACAGTAATGCTGATGATGATGCTGATGAAAGGTATACTTTCTATTGAGTGAATTTTTACTCCCATCCCAGACAACTCATATAGTTATTGAATATTCTCCAGTTATTAGATCTCTTAATCAAGTCACTGAAACAATATAATAGTAACAGTTGTTATATATTAATGATGTGCAAAGACTATTCCAAACAATTCTATATAAAAAGTTAATCTTCAAAATGACCCTATTAGATAGGTTCTATTGGTTGCCCCTTATTGCAAAAGAGAAAGTGTGGTGGAGAACCCTGAGTAACACAATAATGTAAAACACATACACACATACACACGCACACAGAGATAAATAAGAAAAAATAAAAATGGCTGTGAGATGACTAGTGTATGTGAAAGCTAAGATTAAACCCTGTGACTTAATTTCATCACAAGATATTATTTGAGTCTTTTTACTGCAGTAGGAGAGAAAAAGCTATATTTGACTCTTTTTACTGCAGTAGGAGAGAAAAAGCTGTTTTTCATTTATCAAAAAGTATTTCAATAAAAATTATGTTTCTTCGTACATATTTATCATATGCAAAATCATTTGATTTGATAGAACCAAATGGTTATTGCCTTGCCAGATACTCCTCATAAAAGGGAATTTAGTTTTAGTTTTATTAGTTGTGTTTTATAGTTTTGAAGTAAATAATTTTTCACTTGAACATTAGGTTCTTTATTTGATGCCAATGTTTAAGTTTTTCTCCTATTTAATTTGTTTGACCTGTTCACATTTTTATTGGTTACAGAGCTTGAATTTTTCATTTGAATTCTGACATTTTAATAGCTAGATTATTCAATTTTGTGGGTGTAGGACTTTTCCATCTTATAATGGGTATTGCATTTTTAAATTGGTTTCTATGTCATTACAAACAATATACATATTCTTACATATGACTTTCCAAACATAGAAGTATTTTTACTATTTTGCACATGCATAGGGAAAATTCTGAGAACAAGACCATGGAAAAGCAGTAAATTTATTTTAAATTTAGCTGAAAGCATTTATTATCTGTTTGATCTTGGGATAATGACTTAACTTCCAAGATTCATTTCCTTTATATATAAAATTTGACTGCTTCTCTGAGAAACCTAATAGAAATGTGGCCTATGTTAGAAGATCAAAAAATAGTATATCTCCTTTTAAGACTTTATCACAGGTACACACACACACACACACACACACACACACACACCCCAAACATACAAATAAAGTAAATTAGTATCTACTACCAATTAATACTGTGATTGTATCAATTATATTAGTCACAAAATTTACCATAAAATATGTTATACATATATATATCATTCAATTAACAATGCTGTGTTATATATTAAAATGTTATTTTAACATAATATGTACATAAATTACAATGTAACGATAGCATTTAACCATGATGGTGAGAATATAGTTATTTTCCTAGTAATGATGAAGGATTACCACAAAAAAAAATCACAAAAAGTAAAGTATATCTTCGGAATTAAATCAGTAGCTCAACCTATATGAAATCTAGGTCATCCTACTAAAGAATAGTTGCTACATTTCACCTAGAGGCTAAAATGTTGATGTAAACCAAATAGCATTGGATGACATGGAGTTCTTTCCTTTATGGACTCATAGTATTTACATGATGAGATCTTCCACAAATCACCTTTATTATTAATCACTTGGAAGATGTTGGGGGGCAAGGAAAAGAGAAAGATTTCTCTCAGTCTGAAAGTTTTTCTTTTGTAGTGTTAAACAGCTTGGGAGATAGGTTAGAGATAACAGTAGTGTAACCTTCTAAGGAATGATTTTCAATCTATCACTAGATTGACTAATTTATCAACTTCTGGCTACTTCCTTCCACCATCATCTTGTAGTCTTACCCTAAATTTCAGACAGGATCTAAGAAAAGGTATAGTTAGCATAGAAGAGAAGATTACTTTCCATTTATAAAATTTTAGCTAGATCTTTAAAATAGCTACCATCTTGTGGTATGAAAATATTTTATAGGAAATGAAAAATAAGACTAAAGAAAAAAAAAGAACATTTTTCCTGTTTTGTCCACAATTATATCTTCAGTGCTGAGAATTGTGTTTGGCAAGTAGTTGTTGCTCAAATTGCTGCATGAAATGTGAGTACCTCTATAATTTCCTACTGCTATGCTTATAAATTAAATAGGATTACATGACTTTAAAATGTGCCTGAATAGTGTCTGTGTTTGTTCTACTCTTATGTCTAACAGCTTGCACTTCCTCATTTCCTAGTGGCAACTGCCTGCATTAGTCTTTCAGATAGGTTTGCTTCCTACTCTTTCAAACAATCTGGTAAACAGATGATTGATAATCCTTTGACTACATGTTATTTTTCTTTCCACAACAATGGTCACCCTAGTTAAAGAATGAATTCATGCATTGTCTAAAGTCCTTTTATACAGACAATGGGATCTCTATTTTGTAAATAAAAAAACATGTATTGAAGAAGTAGAAAATATCTTAAAGGAATGGAAAAAAAAAAAGGGGCTGTATCCTGACTACTTACAGAGAGCTTCAAAACTATACTACATACAATATGGAGTATGAAATAATTTAGTCTATCATCCATTATAAGACAAATGCTATAGAGAAGCTATCACCCTAGTTGCTGGGTTCAGAAGTGCGATGACTGTGTCATTGGAGAATTTCTGTTCCCAAAATTTTGTTTGCTACATATTAAATACACAAAAGCTCATGTTTATATCTAGTAGAAGAAATGTAAAACACATCTAAAAGGCTCACTGCTAAGGATTGTGAGAAATGCTACTTTTCATTTAGTAGACTTTGTAAAAGGTTTGTAAAAAGATGTATGCTAAATGATATTTGAAAATGGTTGTTGTGTATACCAATTCACAGTATCTATCATGGCATGATTGCAACCTTTGAGAGACAAGAATTTCCATTAACATTACCCCATGATTACCCCATGATAATAATATAGGTAAGAAGACTAAAAGTCCTTAAGTGGGAGATAAATAATTGAACCTAAATTTGTGGAGTTTAAATCCCATGGTATACTCTGAAAAGTGTTACACAAATTAGTGGTTCTCAGTGTGCAGTTCTTACAAGTTAAAAACTTTGAATAACTGTAGCTGTTGCTTGAAATTGGGATGAGATCATTGGTTAAATATAATGAAAATGCTTTACAAATCAAAGTCAAACAGGAATCAAAGACTAGGTGAAATTTAGAACTACTACAATGCATATTTGACTAGTTTTCACATATTTTCCAGTGTTCAGTGGATAAGAATTTACACATCAACATTTTAACAATGAGAGTAATTTTAGTAAGATTACATATATTTTCCCTAGTAAAAGTATTTACATCTTATTAGCTAGGCAACTGAAAAAAAAAAAGATGCTACACATATATTGAGTTAGAATTATAAAATGTATGTCATAATTATTTCAAAATGAACTTATTTGGATTTCATATAAGTGATATTTCAAATGCAGTAACCCATAATAGCTTGACAAAGAAAAATGTCTAGCTAGCCTCATAAAGTCAGAGTATATTACTGTTATAAATTATTTTATATATAGATATAAAATTTGTATCTTTCATAATTCTGAAAATAATTTACAAAATATTTTAAAAATATTACACTAAATATTTATTTAAGATCTTGGGTAAAAACTAAGAAGTGAACTTAGCTTCCTTCAGGTTTAAAATGCCTGGGAGGTTAAAAAAACAAGAAAAGAAAAGAAAACACAGGGAAAACTGAGATACCATATTATTTTTCACTGGCAGAAAAAAAAAGAGATTTTTGCCCAAATGTAATGTTCACATGAGTATATCAATAAATGTTCTTTCACTAATGTTAAAAAATTGCAAGTAGGTGAAATAATTACTTTAAACTAAATAAAGCCATCAAGCACATTTTATTAATATTGCTTAATTATATCTTGAAACATATTCTGCTATTTTAGGAGGCAGCTTGTGGATTTTTTTAAAATCATTTTATGGAACTATATAATTATATTAAAAGTGTAGCATAAAGATGTATTTGTGATTGAAAGGAGGATTCATGTTGAAATATTAGTGTTCAGGTAAAGAAATATTGAATTAGGCAAAGAAAAGACTGCTTGAATGTTTGAACAATATT
This sequence comes from Uropsilus gracilis, assembly GCA_004024945.1. Taxonomy (NCBI): domain Eukaryota; kingdom Metazoa; phylum Chordata; class Mammalia; order Eulipotyphla; family Talpidae; genus Uropsilus; species Uropsilus gracilis. Next base: position 33,845 of record PVHY01000605.1, on the reverse strand, counting down.
CATTTGATATTCCATTCAGTATTATATCATTATGTAATAGAAAAATAATTAACTTTCTGGTTTGTTTGACCATCACTAAAACAGTTGTGTTGATTTCTTTTTAGAGAGCACTGCCTCCTGGTGGGCAAAATGACTTGCAGAATTAATCACCCAGAAGCCAAAACAAATAACCTATTGGATGAGATGATTTATTATTGCCTTTGGAAACTAGAGAATGAATGCAAAATAAGGACAAAAAAGTGTGCCTGGTATGATACAAATTGAGGCCACCTTAGTATGAAAAATAAATGCGGTCAAATATTTCTTGAAACCTCTTCTGGTTGATGATAACAAAGGATATGCGAAAAAAGGATATGTATGAATATTATCTAAAATTATACCAAGTTGTTTAAATGAATTTTTTAAGAGAAGAGGTTGAATACTGGCTTAATAACAGATAAAAATCATTACCTTAAAATTTGTGTTATTTGAGAGTTATTTCGTGAAGCATTTGAGGGCATAATTTAGGTTATTTACAGTGAATAAAGTTCCATTAGTTTGTTTGTATGTGTGTGTAGTTATACACTATAACTGAAATTGTTACTTTTTTTGAATTCTAAAAGTAGCAACTACTATCTTATGTATATAATGACTTCCAGAATTTGTATCCATGTTTTATCATTTTATTTCAAAAACCAACATTACCACAATGTCACTCATATAAAGCAAAATATTTTTATAGTAATAGATAATAAATGGGTATATATATATGCTAGTGAAATCAGAAAAAATATGGCAATGTGTCTATAATAATTGGGAATTGTGTTTTTAATTCATTTATTACTTAGCAATCAATTAACATTTATATTGTCAAGTGCAATGTGAAATGGATTGAAATACTTGAGATGCTATACTAGTAATTAAAGAATTGCTGTTCTATCATACATTATTCAGTTGTGTATAAATGGCATTGATATTTTGCTACAAGGTAATCAATAATCCTTAATGAGAATACATTTTGCCCCATTTAATTTTGAAAGTATGGTTTAATAAAACAAATAGAGTGAAAATAGATCATACAGATATAAGGCAAATGCTATGGTATACAATTTAATATAACTTTTTACAACTTGTAATAATTTTTAAGAATTGTTATCACAAGCCTGTATAGTACAGATATTTTTTGTGAGTTTTTGGAGCATTATTGTTTGCTAAACAAAAACCAAATAAAATGATCAATCCTTTTGTTGATATTTTCCAGAGTTGAGTTTTCTTGTCTTTTATACATCTCCACAGAGCTCTTGGGAGTCCAGGTACATGTCAATGAGAAGGAATATTTTGAGGGGGAAAAAACTTTGTTTTGTCTCAACAGTAGGGTCAAAATATTCAGTAAAACAACAGAATAAACAGATGTGCTGTCGCTCAGGCTTCGCTATAAAGCACAGGCAAAGCAGGTGTAGCATTATTCTTGAGGGCTTTAGCATTTTCAGGATGGTAAGTGATCACTGGCTTTAAGTTCAGGTCACTAGCTGCATTTTTTTCCCTAAAAAATCAGGCAACTTTTCTGTTGAAGTTTTGAAACATTGGTTTTGTCTCTCTAGCTATGGAAAATGGTATGATTCCTTAAAGCAAGTAAAAATGCTACTTCCACGTGAACCAGCAATATGACTGTTGTATATTTATCCACAGATCTGAAAACACTGATGTGGAAAGATTTATTTATCTCCATGTTCATAGCAGCAATATTCTGAATAGCTAAGATGTAATCACAAAAATATTCATCAACAAACCATAAGATAAAGACATCATGGCAAACATTCAGTATTATACTATTGAGTTATTTAAAAGATTGAAAATATCCCTTTTGAGACAAAATGGATGGAATCTAAGGTGATTTTGCTGAGCAAAAAAAGCCATAAAAGATAATAACTGCTCATAGAACTTACCTAACTTTTTGGTGGTAAAGGTCAGACTTCAACAAATTTTGACTTCCTACATGTCTTGCTCACTAAGATTAACCATTTCTAAATAGTTTTTATTTAAAAGAGGCATAATTTTCCTTTAAATTAAAAACTTAATACTGTATTAATCACATTAATATTGTATTAATATTATTATGGTATTAATGTATTAATAATACATTAATTTTGTATTAATTAATTAATGATTAATTAATACTTGACCTAATTTACATATTGTTATGATCATAAAATAGGGACACAGGAGAGAGGGAGACAGAGGTATCAACCAATTGGTAGAACAATCAAAAAAATCACTGAGAACTCTGTTCATACTCTTATGGGCATTGTATTGACAATCCAACACAATTAAAATGGTGACATCACTGATCACTAATCATGAATCAACATAGCTGATAGAACAATAACAGAAAGTGTGTGACGATTACCAAAATGCAATATAGAGACATAATGTGAGCACATGCTTTTGGAAAAACGCTGCTGTAGACTTGAACAGATTGCAAAAAATTTTTGGCAATATGAAAATATTTGTAGCTAGGCTACTAAAGAAAATTAATATTTAAATAATAAAAATCACATGTATCCAATCCATGAAAATGAAAAACAAACATTACTAATAACAGTATGTTAAATTTTTCTACCATATAATTGGTTAAAGGTGATATATGTTAGATAGAACAAAACTAATAGTATTGGCCTAAATTATTTAATGTGAAGATGATATAAGAACACTGGCAGTTGTGAATTAATCTTACCTAGTGATGTTTATATGAGTAATAGATGACATATTACATATCAAAAAGCTCATCACTGCATCTGACATCTGTAATCCCTGAGAGTCACCTGTCACCTTGGGTATTAAACAAAATAACATGCAAGCAGTCCCATTAGGAAGTAACTCATCCTCAATATTTTCCAATTATGGAATCATAACAAAATTACTATAAATGAAGGGGAATGTATTTTTTTCACTGCTGAATGGTAAAAGTTAAACATGTCTTCTTAAAGAGACAAAAGGCAAATTGTGTGATAAAAACAACTGAAGTTGTTTGGTGAATAGACTGAGCAAATGAAGGAGATAGAATACAACTGCCAATTTTATTGCAGAGTGAGGGTGCCAGAATATAGCCATATGCAAATTTTCACAAGAACATTAAAATTCTAATTGCAGTTAATATTTGGAACTAGTTTGTAATATTTAAAATTCAACTAAGTTGACAGAATTTTAAGTTATTTGGAAAGAAAGAATTATTAAAATTTTTCTCAAACAATATTACTATTTAATCACTGAATCCATAGAGAAGTGTTTTAAAATATAAATGAATAGATCAATAACAAATTAAAATATTCCACCAGGAAATAGTGTTAAATGATAACTGATTTATTGTGCATCTTATATAAGTAATATCCTCAAAGATAACTATTTCCCATGCTTTTGAAAACTCTCAATTTAGAATACATATCTGTAATATCACTGAACAACAGTGTCAAATAAAAATTACATTCCAAATGGTTGGGTCTATTTTCAAACCTGAAGGGTTTTCTTCAATTCCACTGTTATAATCATCCATGCAATTTTAAGGAAGGATTCCTTAAATATTTGTAAACCTCAAAGTTATGTATTATAATTCAGTAATAATAGGAAATGTGGACATGAAAATCAATCAAAAATCTTAATAATTATTGAATCAAATTTAATCCTTCAATTGTAATACATAAAAATACAACTTAAAAAATGAAAAAATAAGGATTTTAATATATTTCCAAAGAGTATTAGAATAAAGGCAAGTGTGAGTGTAGAATTGTAAACATCTATATATGTGTGTTGTGTGTGTATGTGTATATACACATACACAAGGTAAAACAGTCATTTTTATTGGCATATTTTGTGTATTTATGTAATATTCAGGTCACTGGTATTATGAGGTAGGAGAATAGCCATATAGCAGAATAGCCATATAGCAGAAATAGCCATAGAATACAGGAAATAAGAAGATTATATACATTCACTAGATATATTCCTGATAATATAATGAACATGTTCTGGCAAATAAGATTACCAATTAGTCAAGAATTTCATCAAATTATGAGCTAAGAATTAGTTGCTAAAATCGAGTGAGAACATAACTTACATTTTAAGAAATTAATTAACAAGAAATATTTGCATTTGGAAATTCATAATCTACAATTGGGAAAGCTATTGTTTTTATGGCACAAAACTTTCTTTTCTTTATATTGACATTTGAAAATGCTTCTACATGGTAACTCAGAATTTCCAGCAATATGACAGTTCAAGATGCTTTCCAAAAATATTTGACAAAATGTTGCATTTGTCTAAGTAGAATTAGACAAAAAGTAATGATGTAATTATATATCTCTAATTTAGTTAAAATCCAATAGTCTAGAATTCATAATGTAAGCGCTCTGAATTAATCTTTCAATTAATAGAGAAAGGAATGACAAGCATCATCTTGAAAATTTTATGATATTTATAAAAGAAAACATGTTCCTATACAGTTGTTGGAAAACCTAATTTCTACTACTTTAGAGGATATGATTTACGTACCTCAAGGCAATGAAGTATCAGGAAGAAGGCTATACTAACCTTATTTTAACTATAACAGAATTATAAATATGATTTAAATCACCCTAAAACATTCAGACCCTTTGAGAGATGGTAGATGTACATTCACTATATTTAAAAAGTATATTGAATTTGTATGCACATGATATAGCACATCTTGGAATAGATATTCCCTTTTGCAACACAATGGTATAAAACTTTGAACTAGTATGAGTGTTTTGAGAATAAGTAAGTGTAATAATTTCCCATATAAAATAACAAGCCATACTTCAGTTTGCTAAGAAAGAACACAAATACTTTTAGAATTGCTTGAAGGGCAGTCTTACATAATTCATTTGAATAAAATATATCTAGCAAAATAAAAAAGTATGTCTTTTCTTATTTTTAGTAATATTAATATTCACAGATGATAAAACATGGAAAATATTATATAGGTCAATAGGTTGTGAGAAAAGTAAGAGATTATACTTAAAATCATCAATCTAGAGAATCTCAGAAGTCTGATTGTCTTTTTACTATATTAGGATTATATTTATATGAGTAACTTCTTCAAAGTCTTATTTTATTTTTACAGAACTCTGAAAAAAAGCTTTTTTTTTTGCAAAAATTATTGAAGGAAACAATACAAATTGACTTTACTTCTTAGTCAAGCTTTAGACTGGGACAACTTTAAGAAAAATAGATGGGTGAAGACACCCCAAGTGTAGAATAAGAAAGGCAAACATTTCAATAGAGACTAGATATACTAGATATACTAGACTAGGTATATCACAGGGAAAACTCTATGCACTTTCATCATAATATTCAGCAGAAGAAGGATAATTGAACTCTTGGATGAATGATTATTGACAATTTAGAATAATTTCTTCTCTCAACAAGTAGTCTTCAAATATAGGCATTTTTTTTCTGGAAAAGAATTGTCCTATGTCTGACAAGATATGATTTTGCTACATTAAAGGCCATAGGCAAATTTTAACATATAAATATATTCTTGCAGTTTCACAGAAAATACAGTAGTAGTTGCACAATAATTCACCACGAAATGCATTTTGAAAAATGTCATCTGTTATGTCATGAATGTGGCAGAATACCAAACTTTTATGGACAATGCTTAGTGGAGGAATTGTAGAGAACAATTCAGAGGATAAAGAGAAAACCATCTTGAATGTTCTCAAAAACACAAATGAAGAAAGGAACTCTAAATAATGAACCCCATGTAGGGGAGCATATTGAAAGGAATCATAATGGCTTTACAACCTCTTCACAGTCAAGAGTTGAATTCTTATTATTTTTTTTATTTTGACTATATATTCAAAGAAACAATATACATTTTCAAATAATATGAATTTATGAAACTATACTATGAAAATAACCATTTCTTACCTTTGATTCTTGAACTGTCTTGACTTTTTTCCTGCTGGAATTAAAACAGAAATAGATCAAAATCTATAAGAATGTGATTGACACTTATCTAAAGTATTACTGTAAGTGGTGATAAAAATGTTTGTTCAGCATATACTCAGTAGACATCAAAATACAAATGGCACCTTAAAAACAATTAAATCAAATCTTTCATTAGATTTATAATCAATTCTAATGCACACACATTTCTCTAAGATACCAATACTTCATATAAAGTTGTATTTGTAAATTCATGGTTAATGCAAATAAATACACATCTCTCAAACATCTGGACTATTCCACTTAACTTCAACAGTCATTGAATGATGTCTTGAGAATCTTCCTTCAACATCTGTATATTAATAAAAAAAAGTTGGTAAAATAAGATGTTTAAGGGCAAACAGTGAAGAGTTCACTAAAATCAGCTCCCAAACACCAACTGTGTTTGTTTAATTTAAGCTAGGATTGGCCCTATCTCATTTCTCTAGGGCTAAAATTGAAAATAATTCTATTATTTATTCAGACTGCTTCAGTTAGACCTATCTTTCAATTTGACATTCTCTTTATTAGTTACCTGGCAACCCTGAGAGAATTAGCTTGCTTTCAAGTTTTTAAGTACAAATTGTACAATATATAACTTCTCATTTAATATTCAAGCACAGTTTATATGAAAGTTTCAGATTCTTAGACTAAAAATAAATTTGAAATATGCTTCTAATAAAAAGTGACATACAAATGTAGATTTGCAAAAATACTAATAAATTTTAATTATATAGTAAAATATAGGAAGGAGCTATTTTCTGTAAACATAATTTCAGAGTCAAATTTTAAAAATAAAAATGCATACTGGTACCTTAAAATTCTTTTTAAATAGTATCCTTTTTGAACAAACTAATGCAATAATATTATCTTATTATATTTTAAAATTAGATCTTATCTAGTGCTTAAGTGAATTCTATATTGTCCTTTAACTAATTGATTTTCTACTTATGATTTATTAGACTATCTTTTTATTACTTATTACACTATCTTGCTCACAAAAATAAAATTTAAACACAAATCATGTGCTTTAAAGTACACTATTATTTCATAGTTACAGACCACACAGACTTACATTTCCTAAAGAAAAAAAATGTTAATTCAAAAATGTCTCTTCCTTTTACTCCAATCATTTACCTAGTTGTCATTATTTCAGCATCTTAACTCATTCTTCTATATGCCCCTCTCAGATAAAAGTATTGAAGCAGAAAAAAAAGTTTATAAAACATCTTGTATAAATAGCAATAAGTTATATTTAGGGGAGAGACTACAAGCATATTGAATGTTCATAATGATAAATTTTATTTTGAATACAATTCATAGCTTTTTTCCATATATCTCATGCCTTTAGTGATCTTGTCTTTAAGATTCATCCTTTCCTTAAGACTTTCAAATTTATACCTCTGACCGGTCTTCATGACTGACCCTCAAATTCATCTTAACAAGCCTATTTTTGACATTTCTACTTGGACATCTAATCACATTTTACCATGTCCAAAAATGAACTTCTGATCTTCCCTTACTTCTTTTTCTATCTTTCTCATCTGCCTCATCTTCCCCATCTGTTCATCCTTTGGAATGTTCAACTCCTTAAATCTATTTTTACAGATTTGATGTTATTACTATGTTGACTTTAGATTTACTTTGAATATCACTGTGAGGATGCAAAGTAGACAGCTAAAGTATCTGGAATTCATAGAACAAATTGCAATAAGATATAAACATTTAGAAATCACCAACTTATGTGTAAATCATCAACTGTTCTGAAAAAAATCAGAGTTGACTGATCATATAGTATTAGTGTCAGCTGTACAATAAAATTTTGATATTTGTATACTAAATTACTAGATGATAATTACTAAATTATCATCATAATAACTCTAGTTGTCATTTGTCATCATACCCAGAGACAATTTTTATTACAATAAAAGCTTTTAATATTTAATCTCAAAAACTTCACATATGACATTGAGTATTATTAACTACAGTTGCCATGCTGTATATTGCCACCTCATAATTTATTTATTTTATAAGTAGGAGTCTGTACCATTTGATGACCTCTCATTTTATTCTGCCCCCCAATAACCTTCTTCGTTCACCATGACCACGGCAAAAAATAAATATACAACACAGAGAATAGATTGGTGGTTTCTTTGACAATTTAGCACAAGTATTAGAGATGTTATTCCATTGTGAAAAATGTCCAGTATATATTTGAAAGTATCTAAGAGATATGACTATTTAGTTTTTGAAATATTATTTGATATATTTTCCTAAAAATGAATAACATTGCCAAATGTGTTGAGAAATAATAAATATTCTAAATAGCTTTCAGATTCTTTATCCATTTTTGTCAATTTTTGAAGAGATCTGAAGTATATTGGAACATATTGAACTTTATATAAACATTTTAATAAGGAATAGACATAAACTACTAACTCCTGGAACACAGTTTGTTTTCCATTTATAGGGTCACTAGCATGCTACAAGAAAGAAGCTAACTATGTAGAACATAAATTTTGATTTTAGAGGTCCACAAACTACTTGGCAAGAAACATAGCTATTAGTTATAAAACAATGATAAAAAAATTATAAACTATTGTGGAAACTAGGATGAGGGAAGCAAATGTATATGCAGAGTCTGGGGCAAAGGGGAAATTACATTTAAAGTGTTTGAGCTAAGAATTAAAAGATGGCAAGATAAATTGCTGGAGGATAGGAGAATTAAATTTTGCAAAGACAAAGAATTATAAAATATTTAATCTTTTGTGAGGAATTCTTAATAATTAATAATAGTTTAACTACATACTTATTTAGTCATAAAGGTTCTATAAAAATATATCCGAGAACAATTCTTCCCTTAACAAAAGAAAATAATTGCCCATTAAGCAGCATAGTTGAAGTTATTTGGTAAAGAGCCATATAAATGAAATAAACATACCAATTATTATAACAGTTTTCAGAGTGTGCTTTTTGAGTGTGAAAAATAATGATGATTTTCCTAACACAAATCATTAATTAAAGGATTTGGAATAAATAGAAATATAAATAACCAATTAATGACTGACATGAAAATTAGTGTTTATATGATATAAATGCAGATATTTGTATTAGAATTATTTCCATTTTATTTTTATCACTTGGTATGTTTGGAATGGAATTTATTGTCTATAAATGAAACATAGGTAACATTTTTATAGGAATGGAATAATTTGAATTTCAAATATCCAGTGATCTGGAGTATGTTTTTTCTAGCAATATACATTTTTCAGAGACTACAATAATGAACAAGTAATATTCATTATTGAAAATAATATTCATTATTAAAAATATACTTTTTATAGCAAGTTATTCCAGGTGATCCCAAAGTAATATAAGGTATTCTGGGCACAAGCAACCATGGGTTTGATGGTGAAGATTAGACAACAGAGGTTAATAACATAGAGTCTAAGCAGAAATACACTCAGTTCCAATTAAAACAAATAGAGACAATGGTTACAAGTGTCCATGAATAGAATACTAGGGCTTCACAAATAAAAACTGATAAGATCAAAATACATATAGTCTTATTATGCAACAAGCAGTAAGATCAAAATACACAGTCATTCTTACTATAGATAAACAAATTTTAAGTCTTTACAGATATTATCTCATTTGAGGTCACAAAAATTTCTTTCCCTGTCTCCACTGTCATCAATTGAGGGTTTATAAAGTTCTCTAATAGATGATGACCCTGACATGGTTTATCATGGTTTGCCATGATACCTTGAGGAAAATGTGATTATATAAAAACAAAATCAAATCATAAATCAAGTTGATATTTTTAAAAAGATGGATGGCAATGTCTGTCTTGGTAGCGGGGTGGGTGTGGCAACAACAAATGAATGTATGATTCTATACCTCTAATGCATCTACAATGTTGTAAATTAATGTATCGTATTAAAGAAAAGGAAGAAAATATAGTTCCTCAATTACAATGACCCTCAAATTAGTAAAATCTGATTTGAATAATTAGGTAGGTAGTAACAGCAATTATAATGTTAACCTAATATTGACCAAAATGTGCCTGAGGCCTAGGATGTTATGTTTAAAATTGCTCTATGTTTTTAACTTGAAAAATAATGGACAAAATAATTGCATATGTTAAGAGCATATATTGATCTATGTATTAGTAACTATGAAATATATAGTATAATATTAAGTAAAGTTACAATTAAGTAATATTTTATATTAGTTTCTCAGAACATCTTTTTACAACTGGACATTTGTCATCTGAACAATATATCACCATATTTCTATTTCTACACCCTGTTGTATGCTCTTTATTTTTTTCATATTTCACATATAAATTATACCATATAGTATCTCTGTTTCTATGTTCTATCTCTGTTTCACTTATTATGCTACTGCATCATCAGAAGGATACCATTCTATAATCCTTCTGTTCTCCTTTATTCCCTATGAGAGGATGATCCAGTTCTCAAATAGCATTAGAGCCCATAGTAGGAACATGCACATATGAAATACTCAGAGTTCAGTTCTTGGGGCAAAGATGAACTCACTGTGGCAAAGATGTAATTGTCTGTAGTTCAAGTAAGTCAAAATCAACTATGGAACAAGGTCTTGGTCTAGTTGTACTGATTCAAGTTCTGTACAATGCACCATAACTGTGTTACATAGTTGATGGAATGACAAAGTAAAACAATGTTCTTGGCTCGGGGGAAGGGTTGTAGTACCAACATTTTCTGAGAATGATAGGTTTCTGATTCTAACCCCAGAGTGAAGTTTCAAAACTGCCTCAGCTGAGCCCCTGTTAGCTCAGCATTGACAAGTCAAAGCGATGATTTAGGACCCTAGGTTTAGAGCATAGAATTGCTGCAAAACAGACTGGTTATAGCAGGTCAGAGCCATAACGTAGAACTCCAACAGTGAGGTTCTTACTGCAACAACATGCCTGTGATAGTGGTGGCTCAAAGTTCTGACTTGAGACCCAGTAGCTCTAGTCCCATAAAATAGCAAAGTACTGTGGCATCCTGCTCCGGATCCAAGGAGGAGGTACATCAATAACAACTCTTATATGTCAGTTGTGCTTGGTATTTGTGAAGACCATGGTGGTCTTTGGTAGGCTACAAATGTCTATCACAACAAGGATTACTGCAAGTCTCTTGTTCTGCTCTTGTCCAGGTTGGTCATTTCCTCTAAGAAGATCCTTTTTGGCCCCAAAACTGCTCTGGATTAAGGGATGAGGTGATATAGGTAAATATTTCCTCTTTGAAATGCAATCATCAAGGAAGAGAGAACTCTTACTTTTAAGTTTCTACAGGGACAATAGGAGCTAACTTCAGCTATATTACAAAACTATTTCTTATCATAATAATATGAGAAGTTAATTTTCTTTTGAATAGAATCTATTAGCTAACAGTCTCCCCAATTACCAAGAGAATCATGGATGATCTATATGAAAAAATGGTTCTGTCAGGTCCTCTTTCTTAAAACTCAGTTATTATTCTGAAAAAATGAAAGCAATAGGTTGTATTCACTTGAATATATATAAAAGGATGAGATTTCTTTCTGTCATTGCAGTCTCTGTAAATTGCCTATTATGTCATCACATTCATAGTCAGTGCCAAATTCAACACACAAAGAATGTTTTGTTTTTTTTTTCTTTTATCATTGCAGAGGTAAAAGAGTTGTGGCATTTGTAAAATATATACTTACCTAATAATTTTTATAATTAGGTAATTCAAAGAACAATTTGAACAATGTATAAAAATTGTTTCACACATAAGAATATAAAACTAAACAACAGAATTTTATTTTTTGAATCGCATTTTTTTTAAATTGAACTCATTAGTTCATGACATTGTATGATTCAAAGGCATAAAGTCATGCCTTTTCAGATATATGCTATACCATACCACACCCAACACCAAAGCACCCATACTCCTCCAAAATAGTTTATTTGGATGCTTACTCCCTTTACTACCCATATCTTCCTCATTCAATAACTTCAAATTTTATAGTAAAATTTCTAGAATTTGTTTTAACTTAGTTTCATCTGTGCCTCTGTTTTTATTCTATATTCCACATGGGAATGAAATTATCCAGTATGTGTTTTTCTCCTAACTTATTAGATTATTACCTAGAATAATCTCTTCTAGATCCATAAATGCTTTTGCAAATGTACAGATTTCATCTTTTTTTTAAAGTGGATTTGTATTACATAAAGTATAATATATATATATATACATATGGCTATACATGATTATGTATATATATTATGTTATATGCTTATGTACATACATGTTTATGTGTATATGCTTATGTAATTATATGTGTATAAATATACATTTATAGAAAGAGTCACTCTAGGAAACATGTCAATTCATATTAAATCTAATTTTATTTCAATCAAAATCCCTGTTACTCACTGAAATTTTTGAAAGTATGACAATCAAAGATTGTACAATGTGGAGGGAACAAAATGACCTTTAGTAAAGGAGTACTGCTGATTTTGGTGGTAGATATAGTATGGTAAAAACGTCTGAAGGGGAAGTCCTATTTATCTAAATCACAAACAACATTGTAGAACAATGATACCTCAATTAAAAAAAGAAATAATCAAGAGAAAATATTTTATAGTTATTCAAATTAGGGCTAGGGATTTAGATGAATAGAATAAAATAGAAATGCAAGAAATAGATTCAGGCATATGGCATGTTATCAAAGTAACATGTAGATAAGGAAGAAAGGGATAGTCTGCACAATAAGTGGTAACTGGACTTCCATATGGTAATACAGAAAAATCTTTAATAGATTTTTCCTCATACTAACAGGAAAATAGTTAAATTTACTTTAAAACTTCAAATAGTCAAATAAAAACTTAAAAGATATGACAGATTAATGTGTTAAGAAATAACAGCAAAATATTTTAAAAATAAAATCATAGAAATGTTGAAGCTATAGAAATACTAAAATTTAAAATTTGTACAAAAATAGTTATGAATAATGTGAAAGGAAAATTAAACACTAGGAGAAGATATTTGCTATGAATGTAAGAAGTCATTAGTACTCATAATATATATATATATAAATTAAAAATGAACTTGGATAGACACAAAGAATCCACTGGCAGCAAAAATGCATTAACTAAACCAGTCACTACGGAAACTTGTGTGGAGATTCGTTAAAACTCTAGGAAAATATTGGTGATTTTACCCAGATATTCTACTCCTAGGAATCTACTCAAAGAATACAAAAACACAAATTGAAAGGAAATTTGCACCTGTATGTTTACTGCAACACTACTTACACTAGCTAAGATATGAGAATAACCTAAATGTACCAAAATAGAAGAGTAAATCGAGAAGATATGGTACCATACACAATAGAGAGTGATCAAAAAAGATAAACTCATGTCATGGCAATAACATGAATGGAACTGAAAGGGCTAATACACAGTGAAAAAAATCAAGGGGAGAAATATAATGTGGTTTCACATATGTGGATTTTTATTTTAAATATATTTATTATATATTTAAAGATCAAACAGAGGTTCAAAGACAAACCTTTAAAGTTGAACATAGAGATTAGATGGGAAAAGGAAGGAAGGGAGATACAGGAGGAGAGAGGAGGATAAAGAAAAAATAAAAAAGGAAAAAAATAAATGGAAATTGTAATAAACTGCAGCTGAGAAAGTGAGTGCACTTGTAATTATGTACCATAGATTAATTACTCATATTCATTTGGCAAATGCATGAATGCTCCTAGCAACATTATTCATAAAAATAAAAGAAAAATAAACTATCCTTCAAAAGGTGAATTTCACATATCTGCATATGGGACATTTATTATAATGCAAATGATGAAAGTGAATGGGTAGAAGCTATTGGAATCATATTAAACATAATTAAAGTGAAACATGTTAAAATTATATTAAAATGTGTACCTGGAAAGTTCTGATGCTTCTCAAATATTCGCATATATTAAAACTTTCAGAAACAACAAAAATGCTTGTCACAAAATTCAAAGAAACAAAATGTTCAGATAAAGAATATGACTGAGGAGTAATACAGGGAAGTTTAAACAATATTGTCAGTCCTATTTCATATCCGGTATTTGATCATTCTGGATTATTAAAACTATTTTTTATGTCATTGCATATCAGAAATATTTTCCAACAAATTAAATTTAAATGAAATTTATCTAAATGTCAAATTCCACATTCTTAAATTAATGAAAAGACTTAATTAGTTTAAACCATCGATAGTAAACTTAATTATCATAGCAAAAAATACGCTTCGATATGGAACCTTTGATATTGTGTGTCTGCACAGGCATCTGGTTTAAATTGTTGCTGAGTGTTAAAAATACCTGTTTGCAGCAGGTTGCAAATAGGTCCTGAGGGGATGAAACCACCCAGCTTTAGTGTGCCACCCACCTGCCCGATTAGCACCATGGCTAAAAGGAGCTGACAGGCAGCTTCTATTTTTAACTAATCTTTAAATTCTGGGAACCTCATTTCACTAAATCATAGCATTCCAGTAGGATTGCAAAAGATTTCCCTCTGCTTATTCCTTTTTAATCCAGATTACTCTCAAGAGCTCTACTTGAGTGCCAGGGAGGGGAGGTGGTGGGTGACCCCCAGGGATTACGATGAGGAGGTGAAATAAATAAATATATTTATACATATAAATTATTTATTTAAATAAAAAAATTAAAAGAACTCTACTTGTACATGGCTACTAAACTGCTAAACTCTGCATAGTTTCTGCCATTACATTATTATAAAAATACCTTGGGTTAAAATTGAAATAAAAATCAATGTAACAATGATTTAGCAATTAATTATGCTATTAAAATTACATTTTAAAAATATTTAAGAATGAATGATTGTTCATCTTATAAGGTTTTTTCATTAAATTATATAGTTCAGTTTGCAGCAGATGTTTATACAAGTGTGTACAACAAAAATGCACACATATATGAAACATGTATGAAACTGCTTTTTAGATATGAATGCTAATCTGACTTAATTTTTTGACGCATTTTTTTATATAGTAAAGAAATAATGAGGGGCATCAGATAATGGCAAGGTAGTATATGGCACAACGTATCTTAAAGACAAGCATAGTATAATAAAGTAAAACTTTAGTTTTCAACCAGTTTTCAATCTAGTCATACATATAAATACAATGAGTGTGAAATTGATATGAGATACATTGAGATGAAAATGATAATAAGAGGAATTTCTATGGCTTATTTTTTGACATCAGCGATGAAGAAGTAACCTCATTTTGTAAAAGTTAGGCAATAATGGAAATTTCATATAAATCCTTTCCAATAAAGAAAGCAAGGATGGCAAACACGGAAAAACCTTTATACCAGTTTCTCAAAAGTGAGAATCAGTTTACACATCTCTATACTATCAAATTGCCATATGTTCTATTTAATTAAAATAATTTTATGGTGACAATTTAATATGAGTTAGTTTTTAAAATGATACAAGAACGATAGATTGTTTTGTTTAAAAAAAAAATCAAAAAAAAAAAAAAAAAAAAGGCCCGACATATATGGACCATATGTGTTCAATTAAAAGAGAAAAACCAAAGATTTATAATCTCTTAATTATACATGTCATAATCAATGTAAACAAATGCCATAATTACACCTAAATTATAAGTCAACTAATTCTTTGATCTTTGATCATGCGTAAGTCAATCGACTTAAAACTTAATAAGTCAAAATAATTGAGATATATCCTACCAGGCTTGAAAACTTACAACACTTAAACTTATTAGAAATATTCATACCTTTTAAATAACAGTCAAAGGTGCTAGAAATGTGAGAAAAATCTAAACTCACAATCTTAAAGTCTTAGATATTTGCACCCCAACAGTCTTGACTAGCTAATATATGTGACAGAACAATTAAAAGAGATAAAGAGAAAAATTCTAGGGGTTGTGTGTTAATTTCTTTCACTTACTAAGATTAAAAAATTTCTATTCTTAAATCTGAAATACTAGCAAGCAAATATTATGCACATTCTTTTATATCCATGCTATCTAACAGTTGCAATAGAAAGTTGTTTTGGATTTTCAAAGTTCTAAATAGAGTATCATATAGAAATTGAATAAAATTAAAATGGAATAATATAAAATATGATTTATTTGTCAGATCTATTCTAAATATCATTGGTATTTTAGAGTGTTATGTGAAAGCAACACCTTGATTCAAATAACTGTAATGCCAAAATTGTCTGCTAAGTCAGTGCACGATCACAAAGGTCAGGAAAAGTCAAGAGTTACAGTGGAATGGGAACATTAGCAATAACAGTCTATAAATATCATCACCTGTAACTGCAAAAAATGAGAATGGGTTAAGAGAATGTGAAGACAGGGTAGGATCATGCTCAATATTTAAGTGTACTATAGGGAAAGATGGGCTGCAAAGAAATCAAGGTTAAGAGGTCAGAAACATACAGTTATATATGACTTCTAGATAAGGGCCACAATTCTAGAAAAGTTTCAGAATTTCTCAAATTTTAGAGTACCTCACTACAGTAAGAGAGAACTGATTCAACATGTTTCATCCAAAATATCTTTAAATTCCTCATAAGAGACATTTTTTATATTATCAAAGTTCTATTGGAATGTGAAATAAAAATACAACATGAATGGAGGTTAAATCAGCCGCCTTATGTTTATTTAGGAATAACTAATTCCTTTAGTTTTACAACCTTTTTCTGCCCCTAAACTTTTAACCCTGTAATTTTAGAAACAGCATGATTCTCTTCCTGTGTCCCTTTCTGTTTCTTTCTTTCTTTCTTTTTTTTTTTTTTGGTTGTTGTTGTTGTTTTTAATTTTTGAGGGTATGAATGACTGAATGTTGTCCCCCATTAGAGATATGCAGGAATCCTCACTTTCGGTACTTCAAAATATCACTTTAATTGGAGATAGAGCTTTTACAATGGTAATTAAAAATTAATCCCCGGGTATTTGATGAACCATGATCCAGTGTCACTGCTGTCCATAAGGGGGAATTTTGACAAGTACAGATAGTCAAGTACAGAAGGAATGTGCTATAAAGATTCAGAGTGAATGCCATCTATGAAGATTGCCAGGAAACGTCCATAAAAAGGAGACAGGTAGAGCTTTCCGTACCAAACCTGCAACAACTTTGATCTCAGATACCAAAACTTCAGAATTTCTACATAATATATTTTTGCTGTTCCAAATCACCCATTTGTGATATTTTGTTACAGTGGTTCTACAAAGTTAAGACAGCACATAATTGGTTTTGTTTAGTGGAATAATTATGGGTGGCATCTGTTGCTTGGTACCAATAAACTGACATATAAAAACTGAGCACTATTTCTGACATGATTGAGAACTAACATGTTCTCTTTAAAAAAATACTCATCAATGAGCTATTTTTTGTTGCTTTTGATATCTAGCTAGAGAGTTACTGAAAATTGCATTCTGCCTCTTTAACAAAGTCATCTTTGCTGTGACGGAATGGGCTTGGAGTATTTGTGAAGGATGAAGAAAAGTCATGTTCTTCAGCGTCTGAACATCTGTCAGTACACATTCATCTGCTCTGGTTGTTTTTGAGTTGTTCTTTTGCTTGTTTGTTTATTGGCTGAAAATCAAAAGAAGTGCTCTGCTTCAAGACAAAAGGCAAAAATAGAACTCTTTTCTTTTCTGATGAAAAGAACAAAAGAAGCACAAAAAGATGACAAGGGAAGGATAAGGAAGAGAAGTGTGAGAAATAATGACAGGCACAGGAGGAGTTGCTAAGGTAATAAAGGAAACATGACCAGGCCCCATTCCTGCCCACCCTCTCCACAAGAGACTAAGGGAGTCAAGAGAAAACAGAGGTCAGCTTTGCAGAGCAATTTCCTGAAACTGCTTTGGAATACAGGTGACACATGCAATGAGCCTCTGTTTCCATTCCAAGTCAACAGATCAGACACCCAGGTACCTAGAGTTTTGGGAGTTATGATTAAGAACAACAGAGGACAGTGCAGTTTGTGCTGCTACGTGTGTCTTTGTGGAAAGATAAAGGAAGCGCACAGAAGGCTCTGCCACTATGGAATCCCCAAAATAACTAAAGAAAGCAATTATGACTTGGAGACAGGATGAAGTTACATCATTTGCAGAAGCTGCCATAATATGAAAATGCTACTTTCCTTGGTCAAAAATTATTGAGAATATCAAGTTGGTGAAAGTAAAGTTCAAACTAAGCACACGACCCTGCTAAACATGGGGTCTCCACTCCACTGCAAAGTCACACAGCCATAAACTGCCTGGCTGTGATGACACAGCCACAGTCCTGCCTGCCTGTAGTTTCTGCATAAGCAGGGTCTAGGAACTGGCACATCATTACACTTGAAGAGATTATGGTTAACAATGTAATGTTTCCCATAACTCTACAGTTTAGTAGATATTGAAAGGGAACAGTATAAATCACCCTAAAATATCCTTTTTGGTCATAAGGACTATTTTGAGTTGGTTATCTTTAAGGATTAGATATTAGAAAACCTCTGAAAACTGAGTAGAAGGTACACTTTTTCAAAGAGGTATTTACTTTCATTGTAGGGGTGGCAATAATTAAAGCGTTCACCTGCCTTGCTAAATGTAAATGATGCATACTTTTCATATTTTCTTTGTTTTTTCTTGGAAAAGCAAATGTTCCAAATTCTCATCTTTATTTTGTACCCATGGTCATTATTTATGTTATATACTACTATTATAAATTGATATAAGAATGCTATGATTTCTAAAAGAAAAGCATATATCATATCATTTTATGTGAGATTATTATCTTTTATCTTGAACTGTTAAATCAATGATTTTTTAAAAAAGAAAAACTTGTTCATTTACTATTGTTTGATGAGCATTGACAGCAGTGTCAAAAATTTCAATTCCGTGCTCCTCTAAAACTCAAAATTAATGCCTTACTTTGGGAGATCTGAATGTGAACAGTTATGCTACTTTAACTCATCACTCTGAAATTAATCAAGGATTCTAGGAAGCTATTCTCATTACTTATGAAATGATTTCTTAAAATTGAACTCTGTGTGTTTTCTTTATCTGTCTTCTGTTCTTCCTACCAGATTTGTGTAAACTTTGTATATTTATCATTCATCTAATGAAAATCAGGCTTAGAAATAAACTTTTATTCTCTTTTCTCACCCAATCTTTATCTTAACTATTTTTTTTTTGTTGTTCTTCTTAATTTTTCAGCTATTTCTCCATGGGTATTCCCAGCCTCCACTTGATCTCTCTGCATGAATTCCTTCATTAGCTTTTATTAAGCTCATATTAATTTCAATATAGTTTCAATATAGTTCAATATAGTTTTCTTTTTTAGAATAGAAATACCATTTACTGATGAAGGTTTTTGATTAAAAGCTATCTTTGGATATCTGTGCAATATTTTTCTGATTTCAACTGGGGGTTGTTACTAAAAGAGATAAAGTTTCATTGACAAATTGCATGTGTGATGGTTAATCTTATATATCAACTGAACTAGTATACACGTTTCTCAGACACTGCTCCAGTGTTGTTCTGGATTTCTCTGGAGTGTGTTGGAATGAGATTAACATTTGAGATGACATATTGAGTAAAGCATATTGCCTTCTCGAGTGTGGTTGGGTCTCATATAATCATTTAAAACACTGAATAGGACAAAATGCTTCCTATGAAACTGCATGAGCTGGTATATAGGACTCTCCCTCCTTCACACTCAAATTCCAACACTAACTCTTCTTGGGTCTGAGCTATGTCTCTTATTGGGACTAACTTTGATCCTCATGGGTCTCCAGGATGCCTGCTGCAGTTTTTGGCACTTAGAACTTGTAATCATATAATAATGTGAGCTAATCCCTTCTAATAAATCTCTATTTCCCACCCCCATCTTGATATATAATATATATGTAGTATACAGTCTGACAAATGAAATTCATTTCTTTAGAAAGAAAGCTGAAAATGATTATTTCTACCTCAAATCACACCACACTGAGAATTTTACACACCCATTTAATAAAAGGACTGCCCTTTCTCGACTGAGTTTCCTTTGCATATTTTAAAACAAATTATTAGGAATTATTTTGTTTCTAAAATTGTTGGCAGTAAACATTTCAAGTGTAGTTAAAAATAATGTATATTCAACTAATAATGCTTAAATATAATTCAAAAATATTAAGTCATCTGGTTGAATTATTTGATACATTTATTTGAATCTTCTATATTCTATATCCTCCTGATTTTCTTGAGGTCCCAGTATTAAAATATGCCTTTATCATTGCATAGTTGTTTATTTCTTCATTCGTTTCCATAAATTCTGTTTCATATATTTGGAAGCTTTATTCATAGGTACTTGAACGTTTAGATTGTTATATGTCATTGATGAATTGACTAGTAGTTATGAAGTATCCTTCTGTATCTCCATTAATATACAACTCTGAAAAAAAATTACTAGTAGTTATAAGGTATCCTTCTGTATCTCCATTAATATACTAAACTCTGAAACCCGCTTTGGCTGATATTACTCGTTTAGTTTTTTGTTTGTTTGTTTTTTGTTTTGTTATTTTTTATGTATTTTACCGTGCAATGACTCTTTTAATCCTTAAGCTTATAATCTATTTGGATATTTATCCTTAAAAGTACATCTTGGCAGCAATATAATTCCTTGTTTTCTTTTTATTTTCATTTTATTTTATTGTTTTACAATTCAACCTGACAATCTTTGCTAACGAAAGATATAAAGGCTCAAACTTAATTTTCTTGCCTCTGGTTTCACAAGTCCTTTTATTTATCTTATGTCTATAACTCTCCTAAATTGATCCAGAATCATGAAATAATCATCCTTCAAAATTACATTTTTAACAAAAGGTAGGCAATGATTGGAATTAGTTATGATGTGTTGGCATGGTTGATTACATATTCTACACACCTTTGGGATAACATAAATCTACAACTATTGTTTAGGGAAACAAATGCAAAGAAATACTAATAAAGGAATGCAATAGAGAAAAATTAATGGAAATATACAGGAATTTTAAATCAAAAAATGTATTTGTAATTTCTTTTCTATAATGATAGTTTAATTAACATTAGTTCAGCAGGACAAAACAAAACACAATTAATAAGGAACATACAATCAGAGTTCTTATTATTTCACATCTAAAAACTAAATTATAAATGTTTGTTTATTAAAGAATGATCTTCCTTTTCCACCAACAATACACATAGAACAAGTATGAAATCTTACTAGGAGAATTCCAATTACAATAATTCTTTTAAAATGTGGGAATAAACTGTATTTAAAATGTTAAAATGAAATATATAACAAATTACTTACAAAGGAAGGTAACCTTGCTCTGAAATCTACCAGGAATAATATAAGGGAAAACATATTAACAACTAAATTCAAAGTAATTATTCATTTATTCACTACACATTTAATGAATAGATGCCCACATGACATTATTTCTGAATTAGCTTTTTGAAAAGAGCCACTCTTCATAGTTAAATGACAAATACAGCTACCCCTTAGTGAAAACAATTTTAGCAATGTAATTGCATTCTGATACAACAGGAAACACTTGCTGTGTATAATGTAATGCTGTAAGAATCCAAGATATATTCAATTACAGGCTAGTTGAGATTTTAAAGTTTAGTATTTGTGATAGTTCCTTTGATGTGTCAAATTGATTGGGTCATGGAGTGCCAAATATTTGGTCTAATATTATCCCAGATGGTTCTGTTAAGGTGTTTGTGGATGAAATAAACATTTAACACTAGAGATAAGCATATTGACTTTCCTAATACAGTTGGCGCTCATCCAATCACTTGAAGGCCTGAGCAAAACAAGACATCGGACCATCCCTATGGAGGAGTAAATTCCTTCTGATTCCCTTACACATCAGCTTTTCTTTACCTTTGCAATCAAGCTGAAATATTGGCTTTTACTGGTTTTTGAACTGCTACATTTGAATTGGAACTATATGAAAAATATTCCTTAATTTCCATGTTGTTGACACACCTGGTCTATCTGGGGACTGTTCATCCTCCATAATTGTGTTTATCTATTCTTTTAAATAAGTAAATAAATAAACACACACATTCTATCAATGGGTGTTCGCTATCTGCAGAACCCTCACTAATGCAGAATGTAAAAATGTGCATTACTAATAAATTTCTACTAAGTATTTTAATAACATGTGTTCATTATGCATGTGAATGTGTGCATGCATGTGTGTTTTAAGGGTATACATTCAACATAATGATATCATTTAGACTTTAAAAATCAATTATTTTATGTTGACCAGTCAGGAAACTCATTTTTCTTGTCTGTTTCTTTTAGTAAAATACACTGCAGCCATCACAATAGTTAATATAAAAGCAAACTGTATTTACTTGTGTCATGTCGTTAATCTTTACAAATGTAGAAAGTTTCTACATCAAGAAACAGTAAGACTAGAACATAACTATGTAATTTGAATATCTTCTGATTAGAAGCATGGGTAATATTTTTACTACAATAGCAAGGGTAAAAATTAATATTTGTTATGAAGTGATTATAGTTTGCTTTGGTGAATTAATTTTTGACAAGATAATATTTAACAAACAAAACTGTAGGGAAATTAATGGTTCTAAACAAAAAAACTACTAATTCTGATATTGTTATATATAAAACTGGATATCTTTACTTCTTTTTCTGAAAAAATAATGTTCAACAACAAATTTTTGTGGACTTTGTAAATTTCTGCCAAAACAATATAGATGCTAAATAGACAATTCTGTCTTACTTGAGCTAACAGATTTTTAAGATAGATTAAAAGATGATGTATTTATATTTTTAGCTTATCAATGGGAAAATACTAATGCTAATACCTAACATTTTTGGCTGTATTTATATATCTCAGTTGTTCTCAGCTTATGAAAACTTTTATTCTACTATAAAAGGGAATTAAATTAGTTCAGCACAATTAACCTTTCACAAAATCAGCTGGACTGTACACAGCAAATTTCCAATTTTAGGTGATTCCAAATTATGCTTTTAGTAAATTCAAGCAATTCCCCAGGGCACAAGTATTCTGCCTGCTTCTTGGTAATTTACAGATTTATCATTTCCTCTTCCTTAAGAAGATTTCTAATTCCTTTTTTCTGCAGGCTATGTTTATTATTTTTTTTTAAATTAGAGTTTTGCAACTTCTTTTGAATATTCATCATTAAATAATGCTATCTTAAAATATATTCTCAGCTTCATTTTAATTTGAAAAAAAATTTTAATTTATTTGAAGGAGTTAAAATACTCTATCCTAAATCTACCCTTGTGAACTATACAACTGTGAACAAATAATTTTTTCAGTAAAGATGGTAACTTTCAATATAAATATTACTGGTAGGAGGCACAATGGGCTTAATAAATAAAAGCTGAATTTGACGCTATTAATATTGTACTTTAATAAACATATTCCATACTGCATGGTAGATTAAATTAGTTTCCTACTATGCACACTTGTCATAAATTGAATAATTATGCCAAGTAAGCATAGTAGGAAGAATGATTTCCATATATTTTCTGCTAAATCTAAACATAACAAAATGACCAATGTCAGTTATGTACAAATATACTTTAATAAAAGGAATTAATCATTTTATCTTTAGCTACACTGGGAATTATTTAGGCAGAACAGTCCCAAAGAATTCATGTTTCAAGTAAGATCCTCAAACCTAGCATTACTATTTTCCTTTGATTTTATTTCTCTCTCTCACTCTATAAATATAAATATATATATATGTATATGTATATATATATACATATACATAATACATGAATACATATAAATGTAAAAATAATCCAGGAAGCATTTAAGACTGTTACTTGTTCTGTGCATCAAATAATTCAGTTATAAAATTGAGAAATAATTTTAGTGAAAAGTTGGGGAAAAGACCTAGCAATTTATTTTCAGAAAATATAAAGAGATATACCAGATAATGCTAAGTAGGATGAAGTGATTACATTAAGGTAATCAGGCACCTACATGCAGACCTGATGGACACATTCATTCTCCCCATCCACACACACTTTCCCCAAGAACATCTAGAAATTCTACTAAAAACAAACAAATTTTATTTATCCATACCAGAGTTTTCAAGGAAAATCATAGTACTAGAACCAAATAGGAGAGTAAAATCAAGTTGCAACAGTCAAAACCAATACTGCCACATTCAAATGTTTGGTCCTCATTGAGTGTAGTATCATCTGTGGTGACAGCATTGACAGCTTTCTGATGTCAAGAACTGTGACATCAGAGATGAGAACATGCTCAATTTGGCATGTTATCAGGTAATTCTGCTACAGTTCATGTATGATGACAGAGGACACAAGTCTCCTGGTCATAAACAAATGATTTTAGTTTAATGGCAGTCTCAAGAAACAATGTGTCTTGTTGCCATGCTGGTTCCACCTCTGGTTATATAACATCCATCAAAGTTATGAAATGATATCCACCTTGGTGCTTCACACCCTCTTCAAGTACAGTCACATGTGAAAACTAGAGAGTAACAAGGTATCAAAAACTGTCATCCCTGCCTGAAACTGGAAATTCCCTAAAATATCATTTCTGCTCCAGAGTTCTCTTTGGTATGGAGT
Source organism: Uropsilus gracilis (assembly GCA_004024945.1). NCBI lineage: Eukaryota > Metazoa > Chordata > Mammalia > Eulipotyphla > Talpidae > Uropsilus > Uropsilus gracilis. Next base: position 9,197 of record PVHY01000605.1, on the reverse strand, counting down.
GGAATCTTTGTTACAACTGTATTATAGTTTAATTCCTTCTTACACTGATCTCGTTACCCCATTGAAGAAGATGTTTCCTCCAAGAATACTACCCAAAAGGATAATCTAACCCAAGTGTCTAAGTCTCTTACTAAACTTCTGGTTTCAGAAAATCAACATAAGATATATAGCAGAGAGGAATCAGAAATTGTCTTTGGTATATTAAGGAGAAATGCTTGAAGACAAGTATTAGACACAACAATTAAATTAAAAGTCTAGAGGAATAAAAGACTTAGGTAGCAACTCGACTATTACCTCCTGGATCATGTTGCTGTAGCTACAATATAGCCTGTTTTGGGCAAAAAATCCTCCATGAGCATCTGATGTGCCCGTACATCTTGTAAGCAAGGCATCAGTTGCTTTCATTCTCCAAACTCTCGTCAAAAATGCTTGCATAAGGCACAATTTAGATATACAGTTTATATCAAACAGAGCTTATTTTCTATAAAGAGTGTTTATTATATTTAAACATCAATCTACTGTAAAACACAGGGTGATCTCTAAGCTACACATTCTTCAGCAATGAGAAACCTACAAGTAGTCAGTGGTTTTAAACTGACCTTATTCATTGTGGTAAAGTAGATGCTGGGACAAAACTTTGTAAATTTAATAGTAAGGTTATGTTAAACTGTCTACTCAGACCCTTTGATGATGTCCCCGAAAAGACCATAACATGAACTTTTTGTAAAGGCAAGGGTATATTAGTTACCAGGTTCTTGTATAGTATCATGACCATAACAACAGAGATCAATTGTAAAACCCTAATAAAAATATGTAAAACCCTAATAAAAACCTAATATCTGAGCCTAAAGATCCAGCTAGTTACCTAGACAGGTGATTACATTGGTCATATTCCATATTCCATTGAACATTTTTACACTGGAATAGATAGTAATCTCAAGATGTATGTACCCTTCTTGTAAGCAATATTCCTGAAGTTCTTACCTTCTTTTGATTTACTAAAGGCCTTACTTACTACTACTCTATGTCATACACAATCTTGCTTCTGGGCTAAACTCATTTTTATGTAAAAAAATAATCAAGATGACTATGAATTTTACTGATCCTTACTATGAATCACAATAATCAGAAGCAGCTGGCCTTAAAGATAAGTATAATGGTTTATTTTATTAAGTACTTACTTATATTTCCAGCTAGGAGGAAAACAATTTGTGAATTAATGAGACAAGTTGAGATAGATAATATAAATTGGTAACCACAAACAATTCTGCTCTCCCATATCCCAGAACATCAAGGGGAAAAAAATGGAAATGGGAGAGTTAGACTTAACAACTATTCTCCAATAGTTAGACTATTCTCAATTTTTTCCTCAATCTTTGTTCAATTTCAAGTTCTGCACTTTAATATTCAAGAGTAAAAACTACCACTAAAGCTCAAAAAAATTTCCCCACCTCCCCCAGCCCCACTGAATTGGATGTTCAAATTGCCACTTACAACTGTGTACCTTCATGCAATTGAAACAAAGAGAATACAGGAAGAATGATTATGATTATCAAGGGGACAGTTTTTAAGCACAGAAAGATATGCCAGGGATTTAGAACATGCTTTGGAATACATAATATTTTGCTATGCATTGGGAAATAATGGTGGAAGCTTATAGCAACCAAACACAAACCAAAAAATCACTAAAATCTCAGAACTTTCAGGAAAGAAAGCTAAGCCCAACCTAACAGGGAAACAGCAAAACTCTACATGTTGAGGTATTGTACACAATATACAGAAAACACAAAATATACAGGGTAGGTTTTATAAATGCTATATATATATATATATATATATATATATATATATATATATATATATATATATATATATATATATATATATATATACTGTGAACAGTTGAGAATTATAGATTGCAGAAAAACCCATTTTTTGGCTTCTCTCCTTTTTGTGCCAGTATGTCAATCAATATATGGCCTGTCTTAATAATACATCTTTCTCTTATGGTTTTCTTTTATTAATCAACCAACTTCCCTAGTTCATAAAATATGCAGATAGTGGTTAACTTTCTAATCTAGCTTTCAAGTTAGAGTATATGAGTTTAAGATTATGACTGAATTAATGCAATAATTAGCACCTCAAAAAGTATTTCATCAATAACAGAACTCATTGTGTCTCTCTCTGGATATATGGATTTGTTTTTTAAGGGTGATAATTATATTATTCTGGAGATAGAATGAAAGAGGGAAAAATGAAGAGGTCTTTCTGCATATCTGTTTGTTGTTTTTGTTTTTACCCAAAAAGAAAAGAAATATGGTGCCAACATGAAAAAATGCTAGTGTCTTTTCAGTTATTATAATTGCATGAATTCCATTATATTTTTCTATATGTGCTTAAAACTTTTCAACATCAATAACTGAAAATATAATAAGAATGCATTCCATTTATTTGCCCCTAAATTTTGGGTGTCAATAATTGGATATGATGGCAATCATCATTTACTTGAGGAATTACTGCACACTCTTTATGATAGGAGCAGCAAAACTTCAGAGCACTTCAATATCCAAAGAGAAAAATATGTAAATGAGAAAAAGAGTTCGATTTAAGAATGTTCATTTTATTTAAATAAAGATAAAAGTACCTAAAAATAAGCAATGCAATCACATAGAAAGAATTCTAAGATAATACAGTGTACTTCGGTACAATGCATATGTATGGTTTGAGGAGTGAGAAACATGTAGCTTTAGAAATATTAGACTGACAAGACAGCAATTTACCACTGTCATTCAACATAAACCAAAAGTCCCAGCAGATCAAATTAGACCAGGAAAAACATAAAAGGAATCCAAATTGGAAAAGAAGTGAAACCATTACTACTAAAGGAAAAAAAAATAGAAAAAGAACTGGAAATATACTTTGTGCTAATGGGTAGGAAGAATTAGCAACAGCACTAAGATATCCATACTATGTGAAACAATTTACAGATTTAATGCAATACCTATCAATATACCAATGACATTTTTAAGAAATTAGAACAATCATCAAATTGAGAGAGAACTGAAAAAGGCTCCAAAATGTCAAAACAGTCATGAGAAAAAAGAAAAGCAGAATCATCACACTTCCAGACTTAAAGTGGTAATACACAGCAACCATAATCAAAAAAGTATGGTAGTGGAAAAAAAACAAACTCAGATCAGTGAAAGAAAATTGAAACCCAAAGTTAAATTTATATAAATTTGTACAACTAATTGTCAAAAAAGGAATTATGTCATAGTGGGATAAAATAGAAAGATAGCTTTGCAATAAATGATGCTGAGACACCTGGAGAGCCACATGCAAAACAAATACGGTAATTCCCACATTTAAAACCATACATGAAAGTTCACTCAAATGGGATTAAAGACTTAGATATAGAACTGAAACCATAAAGGATATAATAGAAAATATGACACATATGAACTAAACCCATAAAGTGCACAAAAGAAAATATAAGCAGCACACAGCAGGGTGCCAAAAAACAAAGGTATAGTTGGAATAAACCCTACCAGCAAGAGAAACAAAGGCAAGGATAAACAATGAGGATTGTATCACTTAGAAGTTTTTGTTTTAATGGCCTATAGACATATGAAAAATTACTCAACATCACCAATGAAAACCAAAATTACAATGAGATGCCACCTTACACCAGTAAGAATGGCATATATATATGATATATATATCATATATCTATCTCATTGTTATTGATACAATCCTCATTGTTTATCCTTGCCTTTGTTTCTCTTGCTGGTATATATATATATATCTCACAGGCAACAAAAGGTGCTGGTATGGATGTGGGGGAAAAGGAACACTGTTACACTACTGCTGGGAATGCAAACTGGTCCAAACACTATGGATAGTTGTGTGAAGGACCCCCCACACTACTTAAAATAGAATTACCAAATGTCACAGCAATCCAATTTCTGGGAATCTACCCAAAGGACACTAAAACACTAACTCAAAAAGACACTTGAACTCATGTTTATTGCATCACTATTTACAATAGCCAGAATATGGAGATAAGCCAAATGCCCCAAAACTGATAAATGACTGAGAAAGTTGTGGTATAGGTACACAATGGAATATTATTCTGTAGTCAAAAAGATAAACATGTCATTTGAGGTAACATGGATGACTCTAGAAGGAATCATGCTAGTGGAAATAAACCAGAAAAAAGAGAAATATGTGGGACATAGGGAAAAATATAAAAGGATAATTAAAACAATTACAACTAACAAACTGTCAGTAGAATTGAAATATAGAGCAAGGGAGGGGGTGGTAATATTGGCAGATGGTGGGCACAAGAGATTAAGATGATAGTTTACAGGTAACAAGGTGGTGGGAGAACTTCAGTGTATACAATGATGTAAAAAGTATGCACATGTGAAATCAAATAAATAAAGTTAATTTAAAAAAACACATGTATGACAAAGATAAATGTCATGCTCAGAATCCATGATATCCCTCCCTGGTTTTTGCTCAGATATTTCTAATAAATTACTACACTTGTGAAGATTTTAACCACTTTTGGGCAGGAGATTCTTGCTGTCCACATAGTCAATAGCACTAAGACCTCTGTGTCCACCTCTGGATTGACTTCCAATTTTCAGTGCTACAAAGAACTCCAAGGAAACATTTAAAAACACTCTTAGGAATCGGGATATTGAAACACTTAGAAGATAATCCTTGTAGACTAGCATGCTTTTTAAAAAGCTTGGATGGTTCCAAAATGTATTATTTTATCAATCTTATAATTCAGACAAAAACAAAAAAAAATTCATTTGAACAATAAAATTATATGATACCAAAACAAATCTTCTGAGCAAATGCTTATTTCATGTAGATGTATTTCATCACTCATCAAAAGCAACTGGAAATCTTTTGTGAAATTCAGTCACACACTATTGTCCTATTAGTTGAGTATTTTCAGAGTTCAAATTCTTTTTTACTTTTTGCAACATCAGTTCTTTCTTATGCTTTTCCTTAAAAAAATTTAAAAAAAATTGTTACTCAAAAGACATCATCACAAAAAAAGTAACTACAAAATGGGGGGAAAATTGCATACCAAACATCTGATAAGAGGTTCAGCTCCAAAATCTACAAAGTACTCATGGTCCATATAAATAATGAAATTAACAAATTTTGATGAGGTTTTGGTAAAAAGGAACTTTCATCAACTGTTGCTGCGAATACTAGTTGTACAACCCACATGGAAAATGATATGGTGATCTCAAAAAATAAAAATGAAAATCCCATATGATCCAGCAATAATGACAATACACTGGGTCAAACAACATGAAAATAACATGAAAATTTTAACACAAAAAGATGTATCTGCACCCATGTAACACAGCAGCCCTGTTTACAATGGCCCAATGATGAAATCAACTCAAGTACTCTTCAACAGATGAATGGATAGAGAAATTATCCATATATCTAAACTATCCAAATATCCATATATATTCAAGGGAATACTACATAACTTTGAAGAAAGATGACCTTGAGGTGATCATGTAGAACAAAATCAGCTAAAAGTGAAAGACAAATTTAGAATGGTTTCAGTTGTCTGCAGAATATAAATGTCCAAGCCAGGCACAGTGGCGTGTACCTGTAAGTGACAGCATGTGGAGTCGGAGCTAGGTCTGGGGATCACAGTTCGAGTCCCACTGAGGGCAACACAGTGAGACCTACTCCCCCAAAAATAGTTGGCATAGTGGTGTGTGCCTGTAATTCTAGCTGCCTGGGAAGATGAGGCTGGGGATTTCTTGAGTCCGTGGTACCACAGGCAACATGAGCCTAAGGTTCTGCAGGCAAAAATAGCGAGACCTAGTCTCAAAAAAAAAAAAAATGTCCAAAATACAATTTCATGGAAATAAAGAATATAATAGTTAATAGTTACCAGAAATAATTATAGAGGGGTTGAGGAGGTATAGATGGGTATGGGAATGAGTGACTTGGTGGAGCCTTAATAAAAAAGGATACCAAACAATATTGACCTCTCAGGACAAGGCATTTTTATAAGTTAGTATTCTGTATATGTCATCCTAGGAGAGACAAAGAATCATAAGCTTTGACAACATTAATTTAAATCAAATAAACAGTTCGTGCAACCCTAGTGCACTAAAGCAAAAGGGTAACAATTAGACTTTTTAATACTTATCATGTGTATCACAAACCACTTTAGAAATATTCATTGCACAAAATAGTCAACAAATTCCAATGATAAAATTATATTGGAGGAGGAGGAAGGAGTGGGGGGAGTTGAAGAGCACAAAAGATCAGGATGCTTAACAGATGTTAGTGAAGTGTGAAAGTCCCGGGGTACACAATAACACAATAATGTAGTATAAATAAGAATACACATATATGCAAAAAATAAATAAATATGGGTCTAGGAAAAACAAAAAAAATCAGCAAAACTAAGTCACAGAAGAAAGGTGTTTTAATAAGGATAGGTAGTCAATTTGCTCAATTCTGTTGAATGAATTTCAGATGTAAATGAGAAAGTAAAAAAATGAATGGATTTTCTCATAAAAAAAGAAAAATCCAGAACAAGTATTAATTGATTTTTATAAAATGAGTAGACACATTTAAAAAAAAAAGATTAATTGGAGTAACATTGGTTTACAGAATTATCATTTAGAGACAGTATTTCCCTTTTCAGTTGTTTTTGCACAGTACCTACCACCAAACCATCCTAGCCTATTTTTTAGAGGTTTGAGAAAGCTTACCCCATAGAGCAGCACATCATTTATGATAAATTTTCCAAATGTAGTTTAAAAAAAAAAATAAGATTGGTTGAAGAGATAAACACATAGTATACACTTAAGGAAAGCAATAACCAAGAACAACACAGTAACAAGATATTTACAGAGTGAATCAGGCTTTTTCCTTCTTTAACCTCTATAACCAACACTTGTGTTGTTTCATCCCCATGATTGTGCAACCCACTGAGTGTGTGCATGCATGAGTGAGCACACCTGGGCATAGAAGAGAGAGGATAAAAGGGCAGTGTCACCCTGGAGAGAGAGTCCAAGACATGATAGAGCACTAGAGAGTTCCAGAGAGAGAAAGAGGCCAGAGGAGATGTGAAGATTACTTGGGGGGCTCAGGTGCTCACCTGCCTCTCAGCTCCCCAAGCCTGGCCAAGCCCTATTCTGCCTAAGTACCTAGGTAGTTTGATGAGCCTGATGCCTGTCCTTTAACCAGTGTCATGAACAGGCTGCTTACATGACAACTGGAGATGAAAATGGTTATATTAGAATATTATATTAGGTCATGAAAAAAATTGTGTGTATGATTGAAAGTATTGTACTTTCAAAAAGTAAAAACAAAACACATTGAAGACACGAAAACTATACCATTCTCAAGAATGACATTGTGTGTGTGGTGTGTATGTGTGCTGTTTCACTTGGATCTTTAAATACTCTATCTTATTTCTAACTTATATGATAAATCTCATGATGCAACATAGCATTGAGATTATTTTATGTTTGTTGTATCCTTTGTGTCCTTTCAGGTATTGTTTTAACCACTTTTAAGGATAATTTTACTTACAGTTTTTATATTTCTTTTCTACAGTAAATTGTGTAAGGATTTATTTTGACTTAATACACTCAATGTGATCCTAATAGTGACATGAATAATTAAATCATGCTGTAGGGGGGCATAAACTGGTTGTTAGAGGGTTTTAAGGAGGTATTTTCCCTCTGTGCACAAAACTACCTAAATGACAAAATTGTGACAGAGGAGAATCTGTTATAAACTTCTCTATAGGCACTAATATAAGACACCAATCAGAAATTACTATATGAGGGGTTCACTCCAGATATTTTTATAAAGTGTTGGGAAACATGCTATTTATAAATATATCACATATCAGTCTTTTCCTTCAAAATAATTATGTAATAATTCATTTTTTAAATTTAGACTATTTTCCTATGAGAAACTGTTTACTACATTATTTCTAAAATTTTGCATTTTAACTTTAATTTGAAAATCAGTAATTTGAAACTGGTTCTGGACAAAATCCCCCTTACTCTTAATTTTTAATGTAAATTTCAGTAACTGTGCAATAGATTAAATATAGGTGCTTCTAAGTCATTACTTATTTGCAGATACTAAATAAATTGACTGAAAGGACACTAGGTCATAAAAATTGTTCAAATTTGAAAACAATGAAAGTTAAGCATGAATGTCATTGTTTTAGATTAAATATTCTGTGCAAATTATTTCCATGATATTAAACTTTTTACAAAATGGAAATCAAAATTTCCAGATCAAAATAAAATTTGTTGATTAATCTAGAAAGTCAGTTTGGAGTATAATTTTATTCATGCTATCTCAAAAAATATTTAAGATGCATTATAATAGTTTAGTGATTCAACTAATGTCAATATGACAAGGATTAGCAATGTCGGAGTTTATACAAAATCAGAATTTTCTTAGGAGAGTGACACCAAAATGCTCTTAACAAGCAACTCTGTTGGAACAGATCACACTGACACTTATAATGAAGCACAGACAAATTAGGAGTTCAAAGGAACGCAGGGGGAGGACCCTCTGCTAATGAAGCTGACCAGGGGCAGATTCAATGAAAAAGACTTAATTCTCATTCATTTCTGGCCTGGTACTGGTTATCTAAAGACCAATTTGTAAAGTGATTCTCTTTATCAGTGAACTAAAAAATAATCTATAAGATGAAAGAAAACCAGAAGGAAAATTACTTAAGAATCTCTTTCTGCTAATATTTCTTTTCTACAGACACACACACACACACACACACAATTTCTTACATATACACATTTCTGAAAACATGTTAGGTATTTCTGAACAAATTTAGTAAATAATAAATAGCCCTTAGCTCAAATGACATAATCAAACAAGTGACTTATATTTTGTAAAATTATCTTGAGCTCAGAATGTTTCCTAAAATTTGAGTTAATTTCAACACTAAAAAATTAAAGTATTCCACACCAAATTAAAAAATGGAATAATTTGCATATCACTAGCATTGCATAGGTAGTTGAAGTTAGATGGATGGAATAGCTATTGAGTTATTTGATTTTGTTCCCCTTACCAATATTGATATCTATCTCTTTCAAAAAAATTTCTGGCATAAAAATATACATCATCAACATTTTTTTAAACATTTC
>PVHY01000604.1:89872-212992 GCA_004024945.1 Uropsilus gracilis | reverse complement strand
TTAAGTGGCAGATGGTAGAACCCACTTAGAGCAGGAAGATTTGAGGGTTCTGGGGCAATCCTCAATGCCTGCTAACAGACATACTGAAAATTTTCCAAAACCTCAAGTTACAAAGTCTTTGTGTAACAATTCCATTTTCAATGACCAGGATCACATTTGTTCTTTTTTCCCATGAGTAAACTATCATTCCTGTGTAACTATAGTTTTCCTACCACCGAAGTACCCACATCATCTACCATATTCTATAGTACTCTTCTTTCCCCTGCTTTCTCCTCTTCACCACCCTCTCCTGTTCCCCCATCTCAAATATCTCAGATCTTCAGTATGCTTTCAAGGGTTAGTCTTACAGTTTGTCCTTGTTCGTTTCTTTGTTTGTTTAGTCCACATATAAGTAAAACCACACAGTTATTTATCACTCTCCTCTGGTTCATTTCATTTAGAATAATCTCTTCTAGTTCCATTCATATATCACAAATGGCATGGATTTAACTTTTTGATAGCCAAGTTGTATTCCATTATATGTTATATATTTTCTCTCTCTCTCTATATATATATATGTATATATATATATGTATATGAAGATATGGTGTGTGTATACATACATCTTCCAATCCACTCATCTGTTCTCGTCGTGAGGTTCAGAATTTGGACAGCTTTGCCAGAGTTATCCAGAGTATGTGCCTGGGCTTGAGTCCTTAATCTTAATTTTTAATGAACAAACTCATTTACTTTTGCTTGGCTCAATTACAGCAACATCTACACTTTTATTTTAATCCAGATATTTAGTATACGGGATCAGAATTATGACATGTTGTAATGAAAGAAAATGTGTCTCTAACATACATGTATGTATGAATGAATGTACACAAAACATTTTTACATACTGCTTTCTGATTTGCTATGGACCTTATTGAGTTCTAATACAATTCTCTGATTTCATGGATATCAATTACATAAAATAATATAAATTATATCAAGTGCTCGAACAGGAACATAATGAGCTGTAGATTTATTGTGTTCTACCTGAGTTCCTCATACCAAACCATTTAGATACTGGTGCTGATACTGGTACTGGTAAAAGATCAGGACAGCATTTCTAAAGTGTGCCCAGAGAAAGGCTTTAATCAAGACTACTTAGGGTATTTGTTAAAATATATATACCTGGTATCTCCAAGATAAACTTAATCAGAACATCTCAACTTTTAAAGTGAGAGTTGGGAGTCTGCATTTAACCACAGTTTCACCCAGTAATTCTTAAGCACAATGAAATTAAAAAAACTGGTCTAGATTTTCCTTCATCTCTGCCAAGTAAGACTGCTATTTGTCCCTAATGTAACCAATTATTTCTCTCTGGTCCTACTTCTCACCTGTTCCCAACATCTGGAACACAAAGGTGGGTGTTATTGGCCAACTCTATAGTGGGGCTGTGCCAATCATGTTTTCTCCAAATGTATAAAAATAAAGTCATATTTAAAGCTGATGTTCTTATAGAGAGGAATAAAATGCAGTCATGTGTTTGGTACAAGTTCTAATGATATGAAATGTGGAAGATTGATCAGCTTCCTCACTGGAAACTCATATTCCACTTATGTGGAATATGATCAGCTTCCTGATGTCCTGATCAATTTGTAGGTGGCCTTTGACAATAACGAATTTTATCTGAAATACATACAAATAAAAATATAGATTATATATTCTTTTTCATCAAAGCTGTTTATTAGTACCAAACATGTTGTATTCCTTTTGTCCATCTTTCAGATGGTGCTCATTGTACTATATAAAAATATGAGTTTTATAAAAGTTTCTTTTTTATTGTGCCTTGTCAGATGAGGCATGCTATATAACTTATTATAAAAAAATGTGTTCCATATTGGCTCAGTATTGTCTCTCCTGGGATTCTGGCCCTCTAGAATCCCCTGGGTTGCCACCAGCTTTCTCACAGTAAACTCATAATGGCTGTGGGCAGCCTCCTGGTGCCCAAATTCCTGATATGGAGTCCCTGGAATGTATAAAAGTAAAATCTGGTTTTGAAATATCCTAGAAAAATTACACTATGTAAATAGAAAATATTTATAAGCATGTACTTTAAAGTTGATCATTTATATCAATATCAGCTTCCATTGTTCACTAAAAATATAGCTATATCTATAAAGAAATAACAAAAAACTATGAAGAAAAGTCAAAAACAAAAAAAAGCTAGCAACCTAATTGAAGTACACAGGTGGGGGGGTGGGACAGAGGGGGAATGATCAGGGAAGGTGGGGGGGTGAATTTCACAAAGATGTGAAATTTATATTTAAATTAATTATTTGATGTTTAAAAAAAAGAAATAAATATAAACAGTATAGTACGTGCATATTCATCTATCTTTCTCCACAGTAGTATTGTCATTTCTGGCACAAAATTCAAGACACAATTATAAGTCAGAGAGCATATGAGGAGTTAAAAAGAATAGCAGCTTTAGCTCACATAGCTCAAAACAGGCCAAATATTGAATGAAAAGGAGAGATGTTTCTGCTACAGTGATCAATACCAAGACTATCTTTAATAAAGAAAGCCCCCATTTCACTTTTAACTGTTCTCTAGTTAACTGACAATGGTTTTTTTAAGACCACTATATTCATTTTCACTTTAGAAAGTATCTAAATTACTAAATTATCTTTAGATATCATCAATGAGGAATAATGGATGAGTTACTTGTTCCTTTCACAAAAGCCATCTACCAAGTTGATCAGGGAGTATGTGACTTTAAAGACCCTCAGAAAACAATTGCAATTGATTGGGAGAAACTATAACTTGGTAGCAGAGAAAAGACTGAATTCAATGGCATTTCATGAATTGAAATAACTATGATGTTTACAGCATATCTGGAAGTGATTTAGTTGCATAGAGAACTGTAGAATATTTAGTGCTGTTTTTGCACTTTTTAACACCTTTATAAAGTAAAATTATATGTATGTAAGGATTTTTGTCATTTTCTGAAATTATATTTTTGTAATAGAAAAACATCAAGAAAACATTGACATGAAATAGAAGAATCAGAGATAATAACAGCCCAGAGGTGCAGGCTTAAATCTTCTTATTCTGTCTGGAATTAACAGAAAAAGAATGAACATAGTAGGAGATTGCCAGACAAGCAGAATACTTATGAATTTTAATTTACTGTTATGAGTTTTAGGGAACCTAAAACAGAGTAAAATGATTTGGATGTGTGTGTGTGTGTGTGTGCGTGTGTTGTGTGTGTGTGTGATTATAGACCAATACAGAATGACTCTCACTACTTGAGCCCATTCTAAATAGTTCGAATATGTTCTAACTTAGACTTTTCCTCCCATTTCCATTGCACAACTTTTTTCTTCTAATTATCCATTTAATACATAATATTTTAGAAAAAAATACAAAAAAAGAAAGTCATATCAAATCAGGATTAAAGTAATGGATATGTATTCCACTAACTACTTGTTTTTGTCATGTGAGGAACTATATCAACATGAAATATACTGAATAGTTTACAAACAACAGAAATTCATAAATTAATTTCCTGTAATTCAAAGCTGGAAGTCAGAGGTCAGGATGCCAGCACTGTTCTGGGGGGTGGGTGGGTTTCCTCTTCCAGTTTGCAGATTTCTTGCTGTAGCTTTATGAGGTAAAAGGGCTTAGGGAGATATGTGGTATCCCTTTTAGAAGGACACTAATCCCATTCATGAGGACTACACTTTCTGATAAAATCACCTTTTAGGTCCTCATCTAATAAGATCATGATTTGGAGAGGGTTAGCATTTCAACATATGAATGTTCAGAGAACACATACATTCTAATCTTACAAATATAAAAATGAAGACAAACCAAAAGAAACTACAAAGAAGAACATAATGTAGATGAAATAAATGTTTTTGATATTAGAGAAGTTAAAAGATTCAGACAATAAGAAACATAATAAATAAAACAAGAAGAAAACTAGAAAATCTTAAATTTGAACACAACAGAAATAAATTGCCCAAAATATTTCAAGGGTATAACATTTGAATGAATAACATGAACAGGAAGGCAGAGGATGTTTAATGCAAGTAATTATTCTATACAGTCACTGGACTATATCTCACACCATACACAAAAATCAATTCAAAATGATTGAGACTTGACTGTAAAGCTTGAAAGCATAAAACACATAGAGAAAAGCACAGGCAAAACATTTCATAACATAAGCTTTAAAGATACTTCTATGGCTTCATCCCCAAGAGCAAGGAAAACAGAAGAGAACATAAACAACTATTACTACATCAACTTCCACACAGCAAAAGAAATCATAACTAAAATGAGAAGACATACTACTGGAATAGGAGAACATGCATCCAACAAATGAGTGATAACAAAGATATACAAAGAACTCATAAAACCCTACAAAGACAAGACATATAATCAAATAAAAAAATGCCCAGAAGGAGTAAACAGACACTTCTCTAAAGAAGATATTCAATTTGCAAAATTGGAACATGGAAAAATGTTTACCATCACTTATTATTAAAGAAATGCAAATCAAGACCACAATGAGATACCATCTCAACCCGTGAGACTGGCCCATACAGAAAAGACCAGAAACAAATGCTTTAGAACTGAAGTACCAGGTAGGAGAGGGCTAAGAATAAAGAAGAAAGGAAGTAAATGAAATTTGTGGTGAACTGTGGGTCATTTGGTGTACTATGGTGGTAATACCTGATGGAAATATTCAAATGGTAGCACAATTTAAAATAAATAAATTGACTAATTGAAATAAATTTAAAAATACCGAATGCTAATCAGTAAGTTTTCTTTCTTAGAGGCTTCATTTAATACTAAAAGTACTTTGTGTATAAGACAATATTTGAGTAGGTACACTATGTGTGTGTGTGTGTATATATATATATATACACTCATGCATATTTACACACACAAAGTGAGCTATGTGGCACCATCAAAGAAGAGAGTTAAATATGGGAAGTGAGAGGATAGAATGAATTCTATCTTATTGTTTGGGAATCAGAGATGTGAATTCACAGTTTTTAAATAGCTTATTAGCTATTCATAAATTGCTTTGTGAGTGTGTGTGTGTGTGTGTGAACACTTTATCTTTATAGCTATTTCTAGCTCTGCTTACTGAGAAGGGACAACTTCCCTGAAGTGAAGACAACATGGAAAACTTAGATCTTGCAAGATCTCGACACATTCGTCAATAAAAGGATACAGGGAATCTTGGAGAAATGGCCCTTGCCACCCACCTACCCCCCCACCCCAAAAAAACCCTCTTCACTATTCCAGATTAAAGGGAATTAGAAAGATGACTAAACACAACACAGGACCCTGAATTTTTTTTTGTCAAGGAGGTATTATTGGGGACAATTGGATACATTTAAATAGTGTTTGCTAATTAGATACTTGTATCAATGCCAATTTACGATTTGGATAATTTTCCCTTGGTTAAGAGAATGTCCCCATTTTTCCAATATTACACAATGAACTATTTATGAGTAAAAGGATATCATACTCACAGCTTGCCCTCAAACACTCCTGAAAAGCATGTATGCACATGTACATTCAGAAAGACAGGGAGGAGGAGGAAAATATAGTACAATCAACACTTCAAGAACTGTATATAATGCCATTCCTGTAATTTTTTGTTAAGATCTCACCTATGCCTAAATGAATAAATAACTAAATAATTAATAATATTGTTTCATCACTGATTACATGTTGTTCCAAGCCCTTTATTTGGTTTCTAACTCTGGCCCTTTTATTGTATTCCCAACAGGACAACCAGTGTAATTCGTTGAAAATATAAATCAGATCATGTCACTTCTTCGCATCTAACTCTGTCAAGGATCCAGTGCCCTTTTCACACTGTGCTGCAATAACCTGTCTACATATTTTTTGCAACCAGTAAGCTACAAATTTTTCAAAGAAGAAACTGCTCCTTATTTATGTTTGCTGCATTTGCTCTTACCCACACATACACACCCAACAGAGTATTGATGCCATGTAAATGTTTACTGTGCTAATCTCTTTAGCACCAAACATATGGAAATAAATGTTCAAGTATTTCCTGCAATTTTCACCTATTTTACAGGTTTATTAAGTGCTACATAATATTATCTTAATTTGGCCCCCGATGCTTTGATAGAAAACATTGTACTTTTCCATTTTATTATAGGAAAATGACAGACACTGGGTTTCTGAATTTGGAGTCTAACTTCAAGTCTTTGCTGCCTGATTTATCTGAAACCCTTCATGGAATAGGAATATGCTTTCTGTTAAGTTTCTTAAATTTCTAAACTCATGAGCTTTCTTTTTAATGAATTCTTTCTATAACAGAAAAAATAAAAGCTATTATGCCTCGTGGAGCATTCTGTTCCTGAGACAGATAATGCTGGAAGAGACAGAGAAAAGAACCACTGAATATATGTTCATCTATATTCTTTACATTCCTAAACTTTCTAAACCAGAAATCCTTGTTATAACCATAAAGTACATTATTTTTCCCTTGGAGACACTCCCAGATACAGGTGCCAGTAATCTATAGGGTTATTTCCAAATACTTCTTTAGATTTTTGTCTTAATTAGAATTCTATTCCCTTCTGCCCCACACATCAACAATTTATTTTTTTCTGAATATTTTCTCCATAAAATACATCATCATCGAATATACTAATAGTATATATTAAGTAGTAGAAGTTGGATAGATATACATATAGTTTATATAAAGATAACGAAAAAAAAAATATATATATACATATAAATATTATATATAACATTATATATTATATATAATATTATAAATATATTATAAAATATATTTTTATATAATATATATAAATATATTATATATATATATAAACACAGAAAGAGTAAAACTACTTGGGATTCCAGAATAAATTATTTCAATTCATTGCATCACATATAGAGATTTTTACTAAAGAATATTTATCACTACATATTGAAACTATGAAATGCACATTAGGATTACAATTGGCTTGAAACACTCAATATGAAATTATAATAGGATATTAGAATCTATGTGATATCAACAAAGATTCAGAAAGACACTAAAGTACACAAATACATTACAACATTTGAAGGGACAGCCTAATCCCTCATTTTGCTGAACTGAGAATCCTTGAGGCACTAGGATGTACCAGGTTGTAGCTTTGCTTCATTAAACAATGACTGACTGTAAAGACATACTGAGAGTATTTCCTACATATCCCACCATCTGCCCACTCACCCAAACCTATATTCTCTATGGGCTACAACACTGATAAGAATGATTCCTGTTTTTTGGAATGTGGACCATTCTTACTGGTGTAAGGGTATCTCATTGTGGCTTTGATTTGCATTTTCCTGATTGCTAGTGACTTGAGCATGTTTTCATGTCTTGGTCATTTGTATTTCCTCTTTGGATAAGTATCTTTTAAATTTTTCTTCCTCTTTTTTTTAACTGGATTTTTTACTTTGTTTTTGTTAAATTGTGTGAGTTCTCTGTGTGTCTTTGTTATCAGACCCTTATCACTTGTATTGAGGGCAAAAATTTTTTCCCACTTGGTTGGGTTTCTTTTTGTTTTGTCTGTTGTCTCTTTTGCTGTACAGAAGCTTTTTAGTTTTATATAGTCCAGGTTGTTTATGTTTTCCTTCATTTTTTTACCTGTTGTAGATATATCCAGGAAAGAATTTCTGGATAACTCATGGAGGGTTTGCCCATGTTTTCCTCTATGTATATTATGGTTTCCAGTCTTACATCCAAGTCTTTTATCCATTTTGAGTTGATTTTTGTACATGGTGTGAGGGTGCTATCTTGGTCCATTTTTTTGCATGTTTTGGACCAGTTTTCCCAGCACTATTTATTGAAGAAGCTGTCCTTATTCCAGTGTAAGTTTTTTACTCCTTTGTCAAAGAAAAGTTGACTATATGTGTGTGATTTTAAAAAAGAGGCAACAGCAAGTGCTGGCGGGGATGGGGAGAGTAAGGAACACTCTTACACTGCTGGTGGGAATGTAAACTGGTCCAGCCTCTATGGAAAGCTGTATGGAAGACCCTGAAGTATATGAAAATGGACTGCCATTTGACCCAGCAATCGCTCTTCTGGGAATCTACCCAAAGGAGACCTTAATGCTTGTACAAAGGGACACCTGCATTCAGATGTTTAGTACAGCACTGTTTATAATTGCAAGGACATGCAAGCAGCCTAAATGTACCAAAACAGATTACTGGATGAAAAAGATGTGGTATATATACACAATGGAATATTACTCATCAGTTAAAAATGACAAATTGGATGATTTTATGATAACATGGATGTACTTAGAAGAAATCATATTAGCATAAACAAGTCAAAAAGAAAAAGATAAACCAAATGGTTTCACTATTATATGGGACATAGGAAAAATAAACAAAAAGCTATGAGGAAAAGTCAAAACAAGCTAACAACCAAATTGAAGTACCCAACTGGGGGGGGGGTGCGGGAGAGAGTGAGAATGGTCAGAGAGGGTGGGAGGCTGAACCCCGGGGATTACAGAGATGTGAGATTTATATATAATTTTTTAAAAATATGATTCCAAGCCCTTGAGCCCAAGGGAGGTGTACAATACACTGCTTCTGCGTCTTGGTATTCTGTACTATGTTTCTCACAAACTCACCAGCACTTTGCTGCAGTCAGAAAACACAGATCTCAAATTAACCGTGAAGAAAATATGAAGAAGATTGGTTCATAGTCAACTGAAAACTGAAGTAGAGTAACTAAGGTACAATAGTGTGCTAGCTTTCCAGATCTCACATCATCATCCAACCACTGAGAGATACCACAGAATCTACAGTGAAGTCAGAAAGTAAGTAAAATAATGATAATATAACAAATGTAATCAATGCATACTATTATTGTTGAATGTATGTGTATATGCATATAGATGTATATGTATATATGTAATAATCAACTAAAAGAAAACAATCATTAACTTTTAAAATAAAACAAATACTGGATCAACAAATTCTGCACTCTTCCACTTGATAAAGTATGTTTTGAAGTTTATTATTTTCTAGTAGCTGTTATTTTGGTTTCATGATGTTTTATTTTGCATAAACTTTTATTTATATTTTAATGCCTAGTGTCAGTCTTCCTTGTCAATTCTTGGTTTCAGTTTTATTAATTAATATTCCAGATAGAATAATATTTTTGACTTCCAAGAAAGTTAAAACACAAACAATACCAAAGATCAACCTTATAATATTATTAATTCAATATGTTACTTTGTAAAACACTTAATGGCATGCTTGTCTCTTTTAATCAAAGAATTTGGCATGTACTTACATGTATGTAAACATCCATTCACAACTTTCATCCATGTAAAGTTTTAATAAATATTTGCTTATATTTTTATTGATATTGCTAATTTGCATTTTTAACATTTTTGTTTTGGCAGCAGAGAAAAGCTACTAAAATTTTAATTTTATTTGACCACGTTTATGACATTTTAATTAGTTCTAAAACTCTAAGTTGGTACTTAGTTGGTACTTAGGATTTTCTAAGTAGATTACTGAGAATAATTATCTTTTCATCTTAATTGATAGTTATGTAGTTTGTATATTATTGCAATAGTATAAATTGTAAAAAGATGATAAATTATCAGGAAAGATAAAACTAGTCAAAGTATTTGTTATTGGCTTCTATAATGACACAGATTTGGATCAACAAATTCTTCATTCTCCTCCCCTGATGAACTAGGTTTTGATCTTTACTATTTTCTAGTTGCAGTTATTTTAGTTATTTCATTGTATTATTTCTAATATTATGAAGAAACAATTTATTTTTAGACTTGTTCAACAGCATTGAAAATATCAAAGACTGACTTCTCAGGAAGTTATGTTGCTCATAAAATTTATTTGAAGGCAACTTTTTGCACTCTCTGACCAATGAGTGATTTAGACTGAAATACAAACATACATGTACTTAAGTATGAAGACATTTTTCTTCTTCATAGATCTTAATAAATAATATGGTTCATGGTTTTCCTTTTGTTGCTGATTTCTGTTTTATTGCATTTGTTCAATGTGGAATGGGCTCTCTTTATTCATTAGCTACTATTTACATTTTGATGTGTGTATACTTTGTTGTTGATGTATGCAAGCAAAAAAAAAACAACAACAACAGCAACAACCAAAAAACAAGACTTTCTGTGATTAGAAGAGTGCGAACGCTCAACAAGGGGTTGTCACTGCAAGTGCTTTCCTTCCTGATCCTCTGGACTTGCACTGTTCCTTCCAAATTCAAAGTTCTAGGTGGGCATCTGGATATGCTAACTTGCTAGAAACCAAAACAAGCAAAAAAAAAAAAAAAAAAAAAAAAAAAAAAAAAAAAAAAAAAAAAAAAAAAAAAAAAACCAAGAGTCCAAAGCTCTTCAGTTATGTCTCCCACCAAGGTTCATTCCTTGTTGGTTCCCCCCCCCCAAAAAAAAGTCCCTTGGACTCCAGGTAGTCAAATAAACAGCAAATAGTCATTTCGTATCTCTTTTACGAAAAATTAAATTTCATATGTTGTATGAGTAAATTAGACATTTTGCCTTTAAACACAGAACATAGAAGTGAAATATATGAAGTCTTAATTTACTAAAGTTTATAAGAATTCAGATAATCTGTACATGTGGTGAGGCAAAGAATGCACACATGGCAGCTTGTCTTTTTTTTTTAATCTTTATTGAATGAAGGACCTGAGTATAATTAATCGTCACACAAATGAGTATATGGTGCATTCATGATTTTCTATTACAGATGCATTTTATTGTTAACAATTTTCTGGTGCTGTGGATCTACATAATAGAGGTGTAGTTTTACATCACAAAGATTACAACCTCAGCAGCATGCCAGAAACAATTGCCAAAGATGCTGCATTTAGTTTCCAGTTTCTTCAATGGTACCTAAAAAGTATTATTAATATGTAGCATTACAGTGAATTCTTGAAGTCCAGCCAAGCCATCAGTACTGAAGCTTTAATAAGCTGAATGTATAAAAGAATAAATAACAAGTGACAAGATTATTCCTAAGTAATTTCTATATGTTGAACTGAAGTTAGGAGGTGACAAGCAAGATAGGTCAAATAAACGCTATACAGATGATGGGATTACAAATTGATGCAATGAATTATAGTCACTGAGTGCTTGAAAGTGACAGCAACAGACAAAACACTGGGGTGAAGCAATCTGCAATGGAATTGTTCAATTTCATTAAGCATCATTTAACCCATCATCCAAAGAGACAGAACTACAAATCATGAGATTTGCCACTAGCCTTCTCAACTACAACACAGTGAAAAATACTGTTTTTAACCTACTACCTATCTACCACCATTGCAGGTAATGTGATTTAATTATTACTCCTATTCATAAAAAGAATGCTGAACTTTATAGGTATTACAAGTCATACTGACACATACAACTGAGATAGAACCTGGATTCAAACTTCATTATACATGACTTCAAAATTTCTGTGTTTTATCTACACAATACTCAAGGCAGAAAGTCCTAAAGGTATTTTACTGGGATTTACCTTTGGTCACGCACAATTTAGGATTAACGTCACTTCAATATTTTTACTTGATAATCTTACATTTTCTTCAATCTAAAGCGGTTTGAAATTGTTTTCCCTTTTCTTGCCAGGAGTCTACCCCATTCTCTAGCACATCTAAAATGTTAGGTAAATAAAACTAAAAACATAAAATTAGCATAGGGATAAAAATAATAAAGCTATTAGTCAAAAATAACTTGCTATACTTGACTCACTTTTGGTTTACTTCCCCACCAATCACCTATTCCAATAATTTCACTGACAGTCTGAATAAAAGAAACAGTCACTTACATTATCAAACAGGGAATAAAAGGACATTTTATGCTTGGAGTGTAGGATATGATTCTTCGAGGAATATTTAAATAGCTCTGCTTTATCATATATTACTCGTTATTCTTTCCTCTGAACATACAGGATGATGAAGAGAAGAGAGGGACAAAGTGGAATTGGATGGGGAGGGTTTTCATTTTATCTGGGATGGTATCAATGCCCTTGTCATAGGTATGATCAGTTTGAATCTCATGTCAAAGCAGAGACAGCAGGTAGCCCCCCAGGGACAGAGACTTGCTTGAAAGATCACAGTTGTCAACTCTAGGCCATCACTGAGAGCTGTGAACCTTGGGAAAGTCAGTTAACTTCTGTAATTTTTTAGCTCTATCTATAGCAAAGTGAAAATATTCTCTAACTTGTGATGTTGTTTGCCACAATCAAATATAATCATGTGTCTGAAGTATCTGACAATATGTACTGTTAAGTTTGGAAAGGCAGAGCATTGGAGACAAATGAAGACCAGAGACTAGAGATGGGAAACAGGTTTATAAAAAGAATCTTGGGCAGGCAGTCGACAAAAACACAGTCAGAGGCTAGTGCTGCAGAAACGCACACCTCAGCCACATGCTGATGGCTCTACAATGTGGGTTTGATCAGGCAGGATGGGTCAAGGTGGAATGGGGAGAGGCAAGAACTGTGGGTTTCCTGGTAATTTCTGAATCAGATCACTCTTTCACATACTAGCTTATTTTTATTCAGCCAGTCTTAAAGAGAAGAGGAACAGAGCATTATGAATCAGCATATCTAAATTTCATAGCCTCCTATGTGATTCTTTGTCTCTTAATAATGTCAATGTTTTCAAAATGGTACAAATAACCCATTCCAGCAAGGAAATAAAAATTGTGTAAGTGAACAGGAAAAAAGGTTTTGGAGATTTAACAGAATTTTTATCCAAAGGATTTTTATTCATGTTACTTTATTTTTTATTTTTATACAATTCAACAAAACAGATAGTGCAAATGGATCTCTTAATTATGACATAGATCAAGTGTTGTTAAGAATTTTCAAGTTAGCCTAAATAGCTGGTTAGGGAATTTACTTATTTGCATATCTTTACATCTTTATTAAATTTATTTATAAATTAATTTTATAAAATTATTTTTTATATTTATATAAACTATAAATTTAATTTATAAATTAAATTTATATGAACTATATGAACTTGGAAATGTTTCTACATCTTACAGGATTAAAATAATCTCATAAAATTATTTACAGTTTTACTTAGAAATAGGAAGCAATTGATAATTATTTTTCCATTATTAAATAATACTTATTTTCCAAAGTCTGACCTCCTGATATGAAAAGTTCTCCAACTGAAGTCCTCTATAGTGTCATTTATAAGAATTGCAAAGGATAAGAGGAAACAAAATGATGGTATTTGTGATATGTATGGAAAGATTTCATCAAGTGAACTGTATATAAATATTTACATAATTATGTAGCATTTTTTCAGTAGGTAAGGTTTTTGAAACCCTGTAACATAATAGTTGATTTCTTTACTAATGGTCCTTTTACTATATACTAAAAATACTTATTTTTAATTTCAGAACACAGTAGGCTATAAAATGCTCTTCTACACAGAAATAAGAACATCTTAGTTATGGTGACCCTATTCTTCCTTTCCCTCTGTCCTTTTTTCCTTCCTTTATTGAGTGCCTCTAATGCCAATCACTGCAAAAAGCAGACAAGATAAAGTTTAGAGTGACAATGTAGAGCCAGAGCAGGAGGCAAAGAACTATCATGTGATACGACAGCTGCTATAAGACTATCTAAAATGTATTAAGTTCTTACATGTATTGGTCAATCGTCTAAGTACTTCATACAAGTAGCCATTTAATCCTCACTGGACTCTTACAGAGAGATAGAATAAAAGATAAAAATGAGGCACAAAGATTCTAGACCGTTTTGACTAGGGCCACACTGCTGATAGGCAGCAGAATGTGGTTGTGTATTTATGCAGAATGGCTGCGTGCTGTCACTGCACTGTACAGAGCACACAGTCCAGGAAACACAGGCTGCAACCCAGGATCCTAACAGAGCACAATGAAGCACATTTATTTTTTCCAATAAGTCTGTAAGAACTACCTTCTGGAAGCCCTTATTCATTACCTAAAAAGTCAGCAAAATGGTTACAGGTCCTTTTGCAAAGAAAAAAAAAAAAGGTTTCGGCTATGAAGTTCAACATTTTAAGAATTTTACCCCCAAAATGGGCCAAATTTTCTTAGATGCCTTTTGGGACACCTAATCCAGAAGGGTAAACAGAGAGAGTCCTCTAAGGGAAGAGGAAGTAAGTCTGATAGAAGCAAACTTTCCATTTGAGGGGAGTGAAGGGGGAGAGACGGTTTATTAGCTAGAAGAGCAGCTGGTGGTAGCTGAGAGCACATGTCAGTCCTCAGGAAGCTCTTCAGAGCGTGCATCCGTTGCATGGACACGCTGGGAATTGGGCGTGGTGACATGCAGCAGGTTCTGCGGCCAGAACAGACGTTTAAGTCACTGCAGCTAAGCTGGCAGCGGGAAGCCTAGAGCCTGGGCATGTAGTGCTTGCAGGGTAAGGATGCCCAGGCAGTGGCCCCTGTGCTCTCTTGCTGCACTAGGTCGGCCTGTACCAGACTAGTGCAGTGGGTGTCTTCTGGACATCATCCTACCATGTGGTCATGGTGATGATGGGACTAACACCTCAAGCCTGTAGGGGTGGAGTTAGAGCCTCCGTGGAGACAGGCGAAGGCGTCGGCTGGTCCTCTCATGCCTGCACTCTGGTCTGCTCCTAACCACCCGCGCCACTCCGTACTATGGTGTTCTCATCTCTCCTCTGCAGGCCGGCCCTCTTCTGCATGAGGCCAGCCCCTGCTTGCCATCTGGCCTTGGCAAACGGTCACTCGCGTCCTCCCTTCATCCTCCATGTGTGCAGCCAGGTCCTTCTTGCTCTGCACCGCTCACAGCCGCCATCTTGCCGGCTACAGCTTCAGCTTGGACTGTGGACTCTGCACCAAGGATAATGCCAGGGGGACAACAGAGGGCATCTGGCCATGTTGCAGGCCAATACGTTTTCCTCTTTCTCTCTCTTCTCCCTCCCTGTACTCGTTTCCCTCTGTGTGTTCGCTTATGGGTCATGTCTTGGATTTTTCAGTACAGGGATGAGAGGTCACCAACTGGGTCACCTCCTTCCCCCTGAGTTTGCTTCATTTCATCATGATCTTTGAATCAAGGTCTTCAGAGAAGGTACAGCACGATATATGGAGAACAACGCGGTGAGGCTCCCTTTGTGTGCCACAATGCAATATTACCATGTGGAGCATGCTGGGTATTTTTAAGCTGGTTAATTTTATGCGGACTTGTCCTTTGATGACTAGAATCTTCATAATCTTTTCTAATGAATCAGGAAATGAGCAAAAAAAGTCTCATATCCCCCAGAATTTAACTGTTACATTTTAGCGAAGCATTTTTTTTCGAAGTTGACCTTAAAGATGAGTGATACTTTTTTCTTCAAAACATGAGTATTCCTAATTTTTTGACCTTTTATGTGATGGTATACATTTGTCAACCATGTGCTATAACAGATGTTTTTGAAAATAATAACAGTTAATTATGCCATCAAGGCGAAGGTGACATTTTAGCAATGAACACTAACGGAACTGCTTTCAAAAGAAACTATGAAATTTTCAATAATAGTTGCTTGAAAGTATCTCCCCTGCCAAATCCATGTGAGATTAGTTACCTTTAAAAGCTTTTGAATATGACTTGTCTAAAAAATGTCAGAACAGAATTTTATACCTTGTTTTATAATATCGGAAAACTTCTAAGTTTATAAGACCAACTGGTAGACCTCAGAAGTCTAAGTCTAGCACATTTAAAACAAATATAGGTGGATTTGAAAATTCAGTGTCCAACTTGATGACTTTGGAATGTGACTCACTTGTTCCCCTTTAACATTTTTATCTTTTAAAGAGCTCACTTACAGCTCTGATAGTTGCTAAATCCAAGCACACGTCTCACTTATAAGTCACTGAATTATTGTGTGCCAATATTTTTGAAAACATGAGCCATCTGAATTATTTCTTTCACTAAAATGTCATTTTAAGATTACTGTTATTTTCCAGTGAGAACAACAAAGTTACAGACCGTAAAGGAATAACATAGAATTGAAGTTGGATAGTGAGCCTGCCCCCCGCCTCTGCCACTGACCAGTTGCCTGGTCTTAGTCAAATTGCTGCCCCCTCTAAATCTCTGCTTTCTCAATTCTGAAGTAGAGCTAATGAGAATAATTCCAGTTAAGTGCAACACACAAGTGACAGACAAAGTGAGGTATTAAAACATAATAGTCTTCAACTCAGCGCTTGGAAGAGTAAGCTTGCAAAAGTCAAAGCTGGATTCTATTGAGTATGAAGCATTAATACATTTTGTGAAGATAATTTAACTTTATGTCTACTCCCTAATAGATGGCGCATTCATGGGTGGCAAACATTCTATCAATTCATCAATCAGAATACAAGATGCTTGCCTGCCTTGCACACAGATCATCAATAAATATCACTATATTGAATATGGATGAGGAATAAAACCTAGCAAATGGATGTCCAAGCTTTGCGTTTGATACCATGATCTGACTTCTGAATAATAAACGTTGGGCTCGTTCACAATCCCCAGTTCCATCTGGGGAAACCAGAGGGTGCCAGTGGAACTATGTAGCTGCCAAAACCCCACACTGCACTCTCTTGTTAAATTTTTTGTGTGTATAAGTTCTTAGTGTTTCTATAGGAACTCATGGTGATCAGTCACTGAATCTTTGGGCTAAAGTTAAGTCAGGGCAATACTGTCCTGGATGAGAGCCTTGCAGATAGTCTAGGGAGCAAGGCACAGCCCCCAAAGGCAGCCCAGGCCATGACCTCTCTGTGTCTGATTCATCGCTAGAGACAAAATGTCAGCAACTCTGACTGCTGGCAGGTCAGTGCTGAACAACTCACAGATGTATTACTCATCCCATTCTATGTTTTACTGTACAGTGAGCACATTCTTAAAAAAAAAATCAAGAGCTTTAGTATTTCACTAGACTTGTGATGAACTAATCATTTCACTGCAATTCTTATTTTAAGTGTACTTTCAAATCACCGATATAGATTGTTTCATATTGTGCTTTGAAAGGGCATCATCACACATTTTCATTACATATACAACATGAAAACTCCATTGATAAAAATATGGTGGCCTTATTTTTTAAAAATTTAATAAAACAATTGTACTGTTCATAACTTGGAATAAAAATATGCTGCAGATAAACCTGTAAAAAGGAGTGATTTCATGAGTTTCCAAACTGAAAGCTATTTCATAGCCTGTTTGACAATTAAAGAGATTTATATCCCTCTTCTCGTCTCCCACAAAACTGAGAGTTGATTTGTCCAGTTAACTCAGAGACTGACTTACAGGTTTCCATGTTCATTATCTTTGACAAAGATTTAAGATTAGTACGAGTTTGAGAATGGGAGAAAGGTTTACAACTAATTTATGGGAGTAATTATAGGGCTGTAGAATCATATAATTATAGGAATTGCATAATATAGGTATAATGACAGGAATATAACTTATAAGAAAATCTACCAGTCATTTTCAGGTTTCATAAAAAATACTTTGGAGGATGTACTGATATTAACTGATTACCCTGAGGAGGCAAAACATACCGTTCTTACTTTACTAAGAGGTTAACTGTCATTTCAAATTTTCAGTATAAATAGTTTATCATTTATCAAGGAATGAATATAATCTAAAAGATATAAAGCAGAACAGCACTCCATGGATGCTGTTGATTTTACAAGTCAAATAATGTCTTCCAAATCAATATGCTATGTAATTTTCACAATTACACAAGAGAAAACTATAGCTACACTTGTCACATTTTTCAATAACTCATAATAGGTAAAAATTAATTTATTTTTAATTCCTTTATGAACCACTGGGCTATAAGAAAGCTAATAATTGCATATTATCTTTCTAAAATGCTGTATATAATTTTTTGAATTGTATGATTATAAAATTATATGATTTTCCAAGAATTTGGGCTTTGTTCTTTAAAGAAAAGACATAGAACTGAAAAAAATATCATCAAAACTGCTTAATATAACTTTTGACAGTATTCTATTGAATTCTGAAATTGTCATATATTTGTGAACTTTTAACAATCTGCATTGTCTAATTATTAACAATTGAAAGTGAATTTCACTTTGGCATACATGGTAATTTTATATTACATAGATATCAATTTATTTTTGAAAATAATCTCCTTAGATTAATTTATTTCTAACAATTATATTTATCAAAATATATGAATACTATTTCATCTATACTGCAATAACTTAGAGCCCCATTCCTAGTATTATGAACATAAAGCTTATCTTCACAATAACAGCATCAGAATTACTGATATTAATGCTGTAAATTTAAATTTGCCATGAAGCCAATCTAAAATACTTTGGATGGAGAAAGACATTGTATAATTTCACTCATATATGGCATATAAAATAACAAATGAAACAAAAATAAGCCTTTTGACCACAAGACCATATCAGCAGATATCAGAAGGCAAAGAGAAAGATGGGTGGGTAAACCAAGTAAATGGAGTCAAGTGTATGTTGAAGGACAGAGTTGGGCTTTTCATGATAGACTTAATGTTGTTTATACAGTAGTTGATTTATAGAGATGTACATCTGATCATGGGAACATGTTATAATTCAATGCTACTTCAATGAAATTATTTTAAAATTCAAAAAACAAACAAAATATTTTTAATGATTAAAGTAATACTTTGGGGACCCACAACCTTCCTGTGCACATACAGTAATCCATTATGCTTTGCAACTTATGCTAAAGAAAATACACTGGGGGGAATTTCTCGCTTCTGCCCTCAGAATTTATTCCATGAGGAATAAAAACAGCACACAAAGAGCTCACCACATCAGGTAGGAAGGAAACCATCGTTAACCAACTCTGTGTATCATTACGGCAGATGTATGAGGAGCACCTTTCCTTAATAAGTGTAGTTTTATTCACAAACATTACAGCTTCACTTTCTACATGAGAGAAAGTAAATAAGAGACACACTTTCTGAGAACACTCAGAGCACTCTGAAAGGGGGGGAAACTGAAATCATGAGAAAATGAACATAAAATTTAGGTCACTGCTAAATTAATATTTTTCTGTGTGGGTTTTCCTTCACCAATTGCTTTTATAGGCACTTCACATCTAAGTATTTAGGCTAAATGCACTGAAAATCTTGTTTTTCCACGGATGCTCCATTAGCAGGAGTGAACTCTGCTATATCAGGGTCTAAGCTATTTCAACAAAGAGAAAGTTGTGGTATAAAGATAAACCAACAACAAATCTTAAGTCACATTTCACACATGCTTTTCCCATCAAGCCTCCAAGATTTTGGCTTCCTTGGAAGGCTCAGTCTCTGCTAGCTAAGGTGGCAATGACATCTGGAGCTCAACCATTAACATTTTTTTCTGTAATACTCACTTGCACCCGGGAACTTCTTGTTTTCTATTCATTCTAAAAAAACTTCCTTCCAAAGATAAAGTAATGCCTTCCATATTGAACTTGACCCCTTCACAACATCTGAAAGTTTATCATCTGCTTTTTTTAAAAAAAATTCATGCCAATAATGTGTATACATAGAAAGAAATACGGGAGAAATTACACATTGTATTTCTTTATTGACCCAGGAACCGAAAACAAATACCAGAAGCTATCTCTTTGTTTGTACATACACTCTGGGAATCCTTGTTTTCTTCATCATCCTCATGAAATTTTGCTAAGAATGAATTTGAAGATACTGTTTTGCATATCAACATTCCTCAGACTACTAAAATCTTTGCTCAGTTAGCATCTCTTATCTTTTCTCTTTCTTGCTTCTCCATCCCTTTCCTCCCACTGTTCTGTCTCTTACAGCAAATGAATGTGCTGCTTGCTATCTGCACAGAGCAGGTCCCTTTACTTGATGCAAAAGCCACAGCCTTTGCAGCTCTTCAATTTCACAGCCAAAGTTTGAAAATGCAGCCCCCATATTTGCTCTTCATTTCTTCACACCCAATTCACCTTTGAAGCCAAGATTGTCTAGTATTAGCAGTGAAATTCCCATGTTCAAGGAAAACTCTCAATTACTGATGAAGTGGGACAACTGATCACTTTAAAAATGCCTGCAATCAAAATCTCCACCCCCACTGTTCAAATTCATAGAGTATAACTACCAATATTTCCTGTTTATCCTCATGGTCTACTAGTTCAAAATCCCGTTTGCTTATTGCCTGGTGTACTAGCCTCTTCAGTAAGACAGACTTGCTTACTCTTCTATCACATGAGCTTTTCTAAAAGAGAAATCTGAAATGTGACCCTGCTTCCTTAACACTCTTTAACAAAAGTATTTGAAACTTTCTAATACTTCTATCACAGTCTTGTCCTTTTATACCTGCATATTCTTTATAGCCATCTCTTCTTTCTTGTTTAAACTCTATCCATAAATACTTTACTCCCATCATTATGTGTTGGTAACCTCGTACCAAAGCAGAGTTTCTGTCTCAATAAATGACTGCTGTACAATGTTTAATGAAATAATTACATTATTTCTTATTATCCTTTCATTAAGAAGGTATGGTAGATGGGTACATAGAACCTTGGGGACAGAAACTTACTGTCCATTTTTTTTTTTACTCTATCTGCATTTACACAATTGCTTAACAAGTTTCACCCAATTCATGAAAAGTTTTGTCTGCATTTAATAAAGGGTTGATAGTATACTTACTGTTCTTGCATCCCATATTGATAGGGTCTTATCTGCAGATCCTGTGAGGAGAGTATTGGAGTAAGGAAAAAACTCGATAGTGTTCACAGAATCTGTGTGTCCATATAAAGTGCCTCTGCATCTTTCACTGTATAGTGGGAAATAAAGATTTAAAGTTTTAGGAGTCAGTACCAACATGTTTCCTATGCTGCCAACACAATTCTAATAACGGTAGGTATCTAAGTTATAAAGTAGCTTTACAAGTAGGGAAATATAATAATAACATTTTAAAAGGTACATTCTACAACCACATTAGAGTACAAGAAGTTCATGGAATAAAACAAAAAAAATTAAATTATCCTCAATTTATAGAATCATTTGGTGAAGTGGAGGATGGTGGGTGCCTTAGTGGTGGATGTGGTATGGTAACAGGCATTTAAGGAAGTGTGACCATATACTCTTAATCCTATACTGTATTGTCATTCAATCTTCAATAAAAAAATTAAATTTAAAATATTGGCACTATGGTCTAATAATGTGGGTTTTTAACGTGTTCTCCAGTGATCCTGATGAATGCTATGATTTGAGAACCATTAAGCTAAATGATCAGAAATGACTGAGACGATAACTTCAGTTTTGCCATTTGCCATTCTATGAAAAAGCTGTTTGTTAATGAAATGATATACATATAACCCTTGTACTCTTTGCAATGTTTGTGTGTAACTGGGTTTAATCTTAGTGGCAACAGTTCCTTCTTGTGAGAATGAGGTTACTTAATCTGATGCATGGAGAGATCCAATCTAGCTCTAACATGAGATTGTCTGAGCAATGTTGCCAATACACAATGTCAGCCTGAGCATAATAGCTAAGAACTGTAGTATAGAT
Organism: Uropsilus gracilis; assembly: GCA_004024945.1. Lineage (NCBI taxonomy): Eukaryota > Metazoa > Chordata > Mammalia > Eulipotyphla > Talpidae > Uropsilus > Uropsilus gracilis. Next base: position 191,427 of record PVHY01000604.1, on the reverse strand, counting down.
TCTTCTTATTTCCTTTCTGACTTTATAATTTCCAATTGTATCCATATTCTCTCTCTCTTTCTCTCCCCCCCTCTCTTTTAGTTGGATCAAAAGTTTTTTGGCTTTCTTTATTTCAATCTGCATTTCAGCTTCATCTATTATCTTACATAGACTTATGTTGAAATACTTTAGTTTTTTTTGATGCTTTAGTTTATTATACAAATACATGTTAAAATATATTACTTCTGTGATTCTTTAAAATAAATTATAGAGCAATATTTGTTTGAATCATTGATAACAGGTCATTCCATATGTACTATACATAATCCAGTGAAATTTTGGCATATATTCATGCTTTAATTTTTACAATTCTTGACAAGTTCTGGGTGGGTTTCTTTTTATTATCATTTATCTTTTATGGGGACAACTACTTGCTAAGCATTAAATGCAAAGAGGACAATTAGATTTAGGGTATCTAATTTCTAATTTCTAATCAGATTAACAGTCTTCCAAAAAGACAACTCACCAAGGACACATTTGCTTACTTGATCTCTCAAGTTCATCTCTTCTCATTTTTATATTTTAATGTACCCTTGGAATCACAGGTTTTGCATTATCACAAAGCTCCCATCACCCTTACTACCCTCAACCTACCTCATCTATTACAGTTTCCTTTGTCTCCTTTTATAATTAAAATGTCTTGTTAAGACTTTTACATCTAAACAAGATGGCAGAATCTGTATACTATGCTTCTCTCACCCTACAATAAACATATAAATTTGTACAAGTTATAGAAGGCTATGGTTTCCTGGCAACAACTAGACACAATGCAGGAGATAATCCTCCAGTAAATGAAAAACTTAACATGAGTCTCATGACTTTCTGCTTGGAAGCACTTGCCTGCTCTCAACAGCAGCATTGGGGCCCTGGCAGAACAGTGGTCTCTCTGGGCCACAAGACAGTGACAACCGTATGGGCTGCTGACATATGCGGTACTTGCAGCGTGAAGGGCCCGAGGAAAGCGAGCTTCATGGGAAATACAGTGTGGGCATTCACTAAGATTTGTTGGAAAAGGTCCCTGTGGCATTTCTACAGAGGAAGATGCTATAAAGCTACCAAGAGACCCTGTGAACTGAACAGTGATATCAGAACCCACATACAGCTGGAAAACACTGGGTGTGAATCCAGCCAGAGTAGAGAGAACTCACTGAACACTCCAAGTTCCACGAAGACACAGAATGGTCCCAAAAGAGGAGTAAGGGGAAGTTCATGAATTATGTTCAAAACCAAAGTAGACTTGTCTTACCAAAGCATATCCTGAAAAGGCAAAAGATGATGTGCCTACAGTTATATCCTTAGCTAAAACTCAATACGTAGGTAGAAAATGTGACCCAGATAATTTTCCTTCAACTCCATGGCCCAGATATATTATGTGAATACCTGAATCTATATATTGACCCTACTATCCTATCAAGCATGACTCCACTACATACGTGGGTTCAACACCTGCATCTGTACAGACAGACAGATGTTCTTTGTTATTTCAAATAGCTATGGATTAAAATGCTTATCTCCTGCTTTCTAAAGGTATACATTTCATAGCTTCTGGGAGGTGCTTTATTTTTAATTTAAAAGGAAGAAAGAAAGTAAGTGTAAAGAAAAGACAAAAATATTTTTGGCAATAGACAGTTGAGTAACAATAAAAGCAATAAATAACATAAAAAGCAAAGATGGTTTGTGAACACCATCACATAATCATTAAAGTATAATTACTATTTCTAAACTTCTTATGAGTTATAATTGGAAAAAAAAATCTACCTATGCCAAAATTAAACATTAATATTAGTTTATGAGTGGTAACTTTTAAAAGACTGAATTTATTAAATAGATTAAATCTGAATAGGATTTGTATTATATTTTCATTGAAGCATTTAAACTTATAAAGAATTGTGCACTTCTTTTTAAAGAGTTTACACACAGAATTTTCCTGTAAAACAAAAACCCTCTTATTTGCAAAATTTGATAGTATTTTTTCAGGCAAATTTAACAGTAGTATCATATGACTATCTTTTCATTAAAATGAAGATCTAATAAATAACAAATACAAATGTATACTGTAGTAATGTGTGTCCTTACCTATTATTTATGCACTATTGATAAAATGCTGTGCACATTCACAATTCATATTCAGGCTTTGTCTGTTGTCATTAAAGCCAATTCAATTATCTGGGAGTATGTTCACTTGGGTGGGGGGGTGGAGGCAACAATTCCTCATGATACATGAGAGCTCATGTAGTTTTCCCAATGAGAAAGAAAATATGGGTCTTCCCATCACTTAAAGGAAGAAATCACTGCTTAAAGCAGAAAGAAATCTGCTCACAGTCGCTGGTTTAAAGGTGTGGGCATTGCAGGCAGACAGTCTGCAAGAGCAGGCTTGTGAGAGATTAATTAGCTGCCAAGCAAGGAAGTCCCATTCAGAATTCCTTTGCAAGGTGAAAATGGACTAAAGTGATGGAGCATGACAGTACTGCAAGGGATGGAAATGATTTGTACATTTCCATCAAAAACATAAACACTGAAGCTCGATGCAATTTTCTCACTGTTGCCGTGTCTGCTGTTTTCCTATCATTTTTGTCTGCAGAAGTTAGTTCACAAGCCATAGCTCTTTCTTAACTCACCTCTTGTTTTGTCTTTATTTCCCTTTGTCTCCTTTATTTGCTTTCCTTGTCCCCTTGATCTAATTTATTATTCTGCTAACTGCATCATGGATATTTCTCTGAACTTTCAACTTGCTTGGAAATGAATTTATGTGCTCTTCTAGATACATTCTCATTTCAAATGTTTTTCCAACACATGTCCAAACTCATACAAGAATACCATTTTAATAAGTCATGTTCCCTTGTAAAACATTAACTATTACATGTTTCATTTTCCCTAAGTGTGTACATTTTAATGTTATTAATATTGGAAAAGAAGTTACACCTTTAAAACTCCAGATTTATACAAATTCAGTTTTGCAGTTTACAGATAAGGAAATAAAAATACACAATATCTAGGAGCCTGCTCAATATCACACAGGTAGCTAGTTGTGGAGGCAGGATTTTTTCATCACCAGTCAAGCAACTTGAAATTTGTCACGCTGGGCTTAGTCAGACCATGGAAACAGGCAATACCACACCTCAAGTTCTTTATATTTCTGAGAATAGGTATACCAACAAACTACTTCATAATGTTATGGTCCTACTTTCCAGAAATTATTTACCTCAACTTTATATTCATTCAATTAAAAAATAATAATAATACTTAAAAAATAATTACACATGTCAATGGATATAGGAAACAACAGAGTTGTCTAGTCTACATGGACGAATTGTATGATAAGACAATAAAACTGGTAAAAAAGAAAAATAAATAATATGTAAACAGTATAATGCAGCAATTAATGAGGAACAAAAGTTTAGCTTGTGTGTTTGTAAGCCTCTAAAAAAGGTTAGAATAGTGTTAATTTCTGTGTTATCTTAATATAGAAACTCTATATTGTTAATATAAAAATTCACAACTCAAAAACAAATATGCTCATTAATGTTTTCGTTAGCAAGGATTTAAAAAAATCCTTCTTATATTCTGTTCATATGTTGTCTCTGTTGAAGTGTGTGTCCTTGGCATCCTTAATTCATGTGTCTTTTTTCTTTATTTTAACACAGTTGATACTGTGGCTCCTAAGAAAAAGAATGAATGTGAGAATGAAAGGAAGTGTCTCGGTTCATGAAGATAGAATAGCAAACTATTTCTTTAGTAATAAGAGAACTTTCCTTGACTTTCAGAACGTAGGTGGGTTACCTGCCACTTATATGTTCTAGGTGGTTTTATATCCATTTACATAGTCTAAACTGATCTAAAATGTTATTTTCCCTAAATATTATTATAAAGGACACAAAGAGTTAGAAGGAAAGGTCACACTGCTGAATTGACTCTTCTGGTCTGGGTTTATGAAAGTTAATAGACTAAATAAAATGGTTACTTATACCTTTAGAACCCGTGTCTCATGATGTGGAACGATGAAAGTCAATTTTTCATATGCCTGAGACTCAGATGTGAGTTTGAAACAGCCAAAGCTCCCATGTAGCAACCATGTGGCTATTAATTTTTTATGTTATGCCATTGAGTCAGATTTTTAATGAACTTTTGTTTTCTAAAAATTCGGATGCAAAACTATCAAGTAACCATTTAATGTCTTGTTTTTTGAATGCTGAAAGGTCAGAAGGGTTGTTTTGAAGCACATCTTTTTCTAAAAAGAAAACAAAAAGCCTGCTTTTTAAACATATCATTTGCTTTAAATAAAAAAAGGAAATGCACTAGTTTTAAAGATGATATATAGTGTAGTTTTCTGTCAGCTATAAATGAATCAGCAGATATAACATTAGATGCTTTAAATCCAAAACTATTACTGAAATTTTTCATTCAAACATCCATGAAATATTTTAATAGCATAAACTTAGATGTGATCACACTGACACATTTGAATCTTACACCTTTACCTATCTTAATCAACTCTCTGAAAGAAATATTCATCAGAAACCAGATGCCAAGATAAAAAAGCTGGTGGCAAAAGTCAAGGTTACTGATTTATGCTCTTGTATGAGCTCCTTTCTACTAGTCATGCCTAGAGTTATATACTCTATGAAAATTCAGACCTTATTTATTATGTTTCAAAACTGAACAGTAGTAATTCACTGGGTCCAGGTTAGTTATTCAATGAATACTTGATCTCATTAATGAAAGTACAAATCATGAACTATGAAGACACCATTAGTTCCCAAAATTAACTCTCAATCCAATACCTGTGCTTTCATCTTAAAACATTGAATATACTGTTTAATAATAAATTTACTGAGTTTTATGTGAATTTCAATTACCCTAAAAAATAAAAGGTTATATGATGAACACAAATGATCTATGAATTAGTACCTCCTGCAGGGATTATAGAACTTGTCAGGAATTTAGGTCTTATTTTCCCATCTAAATGGAGAATTTAATCAGCTTAAACTTCATATTTTAACTCACAAACTAAGTTGTACAACTGCAAACCTCTAAAATGCATTACACAGATAAGTTCTGTTAGCATCCTTGATGATATCAGTTTGTTGGACCCATTTTTCTTTTGTGTTCAAATGAAGATAGAACTGGTAAATATGGAAATACTTAAGCCTATCACGGGACTTTCATTTTGCCATAGCTTGTTGAATATACAACATCTATCCCTCACAACTGTATTTATCCTCTGATTGCCGCCAATATCTGTTCAGAGTGACTTGGTACAAAATGATGATACAAGAGTTTAATTTTTGGAAAATTAGTTCCAAACAATCTCTTTTTTTCTAACATACACTCCTATGTCTTCTGAATCGGAAAAAGAGTCTTCAGGTGCTACATCACATAGAGTAGTTTTCTACAATAATGCAAATGGTATAGAACCAACTTCCCCTGAAGTTTATTATTTCCTTCTTCTCTCACTCTTTGATTCTATAGCAACTGAAAGCAAGATGAAAGATGGACTCATTGGCAGAGGTTATATGAAAATCTAGAAGGAATATAATTAAACTTAGTTTGAACTTCCTAAGTCAGGATACATTTCTTTATGAATGTCCTCCCTAGAAATGAAAATACTGTAACTAGTAAACACAATTTAGATACTGATCATTTTCCTCAATCAGTCCAACTTTCCTATTTACACAAAAAATGCCCTCCTTCTTTTAAGACTCCAGAGCTTTCTATCTAAGAAGTAAGGATATCAAATATATAAAAACATGAAAGAAGACCAAAAGAAAATGAAAGGGCAAATAACATGGGAAAAGCTTTTATCAATCATCAAGATAGAGTTGTCTTCATTCAACAGTTCTTTATACTGAGTACAAAGACCAAACATTCCATATTTTTCTGGCAGTCTCAACTTTACCTAACTTTACTATTGTCAATAATAGTAACATAAAATATGATTCAGTTTTCATGTTTTGAAATAATTAGATGACATACCAATCACAGTAAATTGTCAGAATTTAGCTACTAGAAATATTTGTTTTAAAACCTGTATTTTGAAATGAATTTATCACCTTGTGTTTGGTGAAGCTAGTATGTGAAATTACACTCATCTATGACAGTGTAACACTGAAATATTAATTCATATTTATATCCTTGGTGTTTCCCACCTATACCCAGTTTTAGCAGGGGGACAACCTTCATCATCATTGAATGATGAGTGGACAAGAGCAGACACATTTGGGGAGCATAGTGTTTCCCTGTTTTGTAAAATTCCAAACTTCACTTAGTTAAATCTGAATTGAATGAGGAGCTACTGGGAAGTTTTTCAGAAGATGGAGGAAGATGAAGGGCCCCCTCTAAGTAGGAAGGGGTTAAGGACACTAGTCAAACTCTGTAGGAAATGTTTGTGTCACTGCAATACAATGCCTAGAAAAGGTGGCTAGATCTTCCACAGGAAAGTCACATGGTCCATGTGACAGACTGAGGCCAGATAGGAGCTCCCTTTTCATCCAGAAATACTCTGTCTGAGACACCAAGTTAACATTTTATCATGAAGCTAAGACATTGAACATATACACTAAGTGACTAAAAAATTTTCTGGATGACGAGTGCTGAATGAGGTGCTGAAACCTTGGTACAATCCTAGGGAAAGGATACACTCAGAATGACCACGGTAGAGTTTCCAGTCAGACTTATTGGAAAGAGGTTTAAGTTCCAATTATCTTGACTAGAAGAAAAGATTTGAAAAAGTTTTTATACACTGATTTGTAGGCAGAGAATCATAGGCAGGGTTATAAATATATTCATCACATAATTAAAAGTAATTCCATATATCTTATTCATGGCAGAAAGGGAGAGGTGAGGAGGGGTGAAATCAGTCTTTTTTTATGCTAAAACATGAGCACTGCTGGAGCCCTCTCAAACTCTGGATCTGCTTTTCCTGACACACTTAATGCCTCTTTGAGGCTTTGCCGGGATCCTCCTGCATGGAAACTCATCTAGCAATAGTCCATGCTGCTCAGCCATTCCCGAGGGCTTTTGCTGCTCTTTATATCACACACTTAAACTTAGTGGCAGTTCCACCTCATAAGTCTTAGGTCGGGCTTTGGAGAACAACTAGCTAATTTAATAAATTAAACCATTCTAATGAAGTGAGAAGGATGCAGGAAAAAGCTTTCTAGTATCCTCCCCTCTTATTTCTCTTGGACTCACTTCTTTTTATTTTTAAAATATAATAATAAATACTATATAAAGACCATATAATAAAGTGCTTTCTTTATTTTTTCAAGAGATGTTTTTTGAATTGTGAAGGCCTTAGTTCATACAAGAAAATAAACAAGACACAAAAATATTGAGGACTATGTAGGACTTTGTACTAACCCTTCAATTGTATGATAAAGTCAATTGTCCGCTGGATCTATATATAAATGTGGAAATAATTTTGCTGCATTGAGATCTTGGAAGAAAGTATACCTATTTTATTTCCCTTATATTGTAACTGTAAAATGGAAAGCAAAATTTAGCAAAAAGGCTATTTAAAAAAAGCAGCCATGAATGTGTAAGTAAATCAGTCAGATCTATTTCAGATTCAGTGAATACAAGTAGACGCTTTAATAATAATTATTATTTCCTACTTGCATCTTATTTTTCTAAACAACTTAAGTAAAAGGATTTTTTTCTTTTAAAACTATCCCAAGAATTATTTGAAATAAGAATAATTTAACAATGTTTTCTTGAATTCATCTTATTTATTCAGTGGGCTCTTTTATGTTGAAACCAACATTCTCTCTTTCCTTGATCATTCATTTACTAGTTCATTAAAAATATGTCACCTGGTGTGTGCTCCTCACCATTATTACATTGAATTATGTATTAGGGTTCAATGCATTTTATTGCCACCATGATGGCTACTTAAACCTCCTCCCCATAAAATCACACAAACACTGAAGAAATTAATGCTTTTAAAGAAAGCCACCATATATTAAACCGAGTTTATAAAATATATTAAACCGAGTTTATAAAAAGGACAGACATACTTTTTATTATATTTATATCATATTACCGAACTTTTCTTAACCTCCACTTGTTTTTGCATCAGACATTGATATGTTATAATCTAAATATATCATTGGGAAAGTTCTTTAGGATCCTCAAAATTATTATTAAGATATATTATCACCTTGGTTGTGTTGATAGAATGTGGCCAACATAAAGATGAGGGTCTTAACTAGAATGTCATCTGTGTTTTTTCACTTTGTGTGTGAAATGAGTTCAAATCAGAGAAGAAATTTGTTGTAAGGACCATATACTAATATAATAAAGTGGTCAGCTTAAGCCATTAAACTGTCAGTTTGTTTCATGGGGTTGTAAATATGTTCTATCATGCATGTCTTTACATTTTATGACCTCTTTTATCCTTTGGTAGGTTCTCATATGATATACCCACTTACTCGCATCAAGGATTTAAAACTAACAGCATTTCAATAAAGCTCATAGTATTAATTTTTAATTATATTTTAATCATTAGCATCAGTATTTTTTTTTTAGATAAAGACTATCTGCTGTGTGAGAACATTGTTCTCCTATTGTGTATATCTTGCAATATAGATATTTGTGGAGCCAGTGTTTCTTTTAAAGTCGGATTTCCCTTTTTAAAAAGGCCTAGATCTGGAACTGGATTCAATATGGGAAGAAATTTCAAAAGAGAAATTGAGATTGAATATAGTCTATGGCTCTAGGGGACTGCAGTTAAAATTATGCTTGAAGGTATTTAGTTTTGAAGGTCTATTTCTCTTAAGAACAACTGTGATCAGTCAATTATTTATACTTTATGCAAATGATGCAGAGCAGTCCTGCTCAGATGACTTCCGCTATTCCATTAAGTCATATAAACATGGCAATAGCTCCTGCACTGTGTGATTAGGATATTGACCTTGATGCTTTTTGTTCATAAGAATGAGGCTGAAAAGACTGATCATGTCAGGCAATTGCTTCCTCACAAATTATGAAATAAATAAATATGCCTTCTATATATTCTGCCCTTTGGGTGTTAGCAGCAGCTGTTACCTGCAGAATGTCATTCTCGTAAGCTGTCTCTTAGTTTCAGGCTGAGCATACTCTTCTGTTTAAATGAGGCAGTGAAGCAGCTCAAGGTCTGCTTGCTTCAAGCCAGCATGATCTGTCGGTGCTTGTGCCTGTCACTTCTTAGCTCATTATGCTGCTGTTAGTTTTGCTTGAAGTGTTTTGTTCATCTTTGGGTATATGGTCACCCTCTTTCAGATCGCCGCATAATTATTTTCTCATTCAGGTGCCATCCATTTTCATTACATGACTGGTCAGCATAGCTGAAAGTTGATAAGGATGACTTATATGCCAATTAGACATCTGTATTATAAGGCCAACTTTTACACAACTTTGTTTTATCATTTGTATATAACATTATTTATACATGACAGAAACATCAATCGAAGCATATAAGAATGTCAATTATTCCCAACAAATCTGATTGCAGGATTATATAATTAGCACGTCTCACGTTCAGTTCAATACCTTAATATGCAATTGCTGCATCTATTACTTCATACTAGCTGGTTTAATTACTTCATCTAGTGATCCTTAATTTTGTGAAGTCTAATAGTCTCTTTGAAATAATATATTTAAAGTCCATCTACTATGCCGAATGAAAACAATAGAAAAATATTTCTGAGAAATCAGTTTTGATGAATACAAAAGGAAATAGAAAATAAGTGAATTCTAACAAAATAAGTTTTTCAAAGTATGCATACTTAGCCACGTAAGGATGGAGTTATAGGCTGTACATACACAATTGTCATGATTGTGGTGGACATAAATGCAACTGTTAAAGTGTACTGCCTTGAGTCTCAATAACTTTCTGCCACTGCGACATTTTCCTGAAATGGGCACCAACTCTTCCAAAGTATGGATAAAATTTAGTTAAATATCCCCTTGACTAATAAAGTAACTGAATTCCTGAAAAATAGTTTGTACTAAAACATTGCAAACAACACTTTATGTTTATTTTTAAGTTGGGTTTTAGGCTAAAATAAAATTTAGAAAGATCATCAATAGCATTTTTCATTCAACTTCATGAATGTACATGAGGCTGTTTGGAAATCATGTAAGGCACAATATTTTCATGAAGGATTTCCTTTCCACAATATTTCCAATGAAGGATTTGGCATGCAAGCAGTGTCCAGAAATCAAAATTAAAAGACACATAAAATACTGTGAATTATCAAAATGTCCCTTTGGACATAATATATCTACTACACCTGTGAACTATTGATTGGCGATTACAGTGTGTCATTTATTTTTATTGCTTAATGCATTACCCAGAAAACAAAACTTTGAAACCAAAGAGTTAAGATTCTAGGAAAGTCAATTTAATTCATGTTATTGTTTTCTTTAAAGCAGTTGGGTGTGTGCCTTGTATCTGTCCCAGCTTCAGCAGTTGGGATGCAGCATGAGATGACTGAAGAGGCCTAGGATAGGGAAAATGGATGGAATCTGATCAGGAAATGGAATGTAAGGATATCAAACCAAGAGTGGGAGAAAAGGTAGATTTACAGACAAAGAGGGAAACTCTTCACCTGCTACCATTCGTGTAAGGTATGACTTTTGTTCTATCATTCAAACTCATGTGAAAAGACTGATTCAAGAGACTAAAATTGCTCAACTGCTTTAAAATTCCCATACAGTTTGTCTTTTTGAGTAACTTCTCATGAAATAGTAGGTTGCAACAAAAATTATATCTCAGCTTCAAATATGATCATTCTCCAAAATGTAAATTCAGTGTTTGATAAAGGCAATATATCACTTATATTCAGATACAATACTATTCAAATGTAAATATAAATCACATTTCTATGTACATAATTTTTGTATAGTCTGCAATTTGTGACCATGCATATTCTAATTATCCTTATATCAAAGTAAGAGATGAAAATCAAGAAATGTAAAAACGAAAGTTATTCAGCTCAGATCTGACACTCTTCAGGTAAAGATCACATATTATCAAATCCTTTTGAAATATGACCCTAAAAAAAGTGACTTATTAACCACTGAAATCAAAGAAAAACTGTACAAAATAAATGGCTCTTCTAAATCTGAGATTAGCTTTCATTTGTTGAAAGTACATATTTAATAATACGAATTGTTCAATAATACTTTACTTCCCACTTCCCAGTAGTTTTATGCAATGAGTACCAGAATTGGGGGTTGGGTTTATGAACCAATTCTGTTATGTACATGACTATAGGGAAGTCATATATATATATATATATACATATATATGTATGAAAAAAAAAATATATATATATATATATATATATATATTATAGGGGTGTGTGTGTGTGTGTATACTCTAGAGGCATACTCTATATGCACGTATCATTAGTATAAAAGAAAAAAGTTGAAAGCAATTTAAAAATAGTAAAAATTTGGTTGAGCCTTAATCAATACCATCAATACCTTTATCTATAAAATATTAAATGTTTGATTATTCCTCTCAGGGAAGTCATATCTGATTTGGGCAGAGTGGTCCAGCTATTACTCTTCCAGGTTGTGGTCAACAATGAAGACGTGAAAGTCAGTTGTGTCACCTGGAATAGGTATTTGTACCAGTGGCAATGCTCTTGTGAATTTAGCAAATTGGAGCTTTAGAAACAAGAAAAATAATTTTAATGGAAAGCCTCAAAATGACACACCGTGTGATAATGCAAACACAGATGAAATGTGATGGACATTTGCTCTTGCTTCCTGAAAGCTGGTCTGGATAAACATCTTATCTTCTGTGCAGTGGGGTTGGGAAGGATATGGAGAAAAGACTGAGGGTAGACAATAAACCATAGGAAAGTGTTGCTTGGAAATAAGAAAACAAAATGAGATATAATGTGTCCTCAGTTTCTTCAAGGCCAGTCTACAGAGCTAGGACAAACAAAAAAACCACTAAGTGAGGGATTCGTTTCACTGTCCTAGTGTTTTCCATATATTGGAGAATCCAATGAATTTGGATTTCCATACATTGGAAAATCCAATAAATTTGAATGCCACAATTAAGCCCTTTTTAGTTACTAGCATGTTAGCAGCACAGCCTTCCTTTAGTTCCTTAACTGCAATAAAAGGATCCCTTATTTTACATAACTGGACTATGTGTCTGTCTACATTAACACACTTTTTTCTAGAATTTTAAGAAATTGCATTAACCTTGTGTTTATAAATTTGTAGAGAACTGACATCTTTATTATTATGAGTCATTTAAACTAGAAAGATAATCTGTTATTTATTGAAGTGTCCTAGAATTTTTTCCTTAGTTTTATAGTTTTCTGATACATGGATTTCATTTTTAAATTTATTATACCTAAGTATTTTTGTTGGTTCATTTTGATCTACAGAGAATTTTTTTTTTTTTACATTTTGATGCAACTTTACATTGCTAGTATATAGAAATAAGATTGGTTTTACATGTTGAGCTTGTATTTTACAACTCTGTTAAGGTTTGGTATGTGGTTTTATCTAACCAAATTATTTGTAATAATTTATAATTCCATGGCCATTTCTTCTTTTGATCGTTGAAAATGTGTTTTTTTAATAATTTCAAAATATTTGAAAAATTTCAAGGTATCATTTTGTTATTGATTTCTAATATAATCCAATTTTATATTGGAAACATACTCTGATGGATCTTTGTCACTTAAAATGTATCAATCTTGTTTTATGACCCAATATACAGTGTGTACTCGTAATGCTAGATGTATACTTAAAAAGAATGTGCATTCTACTGTTGTTAGGTGGATTGCTTTGTGAATTCAAATAGGGGAATTTGGTTGATAGTTGCTCACCTTTTCAATATTTGCTGATTTTCTGTCATAGCTCAGTGCTCAGTATGCATCTGTACAGATGACCTTGGTTTATACAAAGGGGTTAGAACATCTCTTTGCGAAAGCTTAGGCCCTTATTCTACTAGTTGCCTATTTGTATCTTCTAGTAAAATCATCTCAGTTCCCTTAGGTTCTGATCCTTTCCTTCCTCCACATCAGTTGGCTGCTTTTTGGCAGCATAAAATATATGTATTTAATATTAGCCATCTTAGAAAACTTTTTACAGTCAGCCAAGATAGATAGAGCTCTTCGCTTAAGGCATTTAGCATAGTCTTCTTTGTTTACATATTGCTAATAATGTTAGCATTTAAATGACTTTGTGGTTAAAGAATGTACATCTCTAATCAATATGTGCAGTGTCAAACATATGCTTAATTGAAATAGGTCAAGTGGGAAAAACAACACTGTTCACGATTATGATTCCAGGCTTGGACAATGAGCGAGTCAAAAGTAAGACTATCAACAGTAGTCTATTTAGAGATCTAATCTATTTAGAGATCTCAATCTAGAAATAGATGGCACAACCTAACTTAATTTATCAAATATATTTGCTTTAAAGTTAATTGATTGATCAGAGAATTAGTCTAAGACTAAAAGCACAGAGATATTATGGGCCATAAAATATAGTTCTGGATCCAAACTTCAGCCTGAACTTCTCTTGTCTATTGGTAAGCCTCCAAGTTCCAAATACAAATCCAATTCAGCTGACGATGAGAGAGGCAGCAAAGGCTGTGGTGAAGTTTGGAAGTATTAGTGCTTAAGATAAAAATAAGGATGGAAGGATGGAATTATTCAAGTCAGGTAAAAAAGAGTCTGGATATTAAGTTGCAAAGCATAGCATATAGCATATGTTAGTGTTCAGACTAGAATGAATGAATCAATGGCTATATAAATGAATGAATGGATGACAAGTGAATGAGTAATTACCATATAATGAAGAGATGCATGATGAGATAACAAAACCTTGAATATGACCCTGAACAATGCACTTCATATTATCTTTTTATTTCCTCCTACTGGGATTCAAATTGAAGGTAAGTATTACAGCTATCAGGATTAATAAAAATTATTCTTAACATTTTGTTTTGTTCTGCTTGTCATAAAACAAACTTAAAACCTTTGATATTTTCTTAATACTGGAATCAGAAATTTGACAAACATGTTTAAATTTAACTAGTACTATTTTTTAAAAAGACAAATATTTTTATTATGGTTTATTAAATTATGGTAGTCATATTCATAGTTCAATTTTTTTTTCCTAATTTCTCCACTATTTGCTTCACCAAAGCTATACATATGGCTCTATCTCCAAACACCTGTGGTCCTGTAAAGCAGTTTTAAAAGGGTTTACAGTGATAATGAAAACTGAAAACTCTCAGTAAGGTATACACTAATTGCTTCTCATATACTGAGTGATTTGCTGGGTTTTGGAAACACGAAATTGTACAGGAAAGACAATGTGGAACTATTGTAGTAGACCAGAGGAAGCATGGAAATTGGTGGTGCCGGGGAGTTATAATGAGATTTGTTTTCTAGTCATCCTTGTTTAAAGGACACAAAGAAGACCAGGTTATACTGCATATATATGTATATATATATATGATTTATTTGTGTATTTATATACACATGCATATGTATGCAGAGAGAGACAGATAGAGGGATATACTGTAGCCTCATATTTTGTTTCCATAGATCATAAAGGAGGTATAGCCCAATATGCAATATCAATTTGAAACATATTAGGAAAAACATCAATAATAAATTTTATAATCAATAATTAGATGTTTTTAGTTAGTTGATAATGTTCATGCAATTGGATTTTGTAAAATAACAGATCAATTGTTTCAGTTGTATTTATTCATGCGTATAATGATACAAGCAGCACTCGCTTTTGTTTGGAAATTATAACCAGAACACAAAGAAAGTGCTATACTAGTCACAAACTCTCCTTACCCCTGAAGTTAATCTAATTCAGTTTCATTTAACCCTTTTTAGTTCATTATCTTTTTTATTTTGATGTAAGTGATCCGGGTGGGAGTTTATGATAAGTTGTACGTTTGTGTCAGTTTTATAACTACAATGCCCTGTGCTTAGAAAGCTAAGGCTGTAGCTACCATTTTCTATTTTACATTTTGTTCCAAATGCTGAAATATGAGAATAATCTATCAAAAATTTCTCAATTCCTTTTATTGCCTTAGTACACAATATTTTTTTTTGCTAATGACAAATAAGTAAAATGATTGCTACAATAAAGCATTGCTATCTTCAAGTGAAATAAATTTTATTTGGAGGAAGTTTGAAGATGGCTTCAAAAGTGGATTCAGTTTGTAGATGGTGGGGGTAATCAGGGCCAACAGATATTGCTTTCATGTAATATAGTCTTTCAAAGTATATTTCCAATTGTGCTAAATGTGACTCTAGTTCGTAGAATGTAAAGATTTTTTAGCTTTTCAGGATGTTAAACTGGTTTTGCTATTGGTCATCAAAGGGATGATAAAATGTTTTCATGAAACCAAGACAACAGCAGCAGAATTGGCATAAAAAGAAATATCTTAGGCTATAACGAATTTCTTGATTTCTCTTTTCTCCTCATTCTCCTCATAATACTAGAACAAACTAACTCAAACTTTGCTTTAATGAGGCTGGAACTGGCTTATACTAAACTTGTTACTTGTTCATTAAGGGAAAATAAGAAAACTGTCAAATGACCTTTAACTGACTGCTACATTAAGCAATCATAAAACTATTCTTACCAATCTAAAATCTATAAAAAAGGATACAAAGTTTGTAAAATTTCTTAAAATTAAGTTTGTACTATTAGTAAAATTATTCTTTAGGATTAAAAATTTTAGTAGTAGCAACTAATATATATTTTACAAACATCTCACAAAAGTTTAGAATTTAAAGAGGGCAATATAATGTAAATATTCAAAATTGGAAATTTTGTTAAGATATATATTTGGGCTATAAGAATTACACTATTGATTATTGGAAAGTCTAATAATAATAATTGGTAAAAACAATACTAATGTAAACTATATTTTACAACTTTGGTGATATTTTAAGAAAAATATTGAACTCAACAAATTAAACCAAAGCAAATATATAATTTTTATTTTTCCAAACTCTATACACTTTGAACTGTCATAATTTGCTCTATCATTTTGTACTCTAAAGTTGTCGAAGTGTTTGAGTCAAATAACTTTGTTATTTTGTAATAATATGAAAATGAGCTAATCATGCATTAAACTAAACACTAAACACTAAAGTGTTTTCACTCTGTCTTACTCCCACTCCCATACACACACACACACACATACACACACACACAGATGCACACCATGAAAATATATTTTAAGGATGCATTTTATTTGTTAAGGATGCATTTATGATTGTTTTATTTAATGGTAGACATTTTATTTTTAAGTATTAATTATGTCATAATTTCTTTTCAGTGATAAAAATGCCTCAAAATTACATTTAAATAGATATAAATTTTTAAAAAGTCATTCAATTTGTTCTTGATTCCTTAGATATAGCATGATATACATAAATTCATTAATAAGAAAACATAGAGAAAGAATAGTGAACAACTGGGTTTCTCATAGTTGTTCTGAGAAAGAAATTAGAGGATTCTGAAGGGTTTTCATAAGCAATAAAATTATAGACAGATGGATGAAAACATTGGACACATGGCAAATTCATATATATTCTTAAAACTGCCTTTTAAAAATAATTGTTTTTTAAAATGATTTCAGATATTAGGTTGGCGAATTTAACATAAGTTGGCACTAACTAAATATAGGTTTAATTAGATAGTCATTATAGTAACATTATATTTTATTAAGCACATTTTTTTTTAGCAATAACTTGTTAGTTTCCAGTTTAAATACATTTTAAACAGCATGTATTTTATTGTAAGCATCATGGAGTCCTTTAAATATACATATATATATATATATATTTGAAATATACTAAATTCAAAAACTCAAATATTAACCCCCAAAGTGAATTTTTATGGGAACAAATAGACTTACTTCAAAAATATTCATCAAAGACCCTGTGATTATTGCAAACACACAGGTATTTATAGTTTGTAGAATGTTGAGAGTAACTTAAGTCAATTTATGAGTATGCCAGTGACATTGTTAAAAAATAAAATTATTATGTTCATTGATTTTTTATTCTTTATATTACTATATTAATCTAACACTCTAATAAAAAGCTATTTTAATGGGCAAAAAATACTCAAGTCCACATGCAGATAATACTATTTTCATTACTTTAATTTTATTTCATTATTACCATTGCTTACATAGGTGAATTTTGTCAAGTTTTCTTTCTAAACAGTTATGCATAATATTGTAGAGATTATTTTAGAAGGCGAAACTCAGTAAATTTGTTTTTCCAAAATGACAATAATGGAAGTCCATATAGTGTGAACCACAAGATTGTTGAGAACACAAATATATTAAAACTCACAATCTTAGGCTCTGGATGCCTTTAATCAGAAATGGACAATCTCTTTAATAAATGGTGTTGTGAAAACTGGACCGTCACATGCAAAGTCAATGAAACTAGAGTAACTTACACCATGCACACAAACTCAAAATGCATTAAGAACTATGAAATTCCTAGAAGAAAACATAGGCAATAAATCCCTTGACATTGATCTTGGCAATGATGTTTTTGGATCTGACTCTAAAAGCAAAGGCGAGAAAAGTAAAACTAAACAAGTGGACCTATATTAAAACTTAAAAGCTTCTGCAGAGGTAGGAAAGTATCAACAAAATGAAAAGACTTCCAAGTGGCTGGGGAAAGCATTTGCAACTAATACATTTGATAAGGGGTTGATCTAAAGAAGTCATCCAACTCCTGTTGCAGAAACATTTGATTGAAAAATGGGCAGAGAATCTGAGTAGATATTTTTCCAAAGAGGACACACAGATGGACACAGGTACATAAAAAGATGCTCAACATCACTAAACACCAAAGAAATGCAAATTAAAATTATAATGAGATATCACTCACATCTGTTCAAATGGCAATGCATCAAGATATAACAAAGTGGTAGTAAAGATATGGAAAAAGGAAGCCCTTGCACACCATAAAGTGGTAGAGCATACAGTGATATAGCCACTAGGGGAAACAATACAGAAGTTCCTCAAAAATTAAAAGTAGAATCACCCTATCATCTGACAACTCCGTTTTGGAATATTTACCTGGAGACAGTAAAACACTAATGTGAAAACCCCCAAGGTCACTGAAGCATTATTGAATATAGCCAAGAGATGGAAACACACACACAAATACACAAGAGTACTGTTCATGCATTAAGATAATCTAGTTTTGTCATTTGTGAAAATACGGATGAACCCTGAGGATATCATACTAAATGAAATAAGTCAGACAATGTAAACAACTACCTTGTCATCTCATGACATGTGGTTTCTCAACAGAGAACACATTGGTGGTCACCAGAAGCAATGTGTGTATGTAAGTGGGTGACAAGTGATGAGATCAAAGTTTCCAGTTTTAATATAAGCCATATGGATGCAATATACAACATGGTGACTATAGCTATTAGTACTATATTGCATGTTGGAAAATTGCTTAGAGTAGATCTTCATCACAAGAAAAAAACCTTGTTAGTATGGGTGGGGATGGAAGTCAACTGTATGTACTATGGTTATCACTGTCAATGCACAGAGATACTGAATTATTGTATTACACCTGAAACTAATAAATAATGTTAACTGTCAAATATAACTCGGTAAAACAAAAACAAAGTTCATCAATTTTACTAATATTGAGAAAATAATGTAAATAGTCACAGGCCCTTTTGGAAAATTAAAAAAAGAAAAAGAAAAAGAAAGCAACAACAACAAAACATTTTGAACTATATAAGATCTAAATTGAAGCATGCCATCCATTTTCTCCTGTTAGGAAGTCAACAGATGTGATGAACTGTGTTCCCCAAAATCATAAGCTGATACCCTAACTTTTAATGTGCCTGTTTGGATAAGTAATAAAGGTTAAATGAGGTCAGAGGAGTGGATCTATGATTAATGTGATTAGTTTCTTTATAAAAGACACCTGAACTAACTTCTTTTCTCTGTGTGAGAATATAGAAGAAAAGTAGCCAGGAACCAGGAATCAAATCAGTTAAAACCTATGTCCTGAACTTTGCACCATCACAACTGTGGGAAATAATTTCCTCCTGTTTTCACAGACCCATCCAGTCTGTGGTCTTTTGTAACGGCAGCCCAAGCAGACGGACATAGATGGAAAGACTCACATACTTCACTCCAAGTGCATTTACTCTTACTTTCACTGTGATTCTCACAAGCTTGATTCCATATGTACGCACATTACATAAACAAAAACATGGCAATTCAGAAAAACAAATTATTTATCAGTCTGGAATATTTATATTGGTGAGACATGCTAGAAGGTAAACTGAAGGCTAGAAGATAAAGCAGAACTGGAAAAGACCATAGTCACAGCAGTACAACAGACATCATTTCATCATGATTAAATGTATTGTACTTTTCAGATATTACGTATTCTACAAATCAAAAGTTTGAGACAAGGCGGCTTGAAAAAGTCTATCAGAGGCATTTTTTTCCAACAGTAAGTGCTTACTTCTTTACTCTGGAATATTTTGGGAATCCACAAAATATTTCCAACTTTTTCATTTTCTGCATCATTTCTAGTGATCTGTGATTTGTGACCTTTGCTATTATTTTGGTAATTATGTGTAGGCACCATGAATCTCTCCTAAAAGAAAGAGAGCTGAATACACAAAAGATGTGTCTTGAATGCTCTGCTGAAACTCCTTTTCCTCGGGCCACCCCTCATCCTCTATCCCTTGACACATACCAATATTGAAATTAGGTCAATTGCTATCCCTACCATAGCTGCTAAATTTTCAAGTGAAGGCAAGTGTCCCAAGCCTCTCATTCACAAAATCCAAAGCCAGAATGAGTGAGGTTAGTGAAGAAGGCATATCAAAAGCCCAGATAGAAAGAAAGGTAGGTCATCTGTATCAGCGGGCAAATAGTAAGTGCAAAGTAAACATTCTTCCAGGAAATTAAAAGTGCTATTCAATGGACACATAAACGATAAGAAAATGAAACAGCCTAATTAATGATACAGAAAAAGTTTTAGTGCCTGCATAGAAAATCAAACTAGCCACAACACTACCTAAAGCCAAAATCTAATCTGCAACAAGGCCCTAATTCTGCCCAATCAATGAAGGCTGAGGAAGGTGTGGAAGTTGCAGAAGTTTAGTTGCTTAATGACATTTCAAGAAACAAACGATCTGCAGAACATTAAAGTGCAAGGTTGTAGGGTAAGTGCATTAGTCAGACTTTTTCCTCCATTAGCCTGTAAAACCAGCACCTGGGATACTTCATCTTCCCCATGGTTGTGTGGTCCAATGGGTGTGCCAATGTGTAAGTAGGCACACCAGGGTCTGGGACAGAGGAGGTAAAGGGGCTTAGAAAGCATTAGAGACATGCACAAGCAAGAGAGACAGAATAGGAAAAGGCCACAGAGAGGCCAGAGAAAGAACATGAATGTTCCTGGGGCCTGGGGAGCTCACCTCTCTCCCACCTACCGCCAACAGCCCCACCTCACCCCCACCCAAGCCCTGCCCTGCCTGGTGTGTTTGTGTAACTGCTAAAACCAATAAAGAGCCTACACAGATTGGTGAGCCCAATACCCCTACACCTGGCTGGGAGGATGGTTACAGTACAAAGGTGAAGCAGCAAGTGTGGAAAGAGAAACACACAGTAATTGTAGACCCCTGGGCCCAGAAACATGGGCATATAAATGTGTAAGCATGCTCACCCAAGTCTAGAAGTAGGGATAAAAGTGGAAGCAGCACAGGTAGTACTACTGATAGTAGAAGAGGCCTCAAGATTCATGAGAGGTTGGGAGGCTTCAAGGCCTACCTGCCTCCCAACAACCAGTGCTCTGTCCTCCACTACCTAATCTGGTGCTTGCCAGGCCATTGCTCCAGCCTCCTTTCTTGGTGACTGTGTACCTGGTTCCCTATAAAAACTACTGAAGAGTGGCAGGGACTATCCATCTGCCTCAATCCATGATAGTGTGATAGTGATCCTGCCCTGTACTGGGGTCTGATGCACTAGAGATGTCACTAAGCATATTCATAATTTATTACGGTTTGATTCACATCTTCCTGACGGTAAGTGATGAGATTTTTTTACCATTCTTGTTGGTTATTTGTATCTATGTCTGGACCTGGGGATAGTCTAAGAGCTGGACCTTGAACTGATGCCATCATGGGATAAGACTTTTGGGTGTCCTGAGATATGAGTAACCACATCTGAAGTATCTGAGTTGGGTGAGGTGGGGGGGACATTTTTGGTGAGGGGAGGTTATGGGGGCTGTCCTCCAAGATAGCCCCTGGTGTTCACACCTCCTTCCTTCCCACATCCTTGTATAATCTCTTCTCACATACCAGGATTGGTTTCTACCACCAGCAAAATACCGCAGAGCAGAGTATGTGCATGCTACTCTATCAGCTCTGTATTACCATCACAACCAGTTACTACACACTTAGCAGTTAGAAACAACACAAATTCATATGAACTCATGCTTCTATTTGTTTGGAATCAGGATTGGCTCATTGGTTTTTCTTTGTGAGACTGATGTCCAGGTGTCTTCAAGCTGGACTTTCTAGTAACGTTTTGGGAAGAAACCACTTCCATGTTCATTCAGGTTCTTAGCAGAATCTGTCCATTGCGTCCTGTGGCTGTGGGATGGACGTAGGCATTTCCTTCCTGTTGGGTGGGGCTACCCTTGGTTTACAGAGACCTAGCACCAGTTCTGGACCATTTTTTTTCTAACACTGGGAATTTCTAAACTATGGCCCCTGTATCTCCCTTGATTTCGAAAGTAGAAAATGTCTCTCTGTTCATGTGATTAGATGCTCCACCATTGAAAACTACGTTTTTAGTTATTACTCAGTAGACTTAATTACATTTTGTTTGCCTTTTCAAAATATATTACAGCATCCTAGGAACAAAGGGTGAGCATCATCAAAGACTTTTTTTGTGACATATATCAAAGAGAATTCCTCTTTATCTTTCTCTCTCTTTCTCGGTGTTTGCATCTCACTTTCTTCTTCCCTCCCCTCTCCTTATCCTTTGGTCTTCCTACCCTCCCTCCTTCTTTTCTCTTTCATCACTCATTCTGGAGGTACCGGTTCCCATATCCTGAGTAGCTGTGTGAAGAAACCCATGTGGTGAGACCCGAAAGCTGCCTGCAGTCAGCCATGTGGGCTTGAAAGCTATCTTCAATTTCCAGTCACATTTCAGATGTATAGCCACAAAGAGCTAACTAAACAACCCTCGTGACAAAGTCTAAGCCAGAAACTCCTAGGTGAGCTAACTACAGATTCCTAACTTTCAGAAACTCTGGAAGTAATATGCGTGTGTATGTTCTGTCAAGTTGTTATATTTTGAAGTAAATTTACGAAATCATATAGTTTCAATTCAGTGCTTTCTGTGTGTTTCTCTTTCACTTTTAGACATTTCCAGTTGTTTTCTAAACTATTGTAATAAAAATTTTCTCTCCCCAACAAAGGTCTGACCTTCAATTTATCAGATTTTTCTATTGTATTAACAGTCTAATACATTAAATTCTTGAATATGACCCTTTCTGCCTGCTGGCCTACCTGCCTGCCTTCCTCATACCTTCTCTTCTTCTCACTTTCCTAATTTTCTTCTTTCCTTTTCTCTCTCCTTCCATCACCTCCCTCCCTCTCTCTCCCTACTGTTCTATACCCCCCCTTTCTTTCTTCTCTATATTATTACTTAATCATAAAAACATTTATGGTATACTTTGGAAATTCTTTTCTCATTGTGACAAGCAGTTTGATAGCAACACTAATATTTCCTTAATCTCTTAGATTAATTTTAAAAATATCAAATTGCCACAAAGCTAAATATCTTAGTTAATATCTTATTATTCATTTTTAGGCTTCTGCCACAAAAACTGAGAATTTGACTTGTATATTTTGTCAAAATTTTTGATATTTACTTTCTACCCTAAGATATCACTTCACCATATTTGTAACTACTATTTGAAAAGAAAATACATTATAATCTTCACTATAAAATTATATATGTAAATACTTAAAATATATTAACATGTTGTATAGCTTGTTAGTATGCATCATAATTATCATCTACTGATTGTATCCTTGTGGTCAGTTAAATATATTTAGAAAAGAAATTTATATATTATTAGATTAGATTAAATTTATGTATTATTAGATTAGGTTAGATTATTGAATATATAATATTTATATATTATTTATATATTATTCTATATATATGTAAAAATTTATATATTAGAAAGAACAATATTATTTCTCATTATAATAATTTTCTCAATTTCTCTTTGTACAAGTTTATTTTTTTGTTTGTTTTACTTTCTTCTCTGGTGTCTGATGCTTGATGGCTGTTACAAAGGGAGACAATGTCACATAACAATTAAGGTCAAGTCCCTAGAGTCTGAGAGAATGGGTTCAAATTCCACTCCAATTCCTCATCTATAAAATGAGTATGAAGGGAATAGTGGTCCATAACTGATAGGTCATTGTGAGAGTTACTTGAGAAATCACCTATAAGCATTTAGAATAATGTCAGGAATATAGGAATTTCTCAATAATCATTGAAATATAATTTTCTGTAATAGGATTTTAAATGGTCTTTCTATAAGCATCTTTCCTTTATTATTTATTACCTTTCCTATGTAACATAGTTTGTCTTTTATGTTGAAACCTAAGTTATCATGCTACTTAAACAGATCATTAAATAAATAAATAAATGAATAAATAAATAAATAAATAAATGTATTCATTATATAAACTTAGAGTCTAGATTTTAAGGAGGATTGACATAATCTTATTTACTGAAATAATATTGTTTCTCATTTTCATGGTTCATTTTTTTGGTCATTCTTTATCTTTAAAAACTTTCTTTCACTTTACCGATTCTTTGTTTACTGCAACAACTACAAAGTTAAAATAATAGTTTTACTACCCATAATTAATAAGTTGACTGGAATATTTTTTATATTTGCTGGAAGGAAAGATAACTTCTAACCAGTCACATATTGGATATGTAACTCCTGAGTCTTAAACAGCTTTGCTTTCATTGCCTTCTTTTATCATTTGGTTGTTTTGTTGCTTTTAACAGCATACGTTAGCCTGCTTGATTTTACATATTGGCACAGGTTGTCTCTGGTCATGTCTCAGTGTCATTCTCTAGAGAGGATCCCAGCTGTATTAACTATTGGAAATAAAACAATAGCAGGAATCACACCCTACCAGTTTTGAAGACTGCCCAGGTTTGAGGACCTAGCTGACAATCAGTATCTGATCAGGAACAGGTTAATCAATTTTGTCTTCATTAAATATTGCAAAGAGAATTCATTGGGAAGCAAACACAAAGTAAAAGTGAAGAAACAATGAAAACAACTACTTAGTCATTAAAGAGGTACTTAATAGGTTTTGCTGTTGTAGTAATACTTTTGTCACCTAGTGGTATTAAGAGTTGGGACAGAGATGGTTTAGAAAGTATCTTGGTGTAGTTAATATTTAAAGAACAAAGTAGAGAAAACTGTTTTCACCACAACTTTGGGGAATATTTAGTAACAAAGTTCCTTAATATTTGATAATCTGTGTATTAAGTGTCCAATGTGGGCAAATATGGTGGGGTAGAATATTAAAAAGCTATTAAGCCATGCCATAACTAAAGCATTGGCTGCTTTATTTAGTTGATATATAGTTATGTAATATAATTAATATTTTAGAATACTTTAAGTAGAAAATACTAGCTGCTTCTAAACAGAGAAGTAAAATACTATAATTAGAGCATATTTATGTTCTTTACACACTTAAATGGTGACTGCTTACATTAGTGTAATGGAAAAAATTAGTTGAGATATAGGAAAAAATAGTCTTGCTATTATATGAACAATCGTTCTTCATTAATAAAAATCTAAATTTATATCGGAAAATGTAATCTTTGTTGTGTTGTGATGTTGTAAATGTAAAGTTTTTCATAGATTGATAGCTAAATTGTTTTATAATTTAAATCTGTTTAATTAATTTCAAAATTAGAAGTAATTTTAAATACTCATATAAGTAAAAATTAAGAATTCAGCTACTAACAAAAATCCATAGCAACCTAACACATACTTTTGTATTCTCCATCCCTTAGTCAAGCTAAGCTTCTGAAACAATCACTTTAATTATGGCATTTTTTTGCTTAAAAGCTTTTATTTTTAATGTCTTCTGAATAAAATATAGAAATAATTATTATCTAGTTCCATCTTCCCCCCAAAAAACTCTACAAATAGCCTACAAACCTATAAAATAGGACTCTTCTCTATTTCTCATTGCTTATTTTACATGTGTGCCAACTCTAAACATTATCTCACACTATAAAAATGCTACCTAACTTCCAAAGTTCATCCTAAAAATTATCACTATTCATCTTTTCCCAACACCTTGTTTTAAGGCAAGTCATGAACTACCCTGTATAACAGAAATCTATCAGTGTTCATATCATCTGTAAATGCCTTGAGGCTAGTGTTCAACCTGTGTATCTCCTACTTTATACAACACCTGTCATATTGTTCATTAACTCTACTAACTCCAGTTAGAATATAAACTTAGAGTACAAGGGTGAGATATCAACAAAACGGCAGAGTAAGCAACTCCAAATACCTGTTCCCTCAAAAAAACACAGAAAAAACAGGCAGAAACTCAGAACCGATTATATTACTAAAGAATAAGTAGTCGAAGGTATATTTAGGTAAGAACATACTAAATAATGAAAATTCTCAAATGGTAGGAAAATGTTAGCATATCCTTTTTTACCCTTGCCCAGCTCCTGCAATCCTAAAATCGGGAGTTCATGTTCCTAGTGTGGAGACCTGGTCTCTAGTTCTGGAGGGGGCAGAACCAGAACTTATTAAGACATTATTTGTGTTTGTCTGGTCTAACCTACCTGGGACTTTCTGAAAGACTGACAAGTGATGTCCAGAATGAAAAAATAAGGTCTTACAACTCAATGGCAAAAGACAACCCAAATTAGAAACAGGAAAAGTACTTATATAGTATTAAATTTTTCTCCCCAAAGGATATACACAAATGGCCGCTAAGTACATGAAAAGATACCAGTGGTCATTGGGGGGGGGATCAAAACCATGAAACAGATACTACTTTATACATACTAAGATGGCTATAGTCAAAAATAAAAAAATGTGTTGACACGGATGTTGGGAAATTGGAAAAATTGTACCTTGTTGATGGGGCTATAAAAGAGTGTAGTCACAGAGAAAAAGTTTGGTAACTCCTCAAACTCTAAATATATATGTATATATATATTATATGTATATATATATTATATATATGTATATATATTATATACATATATATATGTATGTGTGTGTGTGTATAACTATCTGTTTGCATCCCTGCTTTCAAATCTCCTTTGGGTATGCTAGAGTGAAACTGCTTAATCTGATAGCAAAATTTTATGTTTTGACTCTTTGCAATACAGTTTCATTTAGTATGATGAAAAATTTTGAAATATATTCTGACAATGGTTGCATGGTATTATAACTGCAAATAGTGCCATGAAAATTGTATACTTAAAAATGGCTAAAATGGTAATACATACTTAAACATGAATCAAAAATCTACAGTGCACAGATTTTATATTCAAGCATTACAAGTAATAATTATTTAATCAGGAGATGGCAGAAGGACATTCTATGGAATTACATTATTTGTTTTTATATGTAAATATTCCATAAATCAGTAATTTTTAAATGTTTGACATTATTTACTCAATGTAATTATAAAGAAAGTAGTCTAGTAATATGTACTTTATATATATAATAGTTATAATTAAAAATATATTCTCATACAGTCTTAGATTCAAAACATCAACAACTTGATTTTTCTTGAAAATATTTAATATCTCTTAAATTTTTTAAAATCATGATTTCAAACGGTAAAATTAGGCAAAAGATGCGTATCTTAATTGCTAGCTCGCTGATTAGAGCACTATCAGTTGATTACACTTAAATGAAAAGTGAAATGAAACACATACCGATGTTAATAAACATATTATTGTCACATTATCAAAAACAATTTATTAATTTCTTGGGTATCAAAGCATGTATGACATTAATATGATTATAGTAGGTAAACTAGTCGTACTTAATAAAAATAAGGTCAGTTCTGTCAGTATTATGAATAAAAATGATAAAGATGGTGAGTTAAAGTGGGTAAATCTATTCTCTACCCTGTATTTACTCAGCACACATATGTTTTGAGCTTTTACTTTGTATAATGAATATATATGCATATATTATATGACTTGTCTGGGGTGATGCATGTAGTTGGAAGAAAGGCATTTAATATTCCAGTGATACCAAGAAGCACTTTTCACAAAAGCACCACATTGTGCTATTAAAAAATCCTATTAACAAATACATTTCACAGTCATTGTTCATTAGTGTACTATTACAAACTTTCTGCATTATCGCATTATCTGACTGCCATTTTTACGTGATGCAATTTTAATCAGTCTGGTTAAAGATTTCTACACTTTGCCCCCACTCAGTTCATTACATTGTGAAACTTGAGTTCGGGGAGTTAGGGCTTATAAAATCTAGTACCTGGCATCTCCTACTAACATAGATTTGAAGGTAAAAAAAATGTATAAGGTAGGTAAGGTATAGATACTAATTTACCATATATGGATAAAGATTCACTAAAAAGTTCTCAAGGATCATTACTCAACCAGAGAGAAGAGCCAAACTTCCAGTTTAGACTTGATGATGGCTCTGTATGCTTTGCTTCAAAATGCTTCTCAAGCCTCAGTCCCACACAGTTCCCTATGTCCTACTTACTAGGGCAAAGTAATTTTGCTCCACTCCATCTTGATAGAAATTCCTGTTCCCATTCAAAACTCAGGCTTTTCCCTCTATTTGGAGCTCCCCTAAATCTTTGCCTTAAGAGCCAATACTTTCATGTCGCCCATGCTTATTTAGAAAGTTGTTCTTCTGCAAGCTTCCTGTAATTCTTTGCAAGTCTGTATATTATTTCATTCTTTGAATGAACATTACTCATTATTTTTGCCTTCTCAAAAAAGATTTGAGCACTTGAAAGGAAAGAACCTCAACATAAAAACATGCACTAAATATATATGTGCTGTGTACAACTGTCAGAATGAAGCTCTGTAACTAGCAAACACTTTCATATTCATTATTTCAGTATTTTTCTTAAGACGATAGGACTATTATTCCCATATCACAAAGTAGTGCTGATGTTCACAAAAATCAAAAAATATGTCCAATGTCAAAAACCCAGTAACAACAAATGGAGCTAGGATTTAAATCTAAGACTTTCAATTTCAAATACATAGCTCCTTATAATATAGAAAAGGAAAGTGAAGTTTAAAAAAGTTAGTTAAATCATTGCCCAAGGATATAGAATTTGAATTCAATTTCTCTGTATCTAAGCTCAGTAAATTTTCTACTCTATCAGCAGTAGCCTGATAATAATAAGTTCAAAAGAAAATAGCTGATATTTTGAAACTATAGATAAATCAATGAATTGAGGCAGCTATGTGGACAGCTTTACATGATATGTTGGATATTATAGTAGTATACTACCTCTACACAAACACAGTAATAATCAGTTATTAAATCCATCATTGGCATGTCATAAAAGCATGCCCATTGTACTTCCCTACTATCATTTAAAGTAATGCTATTGTCCTTCAAATTCCATAAAACAGGACTAAATGTCACATAAACACAAATTATGGCAAGAGCTTCCATGTGAAATAAAATGTGCATAAAGTCCATAAAACACTAAACTATGACAATATACTTAACCTAAATTAAGATGCTTGCTCTAATAAACATTAAAAACCGTGTAATAAATTTGAATTTGCTTTCTGGTAATAACAGAATAGGTGAGGGTAAATATACATCTTTTCACACAAACTTAAGTACTTTATTATTCTAGGGTAAGTGAATTTGCCATGGGTTTTATCCTTCTGCTATTAGCTCTTGTGAGTAGCATCTGAGCTAGTGTTTTCTTACCATGTTTGTATACTTGAGCCTGTGTGACTGAGTATGAATAGGCACCCCTGGACCTGGGAGGAGGGAATGAGATGGCGGCATCACCCTGGGATGAGAGCATGATGAAAGAGCACAAGAGAAAACCAGAGAGGAGGCCCAGAGATTAAAAAAAAAGTGTGAAGATTCCTGGGGGGGGGAAGGCGGGGAGGGGGGGGCTAAAGGGCTGACCTGCCTCCTGCTCACACCCCCCTCCACTCTCGACCCTCATCACCATCATGGCCCTGCCCTGCGTGGTGTGTCTGTGTAACTGCTAGGACCTATGCAGATTGGCCTGCCTGTGCACTACAGTTGGTGTCACAAACAGGATGCTTACAAGACAACTGGCGACAAGAATGGGATGGCTCAAAGCAGACAGAGAGAGAAGATACTCCACGTGACCTAGATGGCAGGACTGCTCAACACAGACAAATATGCCTATACATTTTTACGTATTTAAAATTGATTGATCTTAGAATCACAAATAAAGAAGGTCCCCTTCTCAAGAAGCAATGGAAGTAACTGCATATTTTAAAATTTTATTCATTTGCTTATCTGTGACTTTATTATGTTTCTCTTTTGGTCTCTTGATCTTTTTATTTACATTCAAGATTTGACTTTGTTGAGTCTGAGAGGCTTTATTGGGGAAGATGCAAAGTGACAGAAAACCAGTTCCCTAATGGGTACCTAAGAAGAAATACATAGATTTGTTGACATATACTTTATGAACTCAATACAAAAAAGGTGTTGCTGGGGAACTTTGTGAGATAGGACGCAGTCTGAGGTGAAATAATGGTAGTAATTAGGATAATCTTTACGTCCTTAGAGTATAAGGGGGAAAAAAAACCCTGCTATCTTAAATAGGTTGAATGATAGTAAAAGATTCTAATGAAAAATCTAATAGTGAAGACTCCCTGAACTTGCAGGCAGAGAAAGTAAAATGGACTTGAACTAAGCTTTTCAAAAGTTAAAATAATCTAGCTACATCCTGCTGAGTCCAGTTAAACTTCCTGCTCCAAAGGTGAGCTCTGACTGAATTTCCTAGACCTTCATTGTGACCTGCGGGATCAGTATGTAGCTGGGAGTCAGAAAGGAGCAAAAGGAAATAACTGCTTGGGTGTGAATTTCATCTTACTCTCATGCTTCTCTGACCGAGCAGAGGAACATGGGTGACTCTGATAGGTCACACACAAATCCATCAAGACTGAATATCAAGGTAGATTAAGCACAGACAGGGGCAGACAGGAAACAGGGATCAGCTGGGCAGCTAAACACTTCATGGAATTCATTCAAACACTAGGATTGAAAGAAGGCATTAATATTTTTAATAGTATTCATGTCTCAATAAATATTAAAGATCTAAATTATATATTGCTGAAGACTTGGAAAATATGTAAAGTTATGTTAAAGGAAATAAAAATCACTCTTGATCATAGTTCAGAAAAAATATTTTATAACTGTCATTTTTAAGATAATTCTTTTTCTCAGGATTGTTTATATTAATATTTTCCCAAAAGGATTACATAGTATGTGATAAAGTATTGGTCCTGCTTTTGAAAGCTATAATAGGATCTTTTGCTTTTTATGGAATATGCTAATGCTACATATGTTACCTATGAAGAACAAATATGTAAAAGAGTATGTAAACCCCACCTCAGTTGCCACCAAATACATAATTTTAAATCTTTAATATATTAAAAGTTTGATTTTATAGCATGAAATGAGGATTGAGAATATATTCGCTTTTCACTCCAAACATTCAAAACTGTGGCGATATAGATCCGAAGAGCTGTGATTAGACCTCTAAGCACACCTGAAATCAAAACCTAACCCACAGTGAGTCCTGAACTCTCTTCAATGTTATGCTGGCTGAAAGTGATATGGAAGCTAAAGAAGATTTCGATTGGATAATGAACTTTAAAGAGAAAAACAATCTCTTTAAGTGAAGTAACAAGTGCTGATATGGAAGCTAAGCAAAGTTATCTAGAAGACCGATCTCAGTCATTCTTGGGAATTATTAATATAGACCAAACGGCCACCAATGGAAGAAGATGCCATGCATGAATCTGATAGTTGGATAAATAGTGTCTAGTTTCAAAGACAGACTCTCTCTCATTAGTGCTTAATGCAACTGGTGACTTAAAGTCCAAATTCATTTGCCACTCAAAAAATCCTATGGTCCTAAAGGATGAAGTTAATTCTACTCTATCTGCACAATGGAGCAGTAAAGTGAGTATGATAACACTTACAACATGGTTGCTGAATGTTAAGATGTATGTTGACATCTATAGTAAGCTTAAAATAAAGGGTGTTTTTTTTTTATTGTACTGCTTATTGAAAATGTACATGGTAACCCAAGAGTTCTGATGAAGATGTACAGGGAGATTAATCTTGTTTTCATGCCTGCTAAACAAATACCCATTCTGTAAGCCGTGAATTAGTCATTTCAAGCTTTAAGTCTCACTATATAAGAATTATGTCTCATAAGGCTACAGCTCCTTTAGATATTGAACCTTCTGATTAATCTCAGTGAATTGGAAACTTCTTGAACAGAATTATTCATTCTAAAGATGATTAAAACACTCCTTAATTGTAGAAGTGAAAATATTGACACAAACAGGACTTTGGAAGAAGCTGACAGATGTATACTTTCATACCAGCTCATAAAAAAGAATGTACTTGATATTTCTGACATGAATTTTGCTAAATGAAACGTCAGGGGGAAAAATGACATGTTCTCAATTATATATGGAATCTAAAGTCAAACAAACTCATACATACAGAGAAAAGATTGGTGGTTGCCAGAGGCAAGGAGGGGTTAAAGATGTCAAAAGCCAAATCATAATTAATAATTCATGGGGATATAATCTATAAAATGGTGACTATAGTTAATTATACCACATTGACCATTTGAAAACTTACTAGCATGTAAATTTAAAAATTCTCATCACAAGAAAAATATTGTATTTATTTAAGGGGCTGGATTGTAGTATTCATTCACAATATATGCAAATATTGAATAATTATGTGGTACACTTGAAACTAATATAATATTCTATGTCAATTATACCTTAATTTAAGATAACTGTTTTTTGAGAATAACCTAGTATTTTAACTGAAAACATTTGCTATATGTGACAAATCTTAAGTATTTCTATCTATAAAATTGCCTTCAGATGATATAACAATAATAATAATAAAAATAAGTGTCAGAGGATTTCATTATAGAGAAAGATGAAAACCCTCTAGATTCAGAATCTCCAGGTTTAATTTCCAGCTCCATCACTTAACCATATGACTGTGATCAAGCTATTTAAAAAGTAAAATATATTAACTAATTAATCAGGAATGAAAGGCACTTCTGGGATGAATGGTGATCTGAGGGGCTTGCTATATCTTCTCCCAAGCATGATGAAGGTTATTAATAACATCTATGTATAATCTCTGGGACTTTTTTAAGGGAATACCCTTATGAAGAAACATTCATTTAAAAAAATCTACTAAATCCCAGTACGAACAGTGATAGACTCTGGGATTTAACTATAACTTCATCGTTGCTTTTTTAGGTTCAGTGTGATAAAAGCTCTTCTCTGGCCAGGTACAGTTAATATGATATTCTATCTCTCCCAAGCTGACAAGGCTATAATTTCTCTCTAAAAGGGAAGGTCACTCATCAGCACTTTTTATCTATCCTAGTTCCATGTTTCAGAAACTCTGTTTTAAGGAAGCAATGTTGAGAAGTCACAGGTTTCCTTCTACCTACCTCTGACTCACATAGTACAAGCTCTATGTACATGTAATAAGTTTAAGTTTCATGGTCCTAGTCACTTTTGCCCGAATTAGCTAACAGTATGGCGGTACCATACAGAAGCAGCAAACTGAGAAAACCAGAGGCTACCATATACATTCAGCACCCTATTCTCAAGCAACGTAGTTCAAAAGATGTGGGCAGCTGTCTCACTTCCAGCTATAGATAACCATCCACAAGGAAACTCAGGCTACAAGCACGGAGAGCTCTACGGCTCTATAAGGGTGCTTTAGAAAACACTGAATACTTTGTTGATAAGCAATTAAGAGACTGCTAGTAGCCACAAGATAGTAGCAAGGAAGATATCAAGCAGAGAGAAACAGGAATGGAGAATGATAGTAAACAAGACCTTTGAGAGGCAGAATCAGACTCAAAGATTGACCTCAAAAACTATAGTTGGAAAGAGATTGGTCTGATAATTGGATCAGACTTCAGAACAGCTTATGATCTGTTATAATCTTTAAAATATCAGTGCAAACAGCTATCAATCAGTGAAGGCTAACACCTGGGTGTGATGTCAAGGGAAACAGACCAGTCAACATATTTGTGAAAAAGTCAGAAATATACAGTCAAAGGTAGTCAGGTCACTGTCATGGCTGGGGGGAGTATCTGATGACCATGTCTGTGACCACCTCTGCATAAGGGTAACCTCAGAGGCTGTACATAGTAGAGGAAATGGACAACACTGAAATAATTAGCCAAGTTCTTAAACAAACAAGGAAATAACAAGGGGTGGGTGAAGGGAAGAGATTGATACTGACTATTGGTATATGCATGTTATCATGAAAAATGTTGAATTTACATATAAAATGGTAAGACATGCACAGATGCAGGAAAGTTTGATACATACATAAACAAAACAAATACACAACAGAAACTACTTTTGAGAGGGTTCAAATATTGTGCTTCAAATACTGCATTTCAAAGCTATTATTGATATGCACAAAGACTTAAAGAAGGCTATGCTTAAATAATTAAAAGAAGGTATGATAATGTTTCATGAAATAGGTAATGTGAATAAAGAGACAATAAAGAAATGAAAGAAAATTCTGTAAAAATTTCTGTAAAAGTACAACACATGAAAAAGTTATCACTAGAATATAGTTTTGAGTTGGTAGAATCGACGAAACTTTCAAATAGATAATAGAGTATTATTAGATTTGAAGAAACAAAAAATGTTAATAAAATAGAATTAAGTGCTTGGGACAA
This sequence comes from Uropsilus gracilis, assembly GCA_004024945.1. Lineage (NCBI taxonomy): Eukaryota > Metazoa > Chordata > Mammalia > Eulipotyphla > Talpidae > Uropsilus > Uropsilus gracilis. The sequence goes on along the minus strand of PVHY01000604.1, from coordinate 157,311 downwards.
CATTATGAATTCCAACATGGACACAATGGCATTAACATAAAGCAGAAGACAAAAATATTTGAAGAATGAATGGTAGAAAACATCTCAAAATTTAATTATAATCTTAAATAATTAATTCACACATTTAAAAAACTCAATTCCAAATAGACTGAAAACAAAGATACATACAATCTATCACAGTAAAAATGTTTAAAGTCCATTAATTATGAGAAAATCTTGAAAGTAGCAAGAATAAAGACTTGCTCTGTACAAGGGAAACTCAAAGATTAACTAGCTGACTTTTCATCTAAAACAAGAAGGTCATACATGGCATTCAAAGTGCCAGAGGAAATATAAAAACCTGTCAACCAAAATCATCCGTTCAAAAATTTATCTTTCAAAAATAAGGTGAAACAGAAATACCTCCAGATAAATGAAAACAAAATAATGTATTGTTAGCAGAATTACCTTTTAAGAAATAGTAAAATAAATCTTTTGGATCTCTGAATAACTGATCATAGATGATATTCTTAGAACATATTTATTCATCATCTGCAGCTACTCTATCAAGCTTATCACAGCATTCATTATGGAGAATATTATTGAGAATATCATTTATTGCACCAGCCTCTGTACTTTGAAGAACTTCAATAGTTAAAATCCTCCCTTAATTCTAACAGAATAAGCTTGCATATTTCTCTTAATACTAGGTTTGAATGCATTTCAAACATTCTCAATTATATAAATTAAAAGAAAATTGTCCATTGCTTGGTTACTTGAAAGTTTAGAGCTGAAAGAGTGATTCAGAATTAGCAAGAGTTAACAAAGCATGTATTTTCATTCCTCATTGTTTATCCTTCCTTATTTCTCCAACCTTATTTTATACATCTTGTTAATCTATACTGGTTTAAATTTGGGAAAGATTAGGATAATATTAATCAAATTAAGAAATTAAACTTGGCTCCATTAGTTTTTCCTCTGATATTTATTTTGTTTCATGTGTTTTTATCTATGTATATTACATGTGTATCTAAACTAGGAACTGGATAAATCATGGTAGGGTCTGTTGTGTTACTATCTTTTTTTTTTTTTCTTTTGAGACTAGGTCTCCTATTTTTGCCCATGGAACCACAAGCTCACATTGCCTGGGGTACCACAGACTCAAGCAATCCCCAGCCCTCGCTTCCCAGGTAGCTGGGATTACAGGCATGTGCCACCATGCCCAGCTATTTTTGTGGGGGGAGACTAGGTCTCGCTATGTTGCCCCAAGTGGACTCGAACCTTAGAAATCTGACAGAATTGAGCCTCCCAGGGAGCAACCCAACTGACTATGCTAGAGGACTATGAGCACTTTGTTGAAGATGATTATGATGTAGTGACATACATCTGAAGAGGTTTGAAACTATATCTCTGAGTAATACATAGTGTTGGAAACCAATGTGATCTTAACTTAAACAGATATAAAATATCATTGTTACAATCGGCGATTCTATTAAATGATTGTGGGTGTCATCACATTTACCAAATTTTAAATTCTACAGTTGTCTGTAATTATGAAAGAAAGATCTTATATTTTTTTCAGAATCTTGCTCAGTTTTCTCAATTACTCATAATTTACTTATCATTAGCAGATTAGGGAATCTTGAATTTTAACTAGGATAATTTAAGCCCCAATACCTGGTAAATACAGTAATAAGGCTATATTTTTTAGATCTATTGTAACACTAAATGTATCTCTGTAGATAAAAATCAACTCACACCTAATGTATTACAAAGGGAATAATGCGAAGAACAAGAAACAATTTATATACACAACACAAAAGAGCCACTGTCCTGTATAGTATTTTTGAATACCTTCACAAAGCAGAGAGATAATTCAGAAGTTACTGACGTTTAGTGCAATAACCTGGAGACCTTGGAGCAGGAGAAGCCACTATGACAGGACCATGGTACTCTGTCTCTTTACTACACAACCTCCTTAAAAAGGTTTAAAGATGGCATGAGTGTGTTCAGGTCTGGGTATCCTTCAGAAGCACACAGATGTTAGGACAGAAAATAATCTATGATGGCACAAAAAGGACAAAGTGGCTAGACTTTTTCAAAATCTCATCTAAAAAAATTCTTCAAAGAATAAAAGGAAATAAAGATCATTTGCAAAGATTGCTGCAGGTCACAGAAACTGGAATCCAAAAGAGAAACATGGATGGGTATAAACCAGTCAATGCGGGAAACTCCTTTGACATAATATGATCAGCTTATCTAATGCCAGCCTAGGATTTATGAACACTTCCTAAGAGTTTAAGATTCAGGTGAAACTTCCTCCCTGCAGTAGATCTCATGAATAAGAAATATGTGCCAGTTCATGTCAACTCCCTACAGATATATGAAGTGAAAGAAGCTTGGGGTACTTCTGATACAACATCATATTTTCTGTGTCATCTGAATGAAGGCCACATTTTGTTCACACTTGTAAGGTTTTTACTTAGTGAGGCAGAGCTATACAACAAAGATTTGCTAAAGGAGTAGAAAGGGAGAAATCATCTTAATTAATGTTAGCTTTAGAAAGGAACTGAAATCTGCTGTTTAGCATTTCTTCCCCTGCATATAGGAGCTTGGGTATCTCTGTACATAGATTCTGTGTGTCTTTAATTTTGTCAGACTCAAACCTTTTGCTTTTATATACCTCATATGCAATCAAAATAAAGGGCACACGTAGGCATGGAAAATGATATTTGGAGCTAAACATTCAGTGAGGATATTTTTTCTGCCCTAGAGTTAAAACTTATTTGCTTTGCCAAGAAAGGTCAAATGTCATAAGCATCATAGTGCAAACAAATATATATTTGAAAGGAAAAAATTTTCATCATGTAGACAAAGGATTTGTAATTCATTAGATATCTGTCTATTTATTCGATCAGTAAAAATGCCCATCATCATGAAGGAGTATTTTAGGTGAGTGCTATCCTGGTATCCAGGGAAAAAAAAAAGCTTTATTTTACATAAATATATTTTAGGCATACTTATATAAATATTATATTTATATATAATATAAATGTATTATACATAAAATGCTATATTATATATCTAGGATTTATTTTCACCTACTTTGAACCCTCTCACTACTCTGTCTTATAGATGTTAGTAAACAATCTGAAGAAAGAAAGTTTTGCAGCTCACAAAACTTTATACGAAATTTTGTATAAAGCTATACGAAGACAAGACCAAAGAGATCCTAGTATGGATGAACACAGATGAAGAAGATTTCTATGGAACCATTTTTTGAGTTCCGACACTGCAGGAGACATATCTATTGAATTCAACAGAAAGGCCATTTTTACTTTACACTTCTAGTCTTTCCTCTGGCACCTGGTGGAGTACCTCTAATCATTTCCAGTTGAACACTGACCAATTTGAATCCATCTCAAATAAATTCTTTAAAAATAAAATTGTCATAAACCCCCATTTTTTAAAACTTACCTTTCTGGGAATCTACAGAACAATTGTAACAGAAATAGACTTAGTGTTATTTGCACTTCTATGTTCATTTCAACACATTTTGTAACAACCAAGGTATGGAAACAATCTAAGTCCAAAAACAGATGAGTGGATCAGGTAGATGTGATATATAAACACAGTAGAATGCTATTCAAGTACCAAATGAGATGAAATCCTGTCATTTGCTGCAACACAGATGAAGTTTAAGGAGATTATGCTAAACCAGGGTGGAGGGAGGTTGAAGGGGAGGTAAGGAAGGGAAAAGTTAGAGGACAAATCTTGTGGTATTACCATGGTGTTATGGTGTGGTAACATGCATCTTAAAGTGGTAGACAGACTCTTGTAGCTTTGAATCATACATAGTGTTATAATCCAACATTATCTCAATTAAACATGAAGTACGTTGATTTCATCTAAATTTTATGTTTGCTATTTTTACACCTACCATAGACTTCATTTATATTGATTTGATGCACATAAACATTTAATTCATTTCAATAATAATTGAACTAAATCTCTTAGGTTTATTTTTTGAACTAATTGAACTAATTCATTTCAATAATGATTGAACTAAAGGTTTGAGGTTCAGTTTTTTAAGTGAAAACAATTTGAGTAATTCCAAAACAATATTTCAGGGGCATGATAATGCTTAGCTTTTGTTCTCAGTGAGTGATTTTGAAACAAATTAGGTTTTGTAACTATAAGTGCACACATACTGATGTAAAGAATGTTCACATCAAGTTTATTGCCATCGATACTGCTGCTTAAAGCATTCAACACATACACAAAACCATATTGATTGAGAATCTTGCATGATACCACTACACCAGCAGTGCCATTAAAACCATATTGATTGGGAAAGTGCTTCGGGATTCATAGTCCAACTTCCTGAGTGAAATCTTAACTAACTTCAATGTATTTTTCATCACAAAATACATAGTTCTTACTAATTATGCACTGTTTTGGAAAAAAATATATATGCTATTTTCTACTTTCGTGCTTATCTATATTTAAATGAAAAAAAAAATACATGTTCCATAATACTGAAAGATTATTTAAAGTTTTATTTCAAAGAGAGACTATTCATTTGAATATAAATTGAAATTTAAGAAGATGTAATAATTGATTTATTATCCATGGGACAGAATAAATTGATCACAAGAGGTCAATTTGAGTATGTTACCATTTCTTTTAATGTAACAATTATGCTTCAAGAACTGCTTTAGAAGTCTATTAATGTATACCTTGGGTGCCTTTTCAAATATAAGGAGGCAAACTAGGGTTTTTTACAATATAAGACAGATATTAATGAATCAATAATCCATGCCCTTGAGTCTTAGTACTTTCTAGATTACTGTGTTTTAGAACTACAACTATTGCAGAATATGTCCATTTCTTATATATCCAACTTTGAAAATGAATCATAAAGAAAATGGTATATATTATTAATAAAACATTTTTTATTATAAATACTAAATTTCACTTTCATAACACACTTGGTGTAGCTTATTATTATTATATCTTTTGTAATAAAGATATATTTCCCCATTGTTTTAGAATTCATCTTGGTGCACTATTTGAACAAAGAAATTCATAGTATATATTATTAAAAAGATTATACACCAGAATCTTAGTATTTGTATTTCATGTTTTCTTTTTCTTAATGTTAACTGTTCTCTTTATCCATAGCCTTTTGGTTCCTCATTTCATCCAGTTTGGATCTTCTGATTGGCAGTGAATTTTTAAATCAAGAAGGAAGTATAGCTTAGTAGGCAAGAGAAAACAATTATTTTTGATGGACAATAAAAAAGGAAATCCACATTCTCCAACTATTTTTGCAATGTTCGTTGACAAATTTAATTGGAAATATCTTCTTAAAGTTCATAGTAGCATTCCAGTATAAGAAGAATTAGCCGTTTGTCTTTAAGGTATCTCCAAATACCTTAAAGTGATTCACTTTTTCTTTCTATCACAAATACCATACTAGTATCTTGGAAATACCTATTAATTACTCTTTCATATTTATCCAGAATATAACCTATTATTATTACCACTTTCTTCCCATGACAGATGAAATCTTGTTCCGCTTAGCCTGAATTGTTATGAGAGTTTCTTAGTTAGTCTTCCTGCTTTTACATGTCCCCTCTTTCCCCCTCTGCCACTGTTTCATAGTAATTGAATAGCTAGAGTTATTTTGCTAATGCATAAGACGGGTCACATGACACTTCTGCTTCAAATCCTCCAGCAGTTTCCCATCTAGTGAAAGCCAAAATTATTTAAATGGGTTAGAGGGTCCTACTTTATATAAACACACTGCGTTATCTGCCTCACCTCCACCATTCTTTCATCTGCTCACTTTTCATCAGCCACATGGAATTCCTTGCTGTTCCTTAAGTCACATGAATCCTGTACCATTGTAAGGGGGGGTTGACTATACAGAAGAGATTGAGATATTTTTCTAGACATCTTATTGGCTTGTTCAGGTTATATAAGTCTCAACTGCAGACTGAGACTCTTCCCAACCATTCTGTTTGAAATTGTAATACTTTCCATTGTTCCTGTCTACCTTCAATATTCTTTTCACTACAACATATATTACTCATAAACCATACATAATTATTGCTACTTTTTCATTTGACTTATTTTCTGTCTCCAATTGAAAAGCCATCAATATGACAGCAGGGGGTTTTGTCTGTTTTATACACTGCTGTATTGAGAACAATGCAAATAACAAACTAGATGCATAACAAATGCATATTTGTTGGGTCTATAAAGAAATTAAAATAAAAATGAAACGTCTGTAGGTTGGCCATCTGGAAGGTACTGGTTGTGTTTCATCAACTTGACTGCAGTGAGTAATACTGATTCTCATCAGTAAATATAGTCAATACTACTATAAAATTAAGATTTTTAGTGGTTTTTTAGTGTTTTTTTATTGTTTAAATGAAAGCATTATCATTGAATCAGCTTCCCACTAATGGAGGCACTAATATACTATAGTTACATGTTTTCTTATAATTTACAGCTACTTTTATAGGCATTAACTTTCATGTGAACCAATTATTCAACTTACAGGTATTTATACTGACAAGTAGGATTTTATGACTCCCAATAGCATAGCAGCAGGCATTAGCGATGGGAAGTGAGATGGGGCAAGGGAAAACCAGTAAAGGAAGTTGAATAGTCATCTATTATCAACACAGAATTTCTATTACTACCTCATCCAATTAATTCTGAAGACATTGCAGGGTTTATCCTAATTACAATACTAAATGCCATGTAGGGAAAACACGTCACCTGAAAAATATTCATGGGTTGCCTGTACAGGACTGACAGTCTAAAGTGTTGTAACCTATATAGTGAAAATACACAGCCTTTAAAAAAATGTTAATTTTTTTATGATGGCACATCCAGAGAATGTTGCAGATTCCAAGAGGTAGGAATTGGGGGTGGCTTTATCTCCATCAGGCTGAAGATTGTTTTCATTTTCAATTTCTGATTGAAACTGATATCCCATCCCACCACAAGGTGGAGGGGGGTAGGGGCGGGCAACAGAGAATACAGAATACAGAAATGGTTCATATTCCATATTTGTTGAAGCAACAGTTTAGTACATAAAATATAGTGATCTAACCAGGCTTGAAAAAGGGAGATTGAGACATACCATTTAATCAAGTATCCAACTAATATGGAGGAAGAGAGTAGACTCTGGTCAACAGCCTAAAATATCTGCTACAATTTGGCCTTTTGTCCTCCAAATATCTGTGCATCCTTGTTGCACATGAATTCACTGACCGCCCCCTTCCTCAAATGAGACAGCAAGAAATATTACTTAACCGAATGTTTGTATCTCAGAGCCCATGATCCCTGACTAGACAAAATCTGCTCCATTATGTTCAGAGGACTTGGCCGTGTTTTGATGATCAGTTAAATAAAAGCCAAATTCTCTGTTTTTCCCTGTAGCACCAATACAATTACAGTGGAGAGGCAAGGACAGAAGAATTAAATGCACACTCCAAAACATCACGTGGGGAAAAAGAAACAGGTAGGAGTCAGCAGTTCAAATGGTGAAAGCGTCCTGGGCTCATCATGAAGAGCTTTGTTGTGGCAGAAGAAATTTCTTGGAATGGATCATGCCTCTCACCCTAAGAGGACTGCCTCTGCTCACTGTTCTCTGTGGGGTCTGACTGGGTTTTATAGCCAAAGTTTTTTCATGTCCCTCAAAAATATTATCGATTTTCAATATGTACTCACTTTAATAAAATGAAGCAAGTATTTGCAAATTACTTTTTTTTTCTGACACAGTCTTAACCTGATTTTCCCTAATCATCTTAATCTTGAGGTCTTCTGAAACAATACACATGGACATAAAGGAAGCAGATTAATCTTCTACAATTTGGGGTTTAAATTTTGTTAAATTTTACAACCCTTGTATTTCTTTCTATCCTGATCAAAAATCACTCAATCTGTGCCCCTGTTGGTGGGGTGGTGGGGGTGGGGTGTTGGGATTATTATATTTAGTAATATCTTGGAGGTTTCCTTTCCTCTCACGTTACAAGGCAAATAGGAATATGTTTTCCCTTCCAAATATCAGAGTTACATTATTGTATATTTGCTCAATCAAGTACCCAACTACCTGGGAAGAAAAGCACCCAGGAGTCAACAGAATACCTTATGTTATATTAAAAATGTTAGATATTTTGCATATTGTCTAGTTGTTTCAAAACTGGTGCACATTTAAATTATTTTACTCTCACTGTGGGCTGTAAAGGAGTCATAGAATTTTCTAATGTCTACAACACATTTCAACATTGCTAATTCTTTTCATGAATACTGGCAGTCTTATGCTTTAAGGAAACAAAAAATTATTTTTATAGCTGCTAAGTTATTTTCTGATTTTCCTATCCCATTTTCATTGCTCTATAGATTCATGTAGGATAACAAAGCAAATCGTAATTGGAATGTGGATGGGAGCAGAGAGAGCACTTTCTTCAAATGTTTGTGCTTTTCTCTATCACTTATGCAACCAAACAGTCAAGCGCACTGCTTTAGGATATAATGGTGTGTGTCTAAGTGTGTGTGCTTAAATGTGAATGTGTGCTTATAAACTTATTTTTAAATGTTTTCTTTGAAAAAAAAGATAGAAATGCATTTTCACAAAGTGAAACACATATTTCCATTTTACATGAATGACTATGCAGATCATAGACATGCTATTGTTCATTAGTTATAGAATCCTTGTAAAGTATAGACACATCTAGGCTAACAGTGCCACATATTCAGTCTTATTAACACTTAGTAAATCTGACTCTGGACTTGGAATTTTTCCACGTTAATAACAACGCCCAGTTACTCAACTTTCCAGTAAAGAGCAAATTCAATGATCTTGGCAGGTAATGTCCATTTCAGGAAGAGTTGTAAGGTTAAGTCTATGGCATCCACAAAAGGATATATAGCTCAATGGAAATATAAAATGTAAAAGAAAATAATGTTTTCTAATTCCTCCTTCTCTAGTAAATTGTAGACTCTATCAGTTAAAATTTTTAATTAAATTTTATTGTGATAATGCTGGTTTGTAAACAAACCCATATGATTTAAGATCCTATTTAATTAAAAACTATGTTAAGTAGTTCTTAATTGGCATACTTTCTACCATCAACATCTCACCAAAACATAAACTCTCCCCTTAAGTCACTAATCCAATTTCAGTAACTATGAAATTTTAAAGCAAAGCACTAGATTTAGATGTATTTAAATAGTATTGATCCATGAATAATTACAAATTAGAGCTCAGTGCCTTGATGATGACCCTGAAAGATAATCAATAGTAACTATAGAAACAATCAATTTCTCCCTTATTTGTCAATGTTTGATAAAAATCTCAACTTTAAAATTAGTTTATATATTTTTATCTTTGATGATGAAGGTGAAATTTTGACATTTATGGGAAAATTGAAATGTGAAGAATTTTTAGCATCAATCAGGAGCAATTTTGATCTGTTATGTCAAAAATTCACCGGCCATTCATTGGAAGAAATTATTTGGATATCGTTGTGATGGAAAAAATTTGCTGTCCAAAGTATTTGAAGTCATTCTTAGTAGGGCAATAAACTTTGTTTTGTTTTGTTTCAAATACTCTGAAGCATTAAGGCACTTAAACATATAGTTGTAAACATATAGTTTTTACTATATATGTAAACTATATGTTTACAACCACATGTAAACATATAGTTGATTGGGCCACAATCTCTATTATAATCTTCCTAAAATAAATTAACACAGAGCTAAAATTTCAGTTGTATAGATGAATAAGTCATAAAGATTATAACACAGTTATGTATAGCTAACAATGATTCAAATTTTTATGTCTGAAGAATTTAAATTTAAAATTTAAGTTTAAAATTTGCTAAGGAGTCAAAAATATGGATTAAAGTGTGGAACATGGAAGAAGGTAGAGAGATGGAGCTTCAGATAAGAGGAACACCTCCTATCTCTCTAGCTCCTTCTGGCACACTAGAGGGTGGTCAACAGCACGTCTCTCACCTGTAACCTAGCTTCCTCACCTCTTTGGAATGTCCCAAGAGACATATGACCTATCAGCAAAGATAAATTCTCCTGTTATCGCACACCCTGCCTGCTGCATGTCATGTACGCTTTGCTACTTCCTCACTACATCATTGTAACATTTCCTGCTGGGATTATATAAGGGATCAGAACCTCATTAAAGTTGGACTTGGACATGCTTCCACGGTCCCTGTTCAGTGTCAAGCCACACAAATCGCTATCAATCACTTCCGTCTCAATTTCTTCTTCATTACACACGTAACTCCTAACATTAAAGGTTCTTAACAAAATACATTAATTATCAAATAAAAAGGCATAAAATATTTTTGGTAGTGATGAACATGTTCATAGCATATATTCTGGTGTTAGTTTCATGGATGTGTACTTATCTCCAAAATCATCAAGTTGCATGCATTAAATATCTACAGCTTTTTGTGTGTCAACCATACTTCAACACAGTGATTTTTAATTCTGATAATCTACCATAGTAAATAATTATAAAATCTGCTCCAGGATATAGAAATAGAGGAAATCAGTTATATATATAATTAACTGTTCCAGAAAACCAAAGAAGAATCATTTGCGAATTAAAACATATCTTACGAACTAATATTTTTAGATAAATGGGCCTAAATATTTTATCCAGAGCCAAATTTTTGTATGGAAAGTATGCCAACCATGGTTTAGCTGTATATTCATAATGCAGGTGTACTATGCGATGTGCTAGTCATACTCTGTCCCTGTCAAGGCCTCATCGAAAGGCAGAACTTGAGACTATTATAAGAACAACAAGAATTTAATACACAGGGCTGATAACTATTAAGAAAGGTAGTATCTAAGAGGGAAAAAAAACAGAACATGAAGACATCACTGAGAAAGCCCGCAGTCAATAACCACCAGCCAGACGGACTGAGCATACACAGGAAATGGGGTGGAATTATTGAAATTTCCAACACTGAAAAGGGGTCCCTAAAGAGTGAACTTCAGTCCTCTGAGGAGCACTGCTGGAATTGCGGGCCTCCTCTCAGAGGAGTGTCCATGCAGAACTGGGAAACAGGCCTCGGAGCACCGGCCACCTGAATGCTGGGTTAATTGTCTTTGATGACAGCGTGGACAGCTGTTTCTGCAAGAGCTGGAAAGTCTGCCAATGGGATTTGGCTGCAGTAATTAGAACAACTGCTGTTAACAGAGGCAAAATGTTGCTAGGGTGATGCTCTCTGGAACTGCACGTCTGCAAGAAGCCCAGAGGAAAAAGATCAGAAGTAGCAGTTCTCCTCCAGCCTTGCAGTCCCTGATGAGCATCTGGTATTGCCAAAGTCTAACAGAGTTGGCCGACAAAGCCAAACTGTGGCTTGCGAAACCCCATTTCCTATATCCCAAAAGTGGAGTACAGGAGTGTCCGTTTGTTGTTGAGTGAAAACAGTCTATTAACTGGCCCATCACTGTACAAGATAATCAGTTCAAGCAAGGGACAGAGCATACCCTTTCAATGAACCATCCCAGAAAGTCTATGGACATTTTTGCAAGCATTGACTTGTCTTTTTTCCAAATACCCAGTATTACCCTCTGTTCAAGAGAGAATGGAGAAGTTTATTTTCACATGATCACAAAGCAAGTGACTACCTTTCGAGTGATTCCATTTTTCATTTATGAAACACATTATAAGAGTTCAGTGACAATTGTTTACCTAAATTTTTGGAATCCCAGTCATATTTGGAATCCCAGTATTGTCACAATGTTTAGAGTTACCAGAAATTTGATTATGATTTATAATCCTATAGTTTAAGCAATCAGATATTTAATAGCTAATTTTATCTCTCTATCCTATACTTATACTTAACAGGATGTAATAGTCATCAAGAAACACAAGGATGACAGGAATTTTAATAATGTAAATGCATTAGTTTTCTGTCTTAAATTAAGATGAAAACAGAAACCTACATATAAGTAGTATTTTTATTGAACTTTGTATATAAGATTCATTAGTTCTTACAATTCACAAATTGCAAAAACACATTCATTTTTGGAAAATATCAAGTCAAAATTAAGCATAAAGCTAGTAATTATTCCTGTCATACTCATGTCTATTAAACTGTTAGTTCAGTAACGGAGAGATACCAATCCCATGGAAGGACGTACTAAAATCCTCACTCATTAAAATAAGTATTTGTTTTTATCCCACTCAAAACAGTTTCCAGTGAAGCAATACAAAACTTATTACATAGATTTGATCTTGATACCTACGTTCCGAAAGAACTTATTATAGCAACAAAGATTAACGGAGTTAGAAATGGCTTTCATGGAGATTATTTAAGTAACTATAATTTTATCAGCTGTTTCTCCATGGTAGCATTGAGAGAAACAAAAACATTATAACCACGTGTTTTTATCAATGTGGGTTAATAATGTTGAAAATATTTCTTACCTGTTAACATCCCAGATTTTACTTGTTGTATCCAGTGAGGAAGATGCCACAAAATCACCACAGGAATGCCACGTGCAGGACCACACTGCGTGGCTATGTCCTTCCAAGGTCAAAACGCAGTTGCCTTGAAACAGATCCCATAATTTCACTGTAGTGTCACCACTTGCAGTAGCCAGCTTATTGCAACTATTCACAGGGATATAAAAATATAATATGCCTTTTAAATCACTTTATAATTATTTTTATAAACAGATATATTCTGTGAGTAATCTGTGAATGTGCATATATCTGAATTATTTCAGAGGCCTGAGTACCTGGAACTTACTATATTATTTGATTCTACACGATGAGATACTTGGGATGTTTAATAATTCATGTTGGTGAAAGAAACAGTTATGTACTTTCTAGACTAATTCTTCTAGGTAGTTCACTTTATGTTTATTTTTTAGAAAGTGCTGCAGTCAGTGTTAGAATGTGTTAGATTCTATGGCTGACATAGCCTCAAAGATAAGAATATAGACATATAGTTCAAATATATAATATAAAGCAGTAAGTCAGCATTTTGTATTAACATTTATTAAATGCTCCAGAAGTATAGTGTGACTGATGGTGAAAGAAAGGAATCAGAAAAGAAGGATCTTGAGAGATGAAAGGCTTTGAAGTGCTGAGTAGTTGAGAATGAGTCATTGGATTTTCCATTTAGGTCATTAGCAGTTATTTTAAAAATCAATGATTTTCAAGTGCTAGATACAAAACATAGTTTAAGAAATGAGTCAGTGATATGAGCAGAAACATCTAGATTTTACTCGATAAAATATCAACTTCAAGAACATTTCAGTATATCTGCATATTATTTATTGTATCTTCCTGCATTGGGCTTACCTTCTACGTGTTCACTGAGTAAGTTGTCTTTGGTCTAATATACTTAGTTGCCCTTTCCCCTCCCCTCCCCTACTAGCCAATGCCTCACCCCCCACCAAGGAATAATATTTCTTGTTTCTTTAGCATCAAACATTGTGATAAGCAATAGAAGTCTTTAATAAATGATCCAAAATACATATGAGTGAGTGGTGATGATTAAATGAAGTTATGTATCTCCAAGAGTATCTCCAAGAGAGAGAATGGCAAGACCAAGACAAGATTTTGTTTTCTTTTTACATACTTATTCTGCTTATGTTCATGCTAAGGCAGAAAGAAGCTTTTATTTGCAGAGAAGAAACACCCATGAGTTAGGAAGGGCTTAAAAGTGCTTGAGAAAAGGTGGATCATAGAATAAAAAAAGTTCTCATTAAAGTCCTAAAGTGAATCTTCTTGCAGAGAAGCAGCAGGGCATTCTTTCGAAAATAGGAAGTAATATAATCGATTATGCCTATTTCCCAACTCAGTTAGAAGTCACTGGAAAATCCTGTTCATGCTTCATTCAAAATAGATACAGGATGGATATCACCAGTTACTGATAAAGGAGGCTCCTTGCTTTGCCCTGAGGGATGCACTAGTTGTAGCTAAAAGACAGCAACCTGGTGAGTCTGCAGCTTGGTGAAATTAAAGCACTGGTTGGACAGAGACCAAGACTGAGTGCATGGAGGGGACATGAAAGAGAGTAACACTTCACTGAACATGAGGTAGGTGGAGGTAACTCTCCTGGAGACTGTAGTCTGGGATAAGGGACATAAGACGCAAGGGTGCAGGTGTGACCAAGGGTATCTGGGAAGGGGAGAACAGACATGGCATAAAGATAAATAACATTCAGTGGGGGCAAGCACATAAGGGGAGCTGAGGAGTGTCACACAGGCTAGGTCTGTAGTAAGATCAGAGCCATTACTCCTTACTGTGCTCCATTATCCTTATGCACTGGTAGTGCATAGACCTTGGATCTGGACCTCCAGAAAAGGGGGAGATTGACAGTGACAGCCCTTCCCCATCCTAGTGAAGTCACACAAGTGACTGGATTCCTCTAATCCCCTGGCCCACACAGCTGGTGCCAAACTGAAAAAGAACTTTAAAATAAAAGCAGGGAATACTCTAATAGTGGATACAGAAAAACATACTACTGAATGACTAATTATTCATGAACAAATCAAAGAAGGTATTAAAAAATACCTGGAGAGAAATAAACATGAGGATCCTGTAGGAAACAGGAAAGTAGTACTAAGAGGGAGATATGTAACAATATAGATCTACATCAAGGGACACAAAAAGAGCTCAAATAATAATCTAACTTCACACCATAAGGGCCTAGAAAATAAGAGCAAACAAAACCTAAAGCCACTAGAATGAAGAAAATAGTACCAATTGGAGTGGAAATAAACAAAATAGAAATTCAAAGACTGTCAAAAGATCAATGAGAGAAACAAGAGAGCCAAACCTCTAGATCACAAAGATGAGAGAAAGGGAGAAAAGACTAAGAAACAGAAACAGAAATGAAAAAGAAGCTGCAGCAGACATTGAGAAATATAAAGAATCACAAGATACAACTATAAATATCTTCATGCCTGCAAATTAGATAACCTAGAAGAAATGGACAAAGTGTTAGAAATACGTACAAGACTGGGTCAGGAAGAGACAGAAAACCTGAGCAAACCAATTAAGCAGGGAAATTGAAACAGTAATCAAATATCTTCCCCCAAAATAAAAACCCAGTCCCAGGCAGTTCTGTTAATTTCTACCAAACTCAAAATGGAGCTATTACCTATCTTTCTCACTCTCCCCCAAAAATGGAGGGAAAAGGTTATTGTTTCCAAACACATTTTCTTAGGAAAGCACTATTTTGATACCAAAACAGACAAGAACATCACACACACACACACACACACACACACACACACACACACAAAAAAAAAAAAAAAAAAAAAAAAAAAACTATGGGCCAATATTCCTGATGATCACAGGTGTAAAAATCCTCAACAAAACTTTAGCAAACCAAATTGAATGGTACCTTTTAGATTTTATTAAGCAAGTATGCATAGTAACATACCATGTTGTTACATACCATATATATATACATATATATGATACAAAGAGAATGTACAACTTGCTGACTGCAAAAGATTAAGTAAAACTACCAATTATAAACAGCTACCCAAAAGAAAAGGAGGAAAAGCATAGAATTAGTAGCAGAAATCAGAAATATAAGAGATGTAAAAAATACTAAAAAGTAACTCAAACCTATTAATAAAACTAGCAAATACAGGTTGGTAGTTACAAGACAAGGAGTTTCAGTTTAAACAAAAAGAAACAGTAGACTATGGTGGAGGACTCTCAGGACCTTGCGGCGGGCGTGGGGTGTAACGTAAACATGAAGAGTTGGGATCCTATATTTCTGAATATATACAGTATTGTAGACTAATCTTACCTTAACCTAAGTAAAAAAATAAAATAAAACTTTAAACAAAACAAATTCAGTCATATGTTATTTACATGAGCCACATTGAACTCCTAAGACATATAAAGGTCGGATGTTTTAAAAGATTAAAAAAAAATATCTAGGCAAAAATAAATGAAGGCAAGATAAAATAATTCTGACGATATCAGACAAAAAAATGAACTTAAGGCAAAAATGTGATTAGGGATAAAGTTTGTACATAATGACTTTTTTTAATTTCTAGAAAGGTCTAAAAATGTAAATTACATAGGGGAGGTTCCATAGCTTAGGGGTTAGAGCACTGGTCTTGTAAAAATGTAAATTGCATAAAGACTAAATGCACCTTACAAGATAAAGCTTAATGTTAGTACCATAGACACAAAAAATGGCCAATCTATTGTCAGAGTGAAAACATGCAAGCCTTTTGATTTATTTTTTCCAATTCATAATTCAAATTACAAATAGAGATATGAAAGATTTAAGGAACAGAATTACAGGTCTCAAGGCCACATATAAAATTCTTTATCCAGTTACCATTGACTACATATACTTCTCAAGCAAGTATGAAACATTTATCATATATTTAACCAAGTAGTAAGTCTTAAAAACTTCACATTATTGTCATCATAGAGATCATATTTTCTCATAATTTAATTTTTAAACATGAATAACAGAATCATATATCTATAAAACGGTGTTCATTTTAAAGCATAGTTTTAAGTAACATCAAAGAAGAAATAATTGTGGGTATTTGAAAATAATTAGAACAAAATGAAAACAATGTATCAAAAGCATGAAGCAGTATTGAATGGTTATTTTGAAGGCAACTTATTTTGCTTTCCTACCTCTTTGTGAGGATGGTGAAACTTTTCTGTTAAAGTATGAGGCTTAAAGGATAAAGAGAATATACTATAAAATAATTCAATAAAGTCAATAAAGATTAAAGCACTTCTTTAGAAAAGTTAATTATATAAACAAATCTCACCAATCCTTCAAGCTGACAATCTATGAAGTCATATGCTAATGACACTTTTAAAATGCATAAAATAATGTCATCCTTTTCAGTTTTTGAAATGAGATGAAACTTCATTGCTTTAAGTTTTTTGTTTGGGGAATTATACTTATTTTCATAAAAATGTTATTTATATTAACATGACCATTTTGCAGTTAATGAAGAGTCTAAAGACAAAGTGTATCATTTTGAAATCTTGCCAAAATAGGTAGACTCCTCCAACCAACAATCCACACTTAAGATGCAGCTTCTGCCATCCAGTTTCCCTCAGGTTCATACCACCTGCACATAGCAGTTGCCACTCAAAACGCAGTTTAACGACAGGGTTTATTTACAAGGGAATATTAACAGGGAAAACGAAAAGTCCTTAAAGCTACAAGTGGCAGTTGTTTTACCCCAATCACCATTTTCAATCCCAAAGGTCACAAAGACTCATATTCATGATGGTGCCCTTTGCCCCTCCAAACCTGAAGTAGGCACTCTGCAAATGCCAGTCTTCCCCCACCCCCCATCTTCTCTTTGCTTCTTCTTTTCCAGTGTTCTGAGTTGCTTCATTTCTTAAGGCACTTCAATCTTTTTTCTATCATCGCTAATGCACAAATCAGCTTTCCAAATTCCTGGCCATCTCCATGTTCCAGCTTTCCACGCCACCTTGCTGTGGTGCCACACTCTCCACACCTGCCACTCTTCTACAGGTCACCCTGGCTCCTGCCACCACCAGCTCACTCTTCTAGGGGACTTCTGCCCAGCCTGGTGGTCACTCTGGCTACTCTTCACCTGCCTGCCATTTTCATGTCTCTTCTCCCCAAAAGTCTCTTTTTTCAGTCTGTTCCTTTCCCTTTTTCCTCCCACCCCCCCTTTTTTATTTCCTCTCCTAAAAGCCCAAAACTCCAATTTTCCTCTACACACCATCTAGGTGATACAGTCTCTCTTCTGGGTGGTCCACACCCGGAATTTACAACAAAGTAAAAGCACCCTTCCTGTTTTCCTGTTTAGGCCTCTTTTTTCTTTTCTTTTCTTTTTTTTTTTTTTTTTTTTTTGAGACTAGGTCTCACTATTTTGCCAGTGGAACTGCAGGCTCACGTTGCCTGTGAACCATGGACTCAAGCAATCCCCAGCCTCAACTTCCCAGGTAGCTAGCTGGGATTACAGGCATGCACCACCATGTCCAGCTATTTTTGGGGGGACTAGGTCTCGCTATGTTGCCCCAGGCAGGTCTCAAGCCATGATTCCCCGTCCCAGCCGTGACTCCATAGGCTGTTGCTTACAGGCACACACCACCATGCCTGGCTCTAGGCCTCTTTTACCTCTTTGTTTTCCAAACATAGCTAATGGCCTCAGTGCCTAAATTTTAATACTGCCCGTATGGGTGTCCCAGCTTCAATTTGATTCAAGCAAATTTAAATTTGTATTTTGCAAACAGTAAGTAGTATCAAATATTTTTAGCAGTACTTTAAATTTCCTGAAAGTGCTACACTGTATACTTTCTATGTGCTTTCATGCAAATTATTGCCACTTTTCAGAGTTTAGCACAAAACTGCAGAGATTCCTCCTGTTACACCATTTGGGAAGTGGGACATACAGAAGCAAGAAGTTGCGCTGCTTATTCTGTCTGTGTAGACCTTGGTCATTCCATTTCACATTAGCATTGACCATCACTAAAACTGATTCTCTTTATTTAAACATGGATAAGCTCTGCTGAGTATAACTTGAAGTATTTTTTTATTCAAACTTGAGGTTTGTTTGTTGTTGTTTTGTTTACTGCTTTCTTTTGCAAGAAAAGTCAAAGGAGGCTGGTCAAGCAATTGTGGAAGTAATTGCTTTCTGAAGGGTTAAAATGAAGGGTTAAAATGGAAGGCCAGAGGTGGAAATAGGAGAAGTAACCTGGGCTTGATGCCTCAGACTTGCTACCTAATTTCTTTTTGTGCATCTGCTGCATTCAATCCTTATTTCCTCTAAAGCCATGTTATAAATTAGAACTTTTTTTTTATTCTTGGAAACTCAATTGATCATATAAAATTACACCCAACATTGATCAAAAGCTTACAGGAAAATATATTCAGGATAATATTTTGCAAATACTGGAAACACGTAAATGCTTCTTTTTAATTATTTATTTTGTTGATGGAGCACTGATTTACAGCATTGCATATAATTTAGAGAGATAGAGCTGTCCCTTTCAGGCTGTCCCCTTCAGACCCATCAACAAAACATGCGTCGTCCTCCATCATATTCCACTGTGCACTTCCACTGTGTTTTCTCTTCTCCCCTGCCCCTCTGGCAGTCCCAGTTCTAAAATCAGATTACTAGGATTTTTTACAAGATTGGCTTTAACTGATACTTTGTCTACCCATTTCACACATATATGTGGCACCATCTAGCATTTGCCTTTCTTCTGACTTATTTTGCTTAGCATAACCATCTCCAGTTTTCAACCAGGCTACCTTTTCTGATAGCTGACACCTTTGCAGTTGAAGTTTTCTTTTCTTCTGACAAATATTCTTTTTTCCTTAAAAGTACTTCAGTTCAATAGATGGGACAAATGAACATTTGAATTATTAAATATTTTTCTGATTAAATCTAATTTTGACACACTATGATAGCTATTCATTCAATACAACACATTCATGTTTATTGTGACCTGACTGTGCCCAGACCAACGGAAGTGGCGAAGGAGGACTTGAGATAGGGTGCAGCTTAGCCTCTACTGAAGGAGAAACAAAATAATCAAAGCCAGTGAATCAGCAAGACCATTTCAGATAGTAATCAAGTCCATCATGAGCAGGAGTAAATTAGATCAGAATTTCAAGGAGGTGCTGTAATATGAGCAAGGGCCTGAAAGATGAGGAAAGTCTGCCATCTCTGAGTCTGAGTCAATGCTCTGGGCAGAAAAGAGCAAAGTGTGGGAAGCTGGTGTTGACTTACTCAAAGGGCATGACTTGCTCAAAAGGTCAGTGTGGTGGGGGAGGACATAGAGGGGGCAGGAATGGTGGAGATACAGAAGTCCAGGCCTCAGAAGTAGGAAGGACTGACACACTGAAGGCTTTGTTAGCCGTAGTGAGGTATTTGGAATATGTCCAAAATCCTAGGAGATTTCAATATATGGGAGTTCACTTATATAATTCTCCAGAGACTGTACAAAATAACTCAATCCTGCATCCCCCGTGTTCCTCAAATGCACCCAGGATGCTCTCCTGAGGACACTGTCCCTACTTCCTCTGGCATTTGAATGCTATCTCCCCTTGATATTCCCAAGACTTGCTCCTTGTTTCCAACATCACCTAACCATGAAGGGAATCGCTGTAATTCCATTTGAAATAGTCCATCTCTCCAATTTTTTTGCCTTGCCCTTATTTCCCTTCAGTATATTATCTTACTCTACACTTGCCATCATTTATTCACCCACATTATCATTATTTTAGTTATTCTCCATCTCCATGTCAACAGAATTTAATACAGGAGGGCAAGAATTTGTTTTTTATTGACTATTATATTTCTAATGCCTAACATTTTTAACATATTCTCAGCAATTCTCAATATATAGCTGCTGATTCAGTGAAGGAATTCAATGAATATGACAACAGTTCCTAACTTCATGTTCCTAGTGGATTATTCAGACATTTCTTCTTTAGGGTTTATAAATACAAAGAAATATGAGGCAAGTGAATCTTATGCTCATTTTACTGGATTTATTATTTGAACACTTATTTTCTTAAAAATTTTATTTCTTGACATACTACAATATATCCTCCCGGATTCTGTGTAATTTATTATACATATAAAACTTCAAACTGTAGAGGATATTATCATACAGCCTTAGGAAAAAAATATATTTTCCCCCCTCCTATTCACCTCATATCTTTTGAGGGGAAAGATACAGATATAAATCCAGTAAGTAATTAGCTCCCATAAAATAAGTTACAGAAATAATATATTCGATTCTCTCTTGTCAAGAGTCCCAGAAGCAAAAGCTCTCCATTGCTGAAGGCTTTCTCTGGTCTTGCACCTGTTTCATGCGGTTCATGGGATATGGCAGCAGCTCTTTATTGGAAATGACATTTTTTTTTACTACATACACAAGACCTATCAACTATTCAAACATAGCCTTGCATATACCACTGTGTCTGCTTACATGCTGAGCCAAGTTTTACAACCCAACTTTTCTATTCATTGTGTCTCTCCAATCCGTTCTATGTTGTAATTAGTTTATAATTATTCTTTCTAAAGTTGATTAGTCAGTTCCTCTTGAGTATCAACTCTTTCCCAGGGACACAATGGATATGTGTTTACAAGTCCTTAAGTCCTTTACACGTTTTTACCTTTGGATTACATTATGAGTTGCATATTCAGAGATCATTTTCCCCACCATCCCCCCTTTAACAATCATAGTTACCAGTGGACCCTAATGGCCTAATGTAAGAAAAGTTATGAGACACTGCATTATGAAAATCTGTACTGATGAAAGGTTGTTATCAAAACTATTGTTTAATGGATTACACATAACAGAATACCATAGACTCTTAATGGGGCCCCAGTGGGGAAATTCCTTACAAGGTTTGCTGCTATGTGAAGGATCTGAGGAATTTCTTTTACTGACAATGACAATAACACAAATTTCTTGTCTGCTTCTCTCTACAGGCTGCTAGAACAAAGAATTCAAGTTAGATTATATGCATTGTATGCGGTAGCTTTACTCCTGACTTCATTTTATTTTACCTATTCAAGTTATTCTTTAATTCTCTCTCAAAAACTTATCTCCTAATGTTTGCGAGTTCTTTAATTTGGAAAAAAATTATAGAAAACTTCATTTATAATTCACAAAATGTACTATTGTGAATATAAAGTTGATTGAAATAAACTCTGCTCCTAAGAACCTCATGATCTAATGGAATACATATATACAGAACCAATAAATTATAATATTTTCTTAAATGCTTTAATAGATGCATAGAGGATACAGAGATTGAACAGAATGGTATAATAAATTTTTCAGGCTTGGCAGGTGTTCATAAGGGCTTCAAAAAGGTAAATCCATCTTTAAAAGCTGTATATATAAGGTGTTCGTAATGTGCAAATAAGGAGGGGAAAAGGATGAGTGATCAACTTGTGGAAATTGTGGCATACTCAGAGACATTTAAGGATCTGTATTCAAGGAAACAAATGGGATAAAATATACTAGTCAATAAATAGAGGGCCTTGCCTACAGCCCTAATCAGTTTTAAACTGTGATTATGATTAAAGACTCACAAAGGATGTTATTAATAATGATATATTAATTCCAGAAAGATAATGCTGGGAGCAAGATGATGACTTACTGAAAGTGAAGTAAAATTTATGTTACAGAACTGTTATGGGTTTATTATATAGGTTTACTATTGGTTTGTACTTAATCATTAAACATCTTTATTCTGAGATCTATTTTTTGTATAGGCACAATCATTCCAGACTTTGGTAAATGATGCTCAAAGTGAAGTCTTGGTCCAACAATCATGTTTTACACAGAGCTAAAATATTTTTCCAAGTCTCATTGCAATGAATGAGGACGTGCCTTTTTTCCAGAGGAATGCCTCCTCTGATGCTGTTGCGTATACTTTCATCTGAACTCTGTTCTGAGTTAGAAAAAAAGCCTGAATTGCACAATTTTTCACTGTACACTTTCCATCTAAGAAGATATTATAGTAAGACAAGTACAAGGATATGATGCCAAGTTAAAGTCTTGGGAGTATTGATTTAAAATATCCAAGGCTAACAAAGGCAGGTTGCATATTCCATCACGTGAAACTGACAAAACATAGTGTGATACTTCTGATCAGCCTCTGTTTGGCAGTCAGATCTGTTGTACAGAACTCCAACAGGATGAGAAGCGTAGTGAGTAAGGAGCACTGTGTTTAGGAGTGGGAAAGTTCACTTTCTATTTTTCCCTTCAAATAACTATTCTCTGCACTCAGTCTGGAAAGGAAATGAGAAAAAAAGTTTTCTCTGCATGTTTGGGAAGGAACAGTCAGTTTAGGGCTCAGATTTTTTCATGGTCTGTAGTTGCCAAAGCCATACTAGCTGAAAGATGACAACTACATCAGGATACCTTGATAGTTGCAGAAGCTGTAGATTGTTTTTTTCTGGTGTTGAGAAAAAAAAAAAAAAGATGTTACCTGTAATTGGCAGCATTACAATGATAATTAGGATTTATTCAAAACTAGCCTGGTCAAAGCAAATTCATGCATTACAGAATCCTAGAAATTTAATGCAGGAACAGTCCTTAACTCTATGTAGTCTAAGTCATATGACCTCATTTTAATTGTTTCTACTACTATCTGATCAGTAGTACATAGCCAGACTCATATTTAAAATGTTCAATTCCAGGAAATCCCGTTCACTACATTTTGAGTAGCCCTGTTAGAAAGTCTTCCTTTTATTGAACTTTTATACGTACATGAACCTTGCCCTATAATATAGGCCAAGTTATCCTGATGACCATAAGGATAGTTATAATCCTTTGTATCATTCATAATTCAAACCACTCTTTCACTCAATAGCCTTCAGAGTATAGGAGGAAAGATAAATGACACTACATTCATCTCCTTTGTCACCCATTCTTTTCTGCTCTAACTTAGAGGTACATGGCCATCTAAGGACCTTTACATCCACTCTGCCTACAGTCAAAGCTGGTCAAATTCCATTATTCTATTCCAACCCTGCTTCCTATCTTTTCAAGACTTAATTACAAAGAGAAGATCATATACATTTCTATACAGTAAAATATATCAGTCACGTTTGGTACTCTTCCTTATTTTTATATTCAATGTTTCATTTTCAAGTAGGTAGTCCCCTTTCCATAACAGACCAGCCTGACAATCACACTGATCTGCTCTTGTTAAAATCAGTTTCTCAGGACAAAGCTATTTTTAATATTCTGATTTGTATTGTATTTCTACTTATGAGCCCAATTGAGCATTTTAGTTTATAAAGTCACTTTTCTGAAATTGAAACTCCATTCATTTAAACCATATTTAAAGCCAGCTTTTTATCTTCCCTGTCCCTTCGTTCCCATAACTGTAGATAGTGAAAGAAGAAATAGTAACAGTATATGTACCTCCATATCCTATAATTTTCTGTAAAATATTTCATAGTCACTAAAGTGTTTCACTAGTTTTTCTGGGAGGTCATCTGTTCCACCATAAAATCAGTGGAGTGAATATAATAACAAAATATATGATCCCAGCAGATTGTTACAGTTCTAATAAATTCCAGGAAAATGACACAAATTTCACATGAATTTGCCAACTCTTCACAGACCAGATTTTCTTTACCCAGGCTGTAGCACACAATAAGGCATTGGGTAACCATTAAGGTGGGCATTAGTTTGTTTTCCAATTATGAATTCTATACATCAAGCTTTATAATTAGAATTAAATAAGATTATTTAGGTGTTTTAAAATTAGCTAATTGTTCTGGAAGTAAGATAAACTAGAATTTTAATCATTGCTTTTCCATTTAAAAAGACCTTTTTTTCTTTATTTATATATAAATTTCACATCATTGTAATCCCAGGGATTTATCCCCCCGCCCTCCTCTCCATTCCACCCCTTTCCCTCCTGCTCAAAGTTGTGTGCTTCAGTTTGGTGCTTAGCTTGTTTTGACTTTTCCTCAAGGCTTTTGTTTATTTTTTCACTATATCCCAAATATTAGTGAAACCATTTGGCTTCTGTCTTTTTCTTTCTGACTTGTTTCTGCTAATATGATTTCTTCTAAGTACATCCATGTTGTCATAAAATCATCGAATTTGTCATTTCTAATTGATTGGTAATATCCTATTGCAGATGACATTTCACTGGTGACACGGTGGTGGGATAAATTTGGGTATACACAACAATATAAGAAGTATATATATATAAAATCAATAAAAATAAAATTAATAAAAATTCTGTTGTTTGTAAAACAAATAATCATGGCGATATTAGCATCATCACCTGCAAAAGGCAGGAAAGATACCTTTCACTGTGAATAGAGTCTTTGACACTGAGTATGAAATCAAATTGATGATGCTTGATAAAATATCACACATAAAGTTATTCTGGGCACTAAGGAAGTGAAGTTTGTAGAACCCTATCTTTAAGGAGCTATCACTTGCATGCTGCACCTTTCTTTAAACAATTTTTAAAAATTAC
This sequence comes from Uropsilus gracilis, assembly GCA_004024945.1. Taxonomy (NCBI): domain Eukaryota; kingdom Metazoa; phylum Chordata; class Mammalia; order Eulipotyphla; family Talpidae; genus Uropsilus; species Uropsilus gracilis. The sequence goes on along the minus strand of PVHY01000604.1, from coordinate 132,310 downwards.
CTTAGGAAAATGAAATTCATGTGTTTTAGGAAGATGATTGTTCTTGTTACCATTTTCTAAGAGGTCAGCCCTTTTCTGCAGAGTGGGATTGTGAAAGAAGAATTGATATGAATCCCACCATGCAATCACTACATGTAAGGACTAAATTATAGAATGACAAGCTACAACTGAAGCCAGAATTAAATCAGATATATATCATTTAAAGATATAGATTAGATTAGCATAGTGGGTCATGAGCTCAGAGACTGGAAGTGACTCATTAAAGTTATGTAATGACATGATATGTCAACAAGCAGAAGCACTCTGAAGAAAATATGACTTAAAGATACACTAGACATCAATAAAATAAAATACTAAGGTATAAATCCAATAAAGTGCATATAAAATTTATATGAGGAAATCTGGTAAATATTTTAAGAAGTAAAATCAAAGGACTAATGAGATACAGCACTCCCTACTCAGGATAGTTAAGGCTGTTAAATGTCAGTTTTTCTCCACTTGATCTATACATTTAACGCAAAACAAGTCAAAATCTAGGAGGGTATGCTGTGGATACTGACAAACTGATTTTAAACTTTTTATGGAGAGGCAAAAGATATAAACATTGAAGGAGGAAAACAAAATTAGAGGACTTATATTACCTGAGTTTGAGACTTATACTATATATATATCCAGAATAAAACAGTGTGTTACTGGTGAAAAAAAAATAGACAAATCCATCATTGAAAAGGTAACCCAGAAATAGACCTTCATATTCATAACCAACAGATCTTTTGACAAAATAATAGCAAAAACCAGAAACAGTCTTTCAATAAATGATGTTGGAACAGCTGTTCATTCACACACAATAGCACTTTGATACAAATCTTACATCCTTCACAATATTTAACTCAAAATAGTTAGGAACAAATATAAAATGCAAAATTTTAAAACTCCTAAAAGATAACATTGGATAAAACCTAAATTATTTTGAGTAGGATGATAAATCTTTAGACAAAATTCCATGAAAGAACTAACAGATGAGGTAGACTTCAATAAAATTAAAATCTTCTGCTCTGTAAAAACAGTGCTGAGAAGTCACAGACTGAGAGAAAGTATCTGCAAAAGATCTAATAAAAAGCCAATATCCAAATATACAAAGAACTCTTAACAATTAACAATACAAATGCCAAACAACTTAATTTAAAAAAGAATGAGTCAAAGATCTTAGTAGATTCCTTCACAATGAAGGTGCCTAAAAAGCATGTGAAAAAATTCCACATCATATATCATCAAGGAAATGCACTTTAAAGCTATATTGAGAGACTAGTGCACACCTCCCCATGCTGGCCAAAATCATCCGAAACACTTATGGCATCAAATGTTCATGAGGATATAGTGCCTCAAGAACCATCATGCACTGGTGGTAGTAATGAAAAATGATAGTCACTTTGTAAAATAGTTCTTAAAAAATTAAACATGTTCTCAACACTATGATCCAGCAATAATATTCATGAGAGTAACACAAAGAAGTGGAAAATTGATGTCCACACAAAAACCTATTTACATAGTTCTACAGTAGCTTATATTCATAATTGCCCAAACTTGGAAACAACTAAGATGGTTTTCAGTAAGTGAGTGGATAAACTGGTACATTAAGACAATGGGATATTATTCAGGACTAAAATGACGCAAGTTTTCACATCATAAAAAATGCATACATAATAAATGTGATAAACTATAATAAATGTATACTACTAGGTAATGATTTCAACTATACGACATTCTGAGAAAGGCAAAACTATGGGTACAATAAAATGATTCATTGATACCATGAAAAGGGTGAGAGGGAGGAAAGAGGAAGAGTCAGAGCACCAAGGATTGTCTTACACTGGCAGTGAAAATATTATACATGATATTTAATGATGGAGGTATATAATTATATTTCAAGAAAGATGCAAGACCAAAAAATAAGTCCTAAGTGAAATTTTTGCCTTTGGAGATTATGATGTATAGTTTAATCGTTGGTAAAATGATGTACATTGCAGTGGATGCTATTCATATGCATGTGTGTGTTAGAGGGTGAGGATGGAATTATAATGTTAATTGCTGTGCCTTCTGCACAATATTATTGTAAAAGTCTATAAGATATAAAATCTTAAAAATATACTGGAAACATGTAAGAAAACTAATTAAATATTAATCATGTTGTACAAGGGAGAGGAGACTATTAAGCTGTATATTCATGGGGGAAAAAAAAAAACTAAACTAAAACACCATCTCCAAATGTAAGAAGTAATTATATTCAATATATAAATACTGAACTAAGAAAAATCAATGAGCAAAAAAAAAAAAAAAAAAAAAAAAAAAAAAAAAAAAAAAAAAAAAAAAAAAAAAAAAAAAAAAAGAAAAGAAAATGTTACTAGAAATTGAAATGTAAATGTAACTAAGACCATCTTTTCTGGCCATCAAAATAGCAAATCAAAGTCATTTAAATTAGTTACTTATGATTAACTAATCACATTATGTAATGACATCTGAAGTTGGAAAGAGAAGAAAGGAATTTGATTCCATTATCTACTTCTGAGACTTCTCTGCCTTATAATATCCTGTTTACTAATCACTAAAAGTGGCTTTACAGTTCATGTACCCACTTTTAGAATTCTAAACAATACTTCCAAGGTACAAATTAAAAATTGAAATTCACTGAGATTACAATAAGATTATTTAAAGAAAAATGTTACTTAATGGATATGACCTTTCCGATTCAACATTAGTATTTCTCTATTCAAATTCCACATTTCTGTAATTAGGATTTCCCCTCACACAACCTGTGGGTAGTTAACAATGACACCCAGTTTATTAGCTTGGAAATTTTCTAAAACGTGTCACTTTTATTTAATTTGCCAATGTTTATAATATCTGAAATTGTGTAAATGGCTTGAAGGATAAAAAATTTGGGACTGATTTTGGTCTACTAAAATAGAGTAAGTTATACAGCTTTCATGAAAATAATTACAAAGCAAATTACTTAATGCCACTAATGCATTCACAATACAATTATCCCATCGCTATATACTTATAATCATATTTTACAACTATTTCTTGACAATTTCTTTCTTCAAATAAGTTTTAAATACTTTCATATTCATAAAATAGGGAACACACTTTATACCATGTAATAATATAATTGACTACCAAGTCTAAATATTTTACAGATTAGAGACTGCTCATAGAAAGATTTCTGTATTTCCCATAAAATTTAATATTTGGTAGAGCATGTATGAACTAAATGTCTTTTTAAGTATATATTTTATAAGACAGTATTTTTTTCTCAGCCCTACTATTTTCCCACATTGAAAGATACTTAGTTGAGAAAACTATCCATTTTATTTCTCAAGGAAATAACCAAAAGCTCAAGTTTCCTGTGGTAGTTAGTTAGATATAATTACTACATATTTGAATATTTTTCCTGTAGTTTATTTAGAGTTGCAAAATATGCGGAGCAAAAAGTCTATAGAGGAGTTTATGTATCTTTTAGATGATATAGCTTATGCTCAATGGCAATTTAAGTTGTTTTATACATGATGCTAAAATGTTTTACTTTTAGAGGTAATTTTAATTCATTTCTGGGGTGCAAAGTGTTTTCTTGTCTTTGAACAGTAATTTACAATTTATTGAATCTGCAAAGAAAGAGCAAACACTTTCAAAATTGGAAATATAAATTGCTAAATATATAATGCAAAGGCATTTAAGGTTTTTTTTTTTTCAGTCTCTACTTTTCTATATCAATATGCTAAGATGTTTTAAAATTAGTTTTAAAAAAGACCAAATGTTAAAGAAGAGATACAGTGAGTCATGGACAGGTTATTAAGTCATATCTCAATAGTTTATAAATGAATTTGATTTTGTTTTGTACATTCAAGAGTATATAACATTTTCCCTTGTACAAGTGAGGGAAGAAATTTTTTCCTCCAAATGGGCTTTCAGAATCTAGCTAGTCTAGTCTAGCCTAGTCATTACAAATGAATTGGCACTAGCCTCAGAAATCTTTCTCTTTGACTTTTACTTTTGGCCTTTATTTAAATATAATTAATTCCACTTTTATATTATATAGTTTATATTTTTTTAAGCTACCTTAAAAGTCCAATGTGAAATGAACAATTTCAATAATAGAGAACACAGGACAAATCTTTTTTTATATAATTTAGAAAAAAAAAAGAAGTTATAATCATAAAACATTTATGTTTATATATAAATGCATACGTACACATACCTGTGTGAACATACATGAAGTTTAGAGAGTAGAGCAAGTATACATGTATATACATGCATAATACACAATGGATACTAAATATTTGTTAATTAAATTTAGCTATGATTAAGACAATTCTCTTAGATTGCTGGTCATGAAATAATAACCTTAATTGAGTATACTTTTCAAAACCAGATTGTAATATTCAGTGTGACAATCACACAACTCAGAAAAATAATACAAGGATGGTCTAGGTGAGGATAGTCATTACTAAATATCTGAAAATTCTAATTTATAGTTAGAGGGCAAACTAACAATATAACAACAAATATAAGACCTAAAATAAAATAAAATATTTCATTAATATCTCATAATTAAATAAATAAATAATAGCAATAAAATTTAAATAACTGCACTGAAGACAGTTTGAATGAATGGAAAATGTTTTTAAATTAGGGTTTTTAATGCGGATTTGAAAGAAAATCAAAGCAGTACCAATAACACCTTTGGAAAAATAAAGCCAGATTATCATCAGTTTACCTACTAGAAAAGGTTGTTGACAGATGCATAATATAGTACGTCATGAAGAAGTATATGATGAATCTTCTTAAGGAAGTCTGTGCTTCATAGTGCTTCAAATCACTAAGGAACGCCATGTTTTATTCGTGTTTCTGAGAAACATACCTCAGGTTAGGGCAGATAGAACCTTGCTTTCAGACACGGTACAATTAGCCAGAATACTTCATATAAGAGAGAAAAGTGATGGATTGAAACATTACAAACTAAAATGTGATGGTTAACTGAAGGTTTTAAGGGTTCAAATTCAATTTCATGCTAACTCTTACAGGTGTAGTTTTGTCTGCTGGGAGGGATAATATGTCTAGTTGAGAGTCTTACCGGTTCCCGAAGTGCTTTTCAAAACTGCACCTCTTGGGATAAGCGATACTGGTAGGTGGTGAAGGACACTATGGTTAGACCAAGGACTGACCAGCAGGAAAGAAATTCACAAGACAGGCATAAAAATAAACCATAATGACAATTTTAGTAAGAATTATTAGAGCTGATCACTACAGCTAATTACTCAGACCCTGACATTCTCTTTCCCAATCCTAAGACATTTGAAATGGAAGCCAATTTGTGGTTAGAGTATTGTGTGGTGACTATGAAATTAGAGAAAGGAGGTGGGGTTGTTTTAAAATCTATGATATGTGGATATAATCACTGTTAGCTTACAAAGTTACCTGCCAAAGTTGTTTCCTCATAAAGCGCTTGATGTCTCATAGATTTTTATTTTTATCGCCACTGTTTCCATGAAGAAAACCTTTTATTCTGCTAACATGCACTTTCTCCAGACACGCTACAGTGAACTTGATACTGTATTTTATTTACTCAATTTTACATTAAGCACTTCCCAGGCAAACCTTTCCCAAATCCCCATCTACACTATAATAGGAAATGACTGAAACCAATTGATTCCTTTAAGTTAAAAACCTTAAGTTTGGGTCCAAAGCATCACACAGAAGCATTTGCTTTAGTTCAAATTGTTTTCTTTAACAAGTTAATCCTGTTTACATATCAGGAGATTGCACAGAAATTCTCAGAGAACTTAATGTGATAAAACTTTGTTAAGCTTTGTATAAAAAAATTGAATATTAAAGTTTTTTCAAAGCAAAACAGAAAATTTACATGCACTTTTAAATAAAAAGTGACACTTGAGAGTGGGTTGTCAAAGGATAGGGTTTCCTTTCAATTAAATTCCACAAATATTGAAGAATACATTATGCAGCTAGCTAGCTATCATAGGTCAAACATAACTAAGACACCAACTTTCCTTTCTCTCAAGAATGTCAAGATACAGAAAAGAAACTAACAATTTACTAAGTAACTGATCCCTGTCACTGGATGAATAGTAGCTCCCATTTGGGAATTTTCAGAATCTTAGTTTATGAAAAGAGTAATGAGAATAATTTGTTTCCAAAATAATACAATTTCTTGTGGAAAAACCTACAAATACAGATAAAAAAAAAAGTCCCCATAGTAAAAACTGAGGATTATGCATAAAATTTTCTGTACTTAAAATATTGAATGTCTTCTTTAATCAAATCTTCTTCGATCACATTACAAAAGTACATAGAAAAATGAAGCAAACAAGTGAAAGAGTATTATTTAATAATAAAAACAAAAATTACCAACTGGGAAAAATTATAGTCAGTACTTTCCAAAATTCATTTGGATTCTCTCTTTACATATGCATATTTGCAGCTGTAAATAGATGTAGAACAAAATATAATTTTATTAAAGTTAGAATTACATTCTAAAGAATGTAAAGTTGCTAAAAATTACTACTACCTGAATTTATCCAAAAAAGGAACTAAATTACAGAAATATTTGTATGAAATTTTCTTTATTATGTAGATTTTTTTTTATTGAAGTGATACTGGTTTACAGCTTTGCACATAATTGAGGGAAATAGGTTCACATCTTCTCAGACATACATAACTAAGCCACACCTACTACAGGAGCAATCCAAATACCTTTGCCATAAGCACGTGAGCCCTCTCTTTTGACCTTCCCCTTCTAGTAGCCTCAATGAAAATGAAATTATTCATATATATATGAATATATATAGTTTCTGCATGTATTCATTGTTTGGTTCTTCAAACCTCTGTAATATGGAGATAGTGGAGGGAATATAAAATGTTCCTTAGTATTAAATGGTAAAGTGTGACCAAATCATAACTGAATCATAACTGATCCAGATCCAGCAGAATTTAATAAAAATTGAACAGGAGGGAAAAAAAAAAAAAAACCACAGAAGATATGAGTTATTACAGGACAGGGAAAATTGTATGGAAAAATAAAGAGGGGAAAGCATCTAAATTGAGTAAGGAAATAGGGTAGGATATCAAAATAAAGGTAAAAAGAATAAATACATACTCTTCATTCAGTCTCTCAATTATTTTGACTAGGAATAAGTGATTGCTTTGGAGAAAATTGGCTGTGTTAAGATCATAAGATTGATCTGGGTTCAAAACATGACGGACTTGAGTGTTACTCCAAAATGTCTCCCTCCTTCCCTCTCTTAATTTCTCCTTTTCACCAAAATAACAGATGGTGGAAAAGGTGGCATGTCACACATAAAAAGCAGTATTTTAAGATAATAACTCAGGGTGCACCTGGACGGTATGGACTTGAGAGTTGCAAGCAAAAAAGTAAGGCATATTTTGTGATCATTCATGAATGAAATTATACATTTTTTTTCAAAAAGAAACTACTTAGCTATTTGTTCGATGACAAAATATTTTTCAGTGTCAAAGATGTTGACCCTTACAGAAGTGACCCTTATGATTCCTTATCCTGTTATTTTAGAGTTCACACTCCAGTAGCAAAATAATCGTGATACATGCTGGTGAGGCATGAAATTTTATATATATATATATTTACTATATATAGTTATATATAAGTATATATATTTTATATCTATTGCTATATATACATATATATATATAATATCTTGGAAATTATCCTAATCTAGAAGGATCAGGAAATAATGCCCTTAAAAGTGACTGAAAACTCACTGCTTCATATGTTGAAACTTTAACTTCAAATATGCATTTTTGGACATGAGATATTTGGGATGTAGCTAGGTCATAAGACTGGAATTCTCATGATGAGATTAGAGGCTTTCTATGAAAAAGAAAACAGTGTTTCTTCCTACTCATGCTTCCTTCTGTAAGAACACAATGAGAAGAAGGCATCTGAAAGCCAGAAGGATGTTTTCTCACCGGACACTCCATCTACTTGCACCTCAGTCTTGGTTTTTTCATCTCCCAGACTGAGAAATGGATGTTCTGCCATCTGGGTCCCCCAGTATATAGTTTGCTATCGCAGCCCAAACTGACGAAGACACTTAGCCCTACAGACAGATGAAGAGGTAACTAGGTAAAGTGCAAGAGAAAGAAAGACAGGAACATACTCCAAGCATAAAGAATAAACTGTAAAAATCCTGAGATGTGATAAAAATTTCATGATGAGTTTTCTGGAATTTTCTATGATGTCCAAAACCCTCTGATAAACAAAGTGACTGAAAAGACTTAACACTAAAAGATCAATCATGATTCATGGGCTTCCTTAGTAAGATAATTCCTCTAGGTAAAAATTATAAAATGCATTACAAAGTTGTTAGAACCAAAATATATAATTTAGGAGAAAGTGAAAACACTAAGTAGAACGGATAGCTGCACTTCTATGTTCCTTTTAGCCCTAATAACAATAGCCACATTACAGAAATATCATTCTACATTCCCAAGGACAGAAAAGAAATCAGGAAAGTCTGGTATACATACATAATGGAATATCACTAAGATTTGGGGGGGGGGGATGAACTCTTGCAATTTGCAACAGCAGGGATGGAAATAGATGGAATATTCAGTGAAATAAATCAGGAGAAAGACAGATAGCAAATGGTGTCATGTAATTGTGGTTTAGAGAGAAGCCAAACAAAGGGTCAATCAAAACCAGGGCATTGACAAACCCCATAAATATGTTTGCAGAATTAAGGATACCAGCATGGCTGAGGGAGAATGAGAGCAAAGTTTGAGGTACCTTAGACTATGGTGGAGGAGAATGGGTGCCTTAGGGTTAGGAGTAGGTAGTCACATACTTCTGAATCACACACTGTGAGTCACACAATGAAAACTCTAAAATAAAGCAAGAAAATGAGTGTGTGTGTGTGCACGCACATGCGCATGCATGCATATTATATATGTATGTGTGTGTGTGTATATATATATATATATATATATATATATATATAAACTTCTAAATAGAGCTTGTAAGATCATTTTGAAATCAGTTCAGACCGGTGACGTATTGCATGGCATCAAACAAGAACCCGAACGTTAAAATTACAGAGACGGAGACAACTATGATAAAAAACTGAATGCTAAGGCATGCGGCTTTATGGCCAGAAACAAGGCCAGCCAATAATCATAACAAAAATAAGATTAGTATGGGGAAGGCTATTTAGCTTGAGAAGAGGAAGGGTGGAGGGGAAAAGTAAACATTTTAATCAAATTCAATACTTTGTTATCGATTTCTCTTTGCCAGACATACCTTGCAGAATACTTATAATGCTTTTGACATTGAGATATTTGGCCAAAGCTATTGGATTAGTCAAGGTAAAAGCTCAGCTTCTGGTGTAATCACTTGTATTCCATTTATATGTGATTTATTCTTTTCTCCACAAGAAGGTTCTTTTTATTGATAAAATAAATGAAATTGGGGATCCCAAAGGGAATTTGATGTCCACTCAGACCAAACAGGTTTGCAAAATGTAAGTAGCAGCCCAAGAAAGGCAAGGCAACTACAAGAAGATTGTAAGTTTCTTCTCTGTCTTTTATTTTTCCTGCTCCAAAGTCAATACTAGTCAGATTTTCTGTCCTTTTAAGCATTAGACAATTAGCTATCCTTGAAGTTTTAAATTACTGAAAGCTGTGCTCCTACATTTCAAATTCAGTTTTTATTTTAAAAACTTGATGTCATTTACTGCCATTAAAATTGCACCTGCTTGTAGTTGGAAACTAAAAAAAAATCTTAAATCTACCACACTTTTACTGTCTACAGAGAAAGTTGATATTTTCTATTTGTGTCACTAAAGTTAAGACAATCGTCAAAAAGATATTGACAAACCTCAAAGCGTCTTGCTTAACAGGATCGGTAAGTTTTCAGATCAGTTCAAGATATCACAACTTTTATAACGTTTTAAAATAATGTACGGGTTAATATTTCATACTATTACAGTAGGTCTTAATGAGAGTTTGTCAAAGACATCAAATACATGAAGAAAAAATGAACTTTCAGTCATAATAAAATAAAATAAGGCAACTCCTAATGAATACACATCAGACCATCTTTATTTGGTGTTAAATATGATGGATATGGAAGAAATGTAAACTCTAGCCCTTTTTTCTTTTATATGTGGCTTCAATCTGGAGTCTGTATTTAGCATTCAAACCCTGAGAATATTAGCACTCAAAGGACCTCATCCCTTAGAGTTCAGGTCCTTTTATTTTTAAACCTAAGAGGCAAAATATTCAAATAAAAAGTTTTAAAGTTAAATAAGTGTGAGAGCAAGTACTAGGGTGAGCTCTAGTTTTCAGTAATTTTACTTTCCTTATTAGTCAAATTCCTCCCCAGTGTAGTACCCTGAATTTTATTTAGTTTTGTAAATTGTGTTGAGTCAATATTGGTTTACAATACTGTATATCATTCATAGAACCACAACTCTTCAGATGCACTTCACACAACTCAGGCAATACCAGGCTAGCGAAAGAAGTGGGCAATGACACCATGGACTAGGGTGGAGGATCGGTTCTTTAATTCATTGCACCCACTTTTCTGAACTCTGTGTGCTCACCAAAGACATCTACTCTTCAAATGCAGTTGACAAAATCATGTCACCTCTTATTTTTCCACCTAGGTGGTATTGGCTGTGCTATTTAGCCCTCTTTCACGCATTGTTTCTCCCTGACTTCCTTGGTTTCATTCTATTCTAGTTCATCCTTTGCTCCCTAGGGCCTTCTCACAGACCATAGGCCTCCTTCACAGACTCTCATTTCAACTCATGTCTAATGCTCACTGTACACATTTTGCTTCAGCTAGTTCATCTACTCCTACGGTACATCTCCAAGTTAGGCTCCACTCTAGGTTATAACTTAAATGGGAATCATTTTAGAGAAAGAAGGTATGTTACTAATAGTGGTAGGAGGATAATAGGATAAAGTGGAACTTTTATGAGTGTACCTAGAGGATTGATAGAACACAAACAGGTTTCTAGTCCATATCTTTCCTGTACTCAAGCCCTTGACGCCATAGCCTTGTATACACCATTTTCTCTCATTCTGGGTTTTGGCCAATAGAATAATAAGAAATGAGAATGTGCCAGTTTATATCTCATCCTCAAGAGAACAAGAGCATGTCTGTTGACCTTTTTGCCTAGCTAGTTTTCTTGTCATTGTACCTCCACTTCTGTGAGAACACCCCAAGCCTGATAGACGACAGAATAAAGATCCTTATAGTATGATGGATCTCTGTGGTGATCAGAAGCCACCGGAAAAGGCAGTTTTGTTGAAGTTGAGAGTTGGATGCCTCAGCCTTCTGTCTTTGACATTCCTCTCCCCACAACTCTAGTGAAGTCAGCACCAGTTTATGGTTTTCTGGAGCCAACAGGTCTACCCACCTACCTTGAGCCAAGTACAGACCAGGTGAGGCTGCTCCCCCCTTTTGTATCTGTCTTTAGGAGTCTAAAAAGAAATCAGCTATGAGCTAAATGGACCAGCCAAGAGCCAGCTAAGTGGATCAATCAGATTTGAGCCCACTTCATTAGTTCATTACTCAGGTTGAAAAATGGAAAATGAGTTGATTGGCGCTAATGGGTCTAATCAGGTGCTTAGGGTTTAAAATGGTCCATTTTCTAGGGTGGTCATCCAGAAGGGAACAGAAAGAAGAGCAAGAACCAGCTTGAGTCAGTGCACAGTCAAGCCTCCCAGAAGAGAGAATTTATTGTCCTTCACAGAACAAACCAGAAGCAGTGCTCAGTCAGCCTCTGAAGAGAACAAATCGGTGGACCACTTTCAAGGAAGTTAGCAGCCGACTTTCAAAGAGGAAGCATTCATCAGACCACCTTTGAAGAAGGATCCTGCTTCAGCCTCTGAAGGGAGAGACACGCGGAGTATTTCACCTCTCATGGACTCCGCAAAACTGCAAGACTCCGTAGAACTTCGTGCTCACTGAATAAACCCTGTTGTTGTTGGAACCTCAACCTGAGCCGTCTAGCAAGTAAGCCTCAGTGTGAGTCCTTTGTCTGTGACCTGTCCCCCTCCTGGGCCGCTGTTCCTAAGTATTGTTTGAACTAGGTTTCAGCGTGCCTATAGCACCCTTTTTGAGCACTCTTTTAATATTGTTTCAGTTGTTTGTTTGTTTGTTTTAATCTTTTGCACTGTTTTAAGTACATTTAGCACTGTTGCAGTAGCATTTGAGACGCGGAAGATTTTGAAGTTACACCTGCTCACACCATCAGAATTCAAGCATCCACCTGACTTAGTCTGAAAACAGAGATACTAAGTGGCCCGACTGAGATCAGATCTTCCAAGACAAACCCAATTTTTATTGCTGACCTACCAAGTAATGGTTTAAATATACTTCTTGTATAAAACTAAAGTAAATTGCGGTGGTTTATTAGGCAGCATTACCGTGACAATAGATAATCACGTACAAGTCCAAGCCCTCTTCTGAGAGATTGTTATACTAAATATCTTTACCTGAATATTCTGCAGATATTTCAAACCCGATAAGCCTAAAATAAAGTCAAAATATGGCAGAGATGTAGTCCTTTACCTATATTCCCTCAGAAGCCAGGTTTTCAACTTAAAAATTTGAGATGTTAATATTATTAATTCCCATCTTTCCCCTAATTCCAGCAGGAAAGCTATTCTTAGTGAATCTATTTCCTACATATTTTTCTAAGGCAGTTTTTTCTTCTAGCAAAACTCACTGGTTCTTCTCAATCAGGCCCTCACCAAAAAACAAACAAACAAAAACAAAACAAAATAAAAAAAAACCCTCTTGTCCTAATGCAGTCATTAAACATAATGCATTATTTTAGCTCATATATCCAGTACTGGAGAAGTGGGAAAGTGTTGCTAAGTTTTCTCTAGGACTTAATTTCCTTAGAGAATCCATATTGACATAGATTGATAGGCCTTGCAAACTTTTCATCTGGACTATAGCCATAGTCTACCCAGTTATTTTACCTTTAGTTTTGTCATTTCTTTTTTTTTAAATTTAAAATGATTTCTTTTTAGTGTTTTAATCATTTGAATACAACAGACTTAAATAATATATTTAATACCTTGTTAAATCTGGATCAGTTTAGAATTGAGATATTGATTTATATATAATATTTCAGGGTATACTTCAAGGTATGGCTACCACAGAAACATAAATCTTCAAGAAATACCAGTATCCCTGTGGATAGGATATTATGTAGCTAGATTTATAGAACAAAATACACTCACTTTAGTCCAAGCTAATTTTGCTCCCCCCATTAAATATCAGTTTCTATTTCCTTTATTTGATATCCGAAATAATCAAATTGTCTTCACAATCCATAGATTCTATGAATATAAAATTATTAGAAGTAAGCATATTTAAGATATTGACATCATGTTCAGAGGACCTGAAATAACAATGCAATTAACAGTATTCCTTCTGCCTCTATATGAGGCATATTTCCATATTTGTAATCAGGAAGTACTCTAATAAATTCCTATGGTTAATTTAAGTCAGGATATAATCAAGAAAGTAACTTTACTAGTAGCTGAAATATGGATTATAAAAATTTCATACATTTTTTTTAAAAACTTGATGCAAAAATTTTAGTCATTTAAAGTTGGCATCATTCACTGGGAACCAAATGGGGAAATGGGAGAGAGTCTTTACTTTTCTATAAGTTATGGTCTTCTATAAGATATGATTTATTTTAGCCTCTGTCACTGTTTTTATCTAAGGTGGATTAATTTTAAGAAGAAAAGTCTTTCCTCTCTAACAAAGATGTTAGCAAAATTAAAAACAATAATATATTTAATATTATTAATGTATTCTTATTGTTTAACCAGGATCTATATCAGTAGCAATACTTAGTATGAAAACCTGTTGCTGCATTCATGCTTTATAAGGGTTATTAACACTGTCTGATTCACTCAAGTATTCAACATAAGTTTAAAATAGAGTTAAAAAATAAATGGAATAACCATGATGAGCTAGTTTACATGGTACACAACACAATATAGATCCAGAATGACAACTCTTAATATGAAGGACTAATGTTGTTTTTCAAGGTACAAATTCCTTCAATTAGAATGTTTTCATATATATTATAATATCTTTCACAGATAAGAACTGGGATCTTTACTGATATCTATGCAGGAATGAAATTTTCTAAGAACTGCAGTAACTTGCCAAAGCTTCCCCTTTAATTTAATCAGGCCATCAATCAGTAAGTCTAGGTCATACAAGCTAATATTTCTTTACAGCTTAGATACAGTTGAATGATTTTTGGTTTAACTGGAGACAAAATGTTAGTTCCTTATGACATTTAGCAATTCCTGGAGTCATTATTTTGACAGCATCTATTTGACCTGAGAAACTTCTTGCCTATGGAAATCATCTGAGGGAAAAATTTGCTTATAAAAACTCAAGAATGAAAATGACCTTAAAAGTCAACTTTAATTATCTATTAAAAATAAATATAAGTTTCTGCATATGATGATGACAAGATGCAGACTTATAATTTTCTCCATGTAGTTTATAAAAAAGCAGAAAGACAAGAAAATAAGGAATGAGCCTACAAACTAGGAAATATCATTAAAATGTTTCAAAATTCAAGGAGTGTTTACTACGTATACTACATACTAAACTGGTTGAAAGAATTCAGAGAGCTTTGGTTTATAGTTTCTTATCCTTAAAAAAAGTACCCCCCCCCAAAAAAAAGCCTTGAAAATTCTATAAAAACTACCCTAGAGAAGAGATGAGGATTTATGGGACTAGTTATCACCACAGGAAATAGGTCATGGAAGCAACATGCGTTTTTCTGGAAGGAGATTCAAAGACATAAGAATATGCAGTGGGAGCTCCCTCCAAATTTGAGTGAGTCACAAGACCTCAGAAGCAGCCCTTGCTTTTGGGTAAAGAACAAAGGAAGCAGAAAACTCAGGAAACCTTGTAGTTCTTTCTGAATGGAATATATAAGTGGAAAGTCAACACTTTCAGACCAGCTTCCAATTGATTTATTTCATCTTCATTTCATTTTTTCCCCTTAAAATGTAAGATCATTAAAAATGTCAGAGGGAGACAAATTTAAAGAATAAGAGAAAAATAGCTGTCTTTGAAATCTATTCACAAAGAGAGAGAGAAAAATAGTTTTGAACCATAGTTCCAAAAGATTCAAGACAATGCATTACCGATGAAGTTAGAGATTCTAGGAGAGAGAAAATTTCTAAGATGAAGATGATAGGATGTAATGGGAAATAGAGTTTGTAGAAATGGGATACAGGATGACAAATGCCTCTCAGAAAAAACACTGGAAACTATAAGAATGTCTTTATGTGTAATATGTATTTTATAAGTTGAATGCACCAATTCCAAGTATTCAAATGTCTTCTGTTAACTGACTATCACCTGTGGCTGAAACGTAGGCTGGAAGCATTTTATAAAAGTGAGGCCATGGGTATGGTAACACATAACTGAAGTGGTATGAGTCTGTATCTCTGAATCACATAAGGTATTAAGTTTTTTCTCATGTGTACACTGAATATTCTTCAGGACAATATGCTGGCACATTTAAGAAGTCTCAGTAACTTAAAATAATTAAATCATGTGAAACATGTTCTTCAACTACAATGGAATTGAAAAAGGAAACAATAATATCAATGACAGGTAGAGATTTGTGCTATTCACAATCATGTGCAAATTAACACAATCCTAAGCAGGATCAAAAAGGAAATGATAAGAAAACTTAAGAAATATTTTGACAGAATTGAAAACAAAAAACACAATGTATTAAAATTTACAGAATGTTTCCCTAGTACTAACAGGAAATCCATAGCTGTAAATGTTAAATTAAAAAGCAGAAGAAAAAAATGATAAATAGAATGAAAATAAGTGAAGCAGAGAATTTTAATAATATACATGTCATTAATAAAATGGGTAGCAAACCTGACAAATATTTATTTAGACTGATCAAGTACACAGAGAATATTTGAATTACTAAAACTAGCATGAAAGAGGGGATATCCACTACCAAATTTACAACTTTGGTATAAAGGGAGTGTAAGGGAAACTATAAATAATAATATGGCAAAATATGACTACACTTAGATAACCTGCTTGAAAAGAATAAATTCCTCAAAGCCAATTAACAATTAAAACACTTCAACAAAGAACAGTCCAGGATCAGCGATAGCTTCATTCATGAATCTTGACAAATCTCAAAAGAAGTGTTAACATTAATCCTTCATTCATTCTTCAAAAAAAGATGACTTTTAATTCATTCTAAATTCAGTTTTTGTTCTTATTCCCAGACCAGACCAAGACACAGTAAGAAAATGCAGACCGCTATCTCTTATGACTATAGATTCAATATCCTCAACAAATTACCAGCAAACTGAATCCAACAGCATATTGAAAGGATTCTATGCCTAATTAGCATTTATTTTAGGAATTCAAAGTTGGTTCAACATTCAAAGACCAATAAATGCAAAACACTATATTGACAGTAAGAATAATGGAATGATCATTTAAAGTTTGCAGGCTAAGCATGTAACAACATTCAGTACTCTCTTATGATAAACACACTCATCAAATTGGGAGTAGAAGGTAAACTTCCCCAACATAAGAAAGGTACAATAAAAAAATTCAAAGTCAACATCATATTTAATGGTCAAAGATGGAACACTTGCTCCTTAAAATCAGAAAGACAAGGATATCTGTTTGTGCCACATCTATTTAACATTATTCTAGCTTTTAGCTGAGCACTTCAATAACAAAAAGAAATATGATATTATAATTGGAAAAGGAACAGGAGAACTACTTTCACAGTGAATGAGGTCTAGAAAATAGAAAATGTTTATAAATCTATTCAAAATATTAAAAGTAAACCAAGGACATATATTGGTATAAATTGGTATAAATCAGTATACACAAAATATACAAAAAATTAATCTATATATATATATTAGCTTTGAAGAACTTGACAGTTCTTGAATGAGGTCTTGCAGATAGAAAATGCTTAGAAATCTATTCAGCATATTAAAAGTAAACCAAGGTCATATATTGGTACAAGGTCAATAAATATAAAAAATACATAAAAAAATAATTGATTTATATATATTGGCATTGAAGAACCTGAAAGCTAGAACAACCTTACTTATAGTAGTATGGAAAAGAAGCAAATACAAAGGAATAACTTTAACATGATTAAAATAATTTAATTATTAATATAATTATATTATAATTTAAAATAAATTAAATCATAATTTTAATAATAAAATTACTTTCAGTATTAATTAACCAATTAGATGTACAGATCAAAATTTACGTGTATGTTTTCTGTTGTTAAAAACTTAGTAGCATAAAATAGCATAAATTTATTGTTATTTAATTATGGAACAAAAAACTCTGCAATAAACTTCACTGGGTTAAATTTATCAAGATATCAAAAAGGCAGTTTCCTCCTGGTGTGTCTTGGGGGTGAATCCCTTTCATACCACATGGCATCCTATCACTCTGACCCTGATCCTCTGTCTTCCTGTTTCCCATTTAAAGGAGACTTGTGATTACATTTACCCACCTGGATAATACAGGATAATCTCCTTATCTATAACTGACTAAAATTATATTCCATTTGTAAGTTTCATTCTACTTGTTCCCTAGTATATTTTATAGGTTCTGTACACTTTCCATTTCATATTTCCCATCACTCTTGAATACTGACTTTTAAATAATAAGAAGCTCTAGAAATAAGATTTTCTCCTCTACAGGACTTGCTGTTGCTGCTTTGGTTGCTTTTCAGAAGTAATTTAATCATGCCTGTATTCCTTGTTATGTGCGGTCCTAGTAGTTGCTTATTTAACTTAGTGAATAAAGAATGATGATGCAGGTAATGATTGCATGCTTTTAACCAGAAAGTCATCCCGTCAGGTTAGTGACTTCACATGCCTGTTGGAGCACACCTTCAACACTCTGGAAGTTTACACATTTGCCTTGGCTTTTTCTTTCCACTTGCTCTTATCCTGAGGGACAAGAAGAGGTGAGGGATTAGACCCCACTCAACTCTGTCCCAGGTATGTACACGGTCCATCAAGTGCATGTCCTCTGGTAGTGGTAGGATAATGTTTCAATACTCCCACAGACATAACCTACTCCTGCATTTCTTTTTAAAATTTCTGTTAAATTTTTATTTCCCTGTCATTAACGTGCCCAGCAGCTACAATATTAAATGCACGCTGGTTGTTTCCTACAAAAGTGCTGTTAAATAGTCCATTCAGAGTTAAGCCCCAACTCAGATAAAACAAGTCTTGAAATGGAGATTTCCAGGAACATCCAGAAAGTCTTAAGAGCCGTATTCTTCTGAGAATGGGGTTTGGTGGCAATGCCTAAGTGTGTTCTTCCTCTCGAGTCACTGGTACTTGGCTCTCGCAATTAGCATGCTTCTCAGGTGGTTTGTTTTCAAGACTTCTGTGGAGTCAGGAATGGGGCAAGTGAAAAACACGCAAAAGGTCATTGTTCTCACTTAGATTCAACAATCAGTTCCCTGGATTGGTGCAGGTCTTTGGTTACATTCTAGCGTTTTCAAAAGGTTGATTTTGACATTTTTTTTTCCAGTCTTCTTTTTATGAAGTAGATTTTTAAGGTCCTTATTCTGCTATTCTGGAATTGCTTCTCCCTAGGATTAGTTTTTTGACTGAAATATATTCTCCTCATAGTATTATTTGAATATATATATATATATTTTATAAATATATAAATATAAAAATATATAAAATATATATATTTTTTAGCTCTGAACTTTTATATTAAATGAAGGGCTGATATTAAGCTTTAGATTCCTTTGATAAAATGACCTCAGTAGTAACATGGTATGTATGAGTGTATGTGTATGTCTGGTAGTACATCTCTGTAATCAAATAATACCTACCAGAAATATGAGAGAAAGTGGCCACATTCCTGATCTAACATCTGTAATTCTGTTTACCAGAGTTAAACATTTACTGACTCCTTATTATGTTTTGATTACATTACTATTTTCCAAGGATGCAAAGCTAAGTAAGATACAAACCCTGTCCTTAATGAGCTTAGAGTATCCCTCAGATATTTCCTTTTGTTAGAAAGAGGAAAACAGGTTAATGGATATGGAGATAATATCAGTTTGAGTGAAGCAAATGTAGGCTAGAATCTGCCAAACACCAACAATGCCAACCTCAGCAAATGCTTCCTCTGGTTTACTAAGTCTTTTACACATACTGTTTTTAGGTGGTCTTCGCAAAAACCTTATACACAGAGTATCCCCGTTGAATGAGCAACAGAGGTGCTCAGAGACACATAACATGGCAGAGGCTACTGGACACATATGCAGTGGAAAACAGTTCTGACTTTAGAAGGTACTTTCATGTACAACCAGAGCCTCCCATTTTCAGGAGGAGAGTTCTGGGACAATCTTTCCAAGTTCCCAATAATGTGTAAAACTATGGGGAAACTTTATCTTCATAATACTATTTTTATGACACTCGTGCATCATTTAGAAAAGAAGTATGTTGTTACTCAGAGTTTAGGTGCTTCCCATAATGATAGCAAACAAAAATTAGAATACCAAATTTTTTGGTGATTCTAATTAAGAACAAAAGCATAGCACACACCTCTTTGATGTACATAAAGTACTGGCCTCTGAAGCTAAGAAAGAAGCAGAATCTCACCATCTTAGGGAGCTCGCCTACTGAGCTCTTCATTATGTTATGAAATTTGCAAACACTTAGTTTTATGCTTATAGCAGATAAAAGGGTTATCCACACCTCTGTGTTATATAAAAAAATTATATACTATCAGGAAACTTTCCTGTTATGGTTTTAGGCATTACATAAATATATGAATAGGTAACTTGGGCATGAAGAGAGAGTATGAGGGATTATGGAGAGGTCCATTTATTCACTATTCATAAATCAGCTTATGAGTGGCAGCTATGTTTTAACAGGATGCTGTCAGCTCGATTTCTGCCTCAGGCAGTGAACCTGGGGTGAAATGCAGCACTGTGAAATTGTTTAAACCACTAATCCCAACTGCTTTCATTTTATATAGATATTTGGGAAGATGCATGCTGTTTCACATAATAAGCTATGGTCATCAAAAGAAAGTACAACCCCAAGCAGTGGTGACTGGACACTATATTACATTAATAACTATCTTACTGTTATTGAACAGTTCTCTGGTATGAGTAAAAATCAAATAAAAATTATAAAGGTAGTGAAGCATGAGTTTTATTGATCTATTAATATCCACATAGAGATTGATACACAACTCATGTGTTTTAGTTGCCAAAATCTAGTCTAAATGGACCAACTATAATAAAACATGCCTGTGGATGTGTGAGGTCAGACATTATACACTTTACATCCCCCAAAAACAAAATACAGACTACTTTAAAAGTAATTTTTTGGTGATTCTAGCAATTTTTTCTCTTAAAACTATAAAACCTAAAAAATATGAAACATGTAGACTCCTTTCACTCTTCTAAAAATACAAAGGATTTTTGGTATAACTTTTAGAAAATACTTATGTTTTTAGGAAAATGAATATACAGTTTTCAAAATGATTTAATTTACTTTTCAGTTTAAATCCACTTCCATGTTTAATTATAAAAGGACTTGGGATGAGATCTTACTATTGTTTCATGGTTTTATAGTGTTCTTCTAATGCGGAATCAAAGTATAACAATAGACTCTTCCCTTTTTATTCACTGTGTTTAGGCTACTAGTCTCATAATGATACTTTACTTATTTTTAAATTATTTCTTCAAATTACTTCTTTATAAAAGAAATACATTCTCAAAATTCCCATTTATGAAAAAATAGCAATGTTACTATTGCCATTATTTTAGCATCAATAATAGCACTATTGAGCATATAAGTGCCTGGCAACAATATTTGTGGTTTTTATACATTATAGCATATACTCTTCACAAGCAATCTCAAAGTAAGGATCACTATTATACTAACTACACAAAAGAGAAAACTAACAGGGTGGATGAAGTTGAAACTTGTACTCAAAAATGGCAGCCTGAAACTCTGACCCCATATGTTATTAGCACTTTTTGGGTACATCTACCTTATACTGATGTATATTATAGTTCCTGACTTTTGGCATTGTACAATTTGCTCTTCTTGCAGTGCATCATCTCTTTGCATTGATCAGATTATCATTTGCAGTGATTGATGAATCACTTTCAACATTGAGTTCATCAGTTTACCAAGTCAATACAAAGGGTACTTTATCTTAGCAATGAATGCTATTAATCAAGTAATAATATGTAATAAAAGTAGACTCAACAGGGATTAGTATAACCCACATCATTTCTGAAAAGAGTCCTGAGACATAAATCCTACAAAGAAACTTAAAAACTTAGATACAAACAAAACTAGTTACACTTTAAGCAATAGATGGCAATCATCAGTTGTGTGTATGTTCTTTGGAAACACCGCAGAGTTTTTAAACGCCTCTAGCTTGTATGAAATCTGTATAGTTTTTGTGTAATGTTTGCAGTTAAATTTTTCCTACTTACATTTTCTTTAATGAGCTCTTTAATATGATAGTGAATGTCAGAGTCGAAAAAAACTTTGTTAAAAGATCATTATTTTTCATAGTAAACAGTAGAGAGACTAGATTAGGATATTTATATTCAGAAACTATGTCAAAGTAATGTTGTTTGATGAATCAAATAATCTCCAACTCAGGGATACAGGTTATTTATTCCTATGTCTCTGAGTCTGCAGGAGGGCTGTGGTTTAGCTGGTTGAAAGTGGGTTTAAGTAAACCAGGTGAGGGCAAGTTCCTGTAATCCCAATTATCTGGGAGGCTGAAGCTAGGAATCACTTGAGTCTGTGGGTTTGAGACAACCTCAGGCAACATAGTGAGACCTAGTATCTAAAAAAAAAGTGTGTTCAAGTAGGTGACACTCTTAGATACCGAGAAGGATTACTTGGTCTTCAATCCAGCTGATGAGTGGGATGCTGCTCTGCTCAGTGCCTGTATTTTTTCCTGAGGACTAAGCTAAAGTGGCATTGTATACACAGGGTGTGCTCTTCTTACAGTTATCACAGGAACACAGAAGGTAAAAGAAAACTGTGGAACTACATACCTCTATTTGTGCTACACTTGTTGATATCCCATTGCCAGGCAAGTTATCAGGCTAAGTCATATGTCAAATGCAGCATGTTAGTAGGATGTACCCACAAAGGAAGAAAAAAGGGAGTGATTTTGCTACATAAGCCAATCTCTCAGAAACAAGATTTTTTTGTTTTCTTATTCAAGCTATTAAGGATTATTGCTGGCTACAATGCAGATAAAAGTAAAAGGAAGGTGGTATGAAGGGCCTCGGTGAAGTATATAACCCAACCCTGTGAGTCAGGAAAGATTGTTCATTTTGGTTGGGGGTGAGGGGTATTTCTGAATAGTTTAAAGGATTCATTTATGTTAAATTCTGTGCAAACTTTATACATTTAAGATCTAACAATGAATCGTATCAATATTTCTCTTCATACAGCACAAAGTTTAATATATTATATTAAAACAGTTACTGTTTTATTAATTTCATTATTATTCTGTTTACTTGACATTTTAAAAAGTAAAATACTTCGAAGTCTGACTCTGACAGGTAGGGTTTTGTCAGGATCTTCTTATATTTATAGAATCTTTTGTTTTATATATTTCAACATCACAGAATCTGAATCCTCAAGTGATAGTTACTGTATCAGTTTGTTTTTTACCTGTCAGTTTCCTCTGGTTGATATTTTGTTATACATTAAATTTGTTATTTATGTATGGGAGATGTTTGCTATGTCCAGGGAAGACTGGCTTGGGTCATCAAGGTGTATGCAGTCATATTAAGTAGGAAAAACCCATAAACAACATCTGGATCATCGTGGTAAAAGAGACAGTGGTTATAATGTCACAGAAATCAGGAATATATCCAAATGGAAAAAAGGAATATATCCAAATGGAAATAGTCTCAAAAGTAGGAAAAAAATTCAAAAGGAATAATTTCAATTGAAAATAATTTTTATAACGTAGGCTTTTTTAATGTGTAAAAATTGTAGAAAACATAGGTGTCAATATATAGAGTGTGCAACCTGGTCTTCTCCCAAGGGGGCAGATTCAAACTGATGACAAAGATGGGTCTCTGAGAAGATTATAATTAAATTAGCTAATAAAAATGTATCTACAGATGAAAAATCATATTTGAATCAAATTTATTTGATTTGATTTTTAAAGTATAGAGGAATAGAAGAAGTTGCTCCAACAATAAAATATAAAATTACTTTAAATTTTTATATATTTTAGGATAAAATAATCTTAGCCATGATACAAATCAAAAGTCATAAATATAAACTTTAAAAAGCTTGAATTTCAACCTTTAAGTCATAAATATTATATGTTGGCACACTAAATTATTACAAATATACATATTATGTGCAATGTGTATATGGTCTTCAGTGCTGGTTTGCATAAAATTAACATTAAATTATTTTGAGGTCTAAAATGTAAACTTCAAAATTGACCTCTAGTCTAAGAGCTATTGTTGTTGTTCCAAACTTCATCCATTCTTTTTTAATAAATTCTATAAAAGTGTCCTTGCTATTCAATATCTGTCACTTAAAATACATATGATTATGTGTAATTTCTCCATTTTTATCCTAAACAATAGGAAAAAAAATAATGTGGCAGCATTTTACTACAATTCTTCCAGAGTACTAAATGGAAAATCATATTTTGAGCGAATAATGATGTATTTCATTTCATTTTCATTTCAATAACCAAGTGGGAAAACAGGAAGATCTATTAAAAGGACCATGTGCTGGCCAAGCACTAATGAGAAAATTTCGAGTCACTGGCTGTCATGGTAACAGGGCATTATCCAAATCTGATTAGTATGCCCAGTAGCTTCACAAGTGATAAGTTATATTTCTAATTGTGTTGTCTCTGTTTGGAGATGGGTTTTACATTCCTAAGAGGTGACAAATTGTTGTGGCTCTATTCATCTATATACGCGATATGGACTGTGCTACATGTTCAAAAATTAAGTTCAAACATCTAGCACAAAAGGTAAATTATACTTTGAAAAGCTTTTCAAAAATTAAGTGAAGAATTAGTTTGCTCTTTACATTCATTCATAAACTTCTGAGTCATTTAGTCAATTTTTATTCTAATCTAGTTTCATAGACATTCATACAACAACAGATAAGGCAGGGATGGTTAAGCATGGAGGGGTGTGTTATGGGGGGGTGTTGTAACTTGAAAATCTATAAAAAGGCGCCCTAAGAACAAAATTTTATAATGGGCTGGTTTAGAAATGATACCAGGAATGATTTCTCTCCAAGAGTAATTAGACCAGAGAGTTAAAAAGAAAAGTGGAATCCAATAGTATTTACAAATGTTAAATAGAGTGATGAACAAGAGAGAGAGTCAGGATTGGGGGTAAGAATCCATCATTGAAAACGTGAGCATCTTAGTTCCAAAAAATAGTTGGTTGTGGTGGTACATGCCTGTAATCCCAGCTACCTGGGAAGCTGAGGCTGGGGATTGCTTGAATCTGTGTTACCCCAGACAACGTGAGCCTGCAGTTCCATGGGCAAAATAGCGAGACCTAGTCTCAAAAAAAAAAAAAAAAAAAAAGAAAATTTGAACATCTCACCATCAACAGTAAGAACAGTAAGTCTGTGTGCTTTATAAAACCCTTCCGCCTGTGCCATTGATCTTAACTATGGAATTCAGCGGATTCTGAAAGCTGCAGGGTTCCAGTCTTTCAGTTATGCTACATCCTCCTTAGTATCTTGAGTGCCATTGAAATTTTAAAGAAACTGATTTCTACCTTCTGATCCTTTTTGGTAGATAACTAAATTCTAAAAGAAAAACTTGCAAGATTAACAGTAGCAAAGTAAACATGGTCATGCATTATTGACTAGAAATCTGTGTGCCTTGTCAGAGCTTGTGAATATAAGAAACATTAATAATGCTTGTCCTGGGAAGCTTATTACTTTCGCTAAATGCATCAGCATGTGGACTGAGTTTTACATGTACCGAGTATCAAACTCAATCAATCTAAACTCAATATAATGAAAGCCAAAAGAGCATTTATCTACACATTTTGAAATTCAGGAAAAGGCTGCAGAGAACAAGTATTAAAGTATAAAGTTTTATTTACATGAGAAAAGTAAGTCCTTGGTATCTATTGTATTACACACACCTAAGAACTTACATACATTAAATATTTTAATATTTGTTTACATACTTAAAATTTTTAAATTGACAAGGGAAAAGATCTTATACTAATTATTCTTATCTTTATAATCAAGGAAATGGCTAGAAGGAAACCTTTGAAGATGATGGCATGTTTGTGGTTACGGTCACAATATTAATCTCCACACTCACCAAACTATATATTATTTGTATATGTTTTGTATGTTCATCATGTACCCAGAAGTGCCTTTAAAAGCATCAATGAAGAAATAGGTGTTAGCTTCGTCAGGGAACTACAGGTACTGACCTGGGATGGAAGCAGCAACCTGAAAGCCAGTCAGTGTGACCGAGTCCTGTGAGAAGCACATTGCCTTTGGGGAGACCCACCATCTTCCAGAGGCGGTCTTCACCACAGGTGATGAGGATATCTTTGTGGGGGTGCATGATGATACTGCATAGGAAGAGAGAGGAGAGTGTCATGTGGTGATGGCAATAAAAGTTTAACATTCAGAATAAATGAAACCCAATGATTATTTCCATTCAGCAAGGTAACACAGTTCATAATGAGTTAACCAGAAAGTGAGAGAAACCGGGTTCTATGCCCTGGCTAGAGCTGTAGTTCCAACACCAATAGTTTTCTGATCACTGTCAATGTAAATAGCTTTATTAGATCTCAGATTCCTCACTTCAAAACTAAGATGGCTGACTTAGGTGATTGCTCATGTTTAATTTTGGTTCACAAACAATAATTCTGCTTTTCCTTTTAAGAAGGAAAAGGTATTGCTAATGACAATGTGGTGCTAGGTTATTTGATCCAGCAGCCATACCTATTATAGAAAATAAAAACTCTTGTCAGAATACAGAATATCTTAAATCAGATATTATCCAGGAGAAGATCATGAATTATAACCATATAATCATAGGTCTATAATAAATACTATAAATGAAACATTAACTCCCTGGGCCACTATCTACACAAAGCAAAGAAGTTCAAATTCTGTGCTAATTCACCACTTAAATTGGCTTCAGTCAATGCACAGTACACAAATTGTGGTAATGAATTCAGGGTGCATAAGGCAATTCCCACTCTCTAAAGATCTAGAAAGAAATGAGAAAGACGTAAAATTGATGATTAACACATTAAGCCGTATTACTTGAACCAGGCTATGATCATTGTGGCTATTTAAACATTGGAGCTAAACCATTCTGAAATCAAGAGTCTGCAAGGTTAATGCCTGATATTTTATCTATGGCAATGTTTTAATCGTATTTATATAGAGTTTCCTCTATGTTTGATGATGTAACAGGATGAAATGTGACCAACATTAGACATTTGTTAAAAGGTAACCTAAACACTGGCAAAAAGTTATTCACTTTCAACATAGCCATCTCATATTGAAGACATAATGTAGTTACTTTTCATCATAGTTAAGTGAAATGAATAAAAGCAAAAACAATAAAATTTCCAATTCATTTCTACCACCATCCATTCTGAGTGGTTTTGTTCCTTTCTCCTGCAATATGGACTTTCAGGAAACCAATTTCCAAATGAAACCATGAACTTAGCTCATAACTTAGACCTAACTCCAGGAGTTACAATAGAGCAAAAAATTTCTCATTAAGGATCTCTTCCATTAAGACCATTAAGTTTCCAAAATTTAAACTAAAAATGCATTTCCTTGCACTAGACCTATCCTGTCCTGGAAATCTGTTGAGACCCAATAATGTTGGAAATATTCAACTCTCACACAAGTAACCACTAAGAGCAAGACCTTCTGTCTAAGTGAAACATTCTTTCATTTTTTTTCACAATACTTGCTTTTCAAAATAAACACACAGAAGGGAAATTATTCATTTTGCAATTCATCATTTAAGTGGCTTCTGACTTTCAGAAGGCCAATTCAGGAAAGGAATTTATTACAGCTCAAACTCAGTAGAAGCTACATTTATAGAACTTAATTAGAAGAAAAAATATGGTGAAAGGTAAAAAAAAAAAGTCACATTGAAATGAATTCTATATTCAAATACACATAAGAAGGCAAACCAAATCCTGGTAGCTGAGTATGATGTATGTTGGCTCACAGCTTTCCTGGCAGACACATGCACACTTGACTAGATGATAAATGACCCTCTTTAAGTCAAGATAACTAAAATCATTGATGTCTTTACGAACTTTGAAAGGTAAGTTTCCAAAATGACTTTTGTGAGGGGAGCTGTTTGCAGAAGTTAAAGGAAAAAAATGTAACTACAATCCCATTGATGGCTAGTGAGATTTGGATGTTTTTTTCCAGATTCCTCATTTTTTACACATGAAGCCTTCACCACGACAAACCTTTGAATTCACTTCCATTTGCAAAGGCCGAACCACTAATGATACCCTATATTTTATTTGTCCATGTATGATTCCTTTCCCAACACTTTTTTTTAAAATATCACTCAATTATTGATTTTTTTGGTAATCATTCTGAATAATTTCATTCAAGTACTATGATTTCTATCATTTGTTCTATTGTTTAAAGAATATATTTTAACTTCATTCATGAAATGGTCTTTAAGGGAATAGAAATATTCTGGTATCTATACAAGGGGGTTTAAGACTAATAATAATCAGTTAATAAATTGTAAATATGGAATAATTACATCAGTAAAGACTAAGCCATAATAATAGAGACACCCAATCAGGAGTTGTAAATCTCAACTCAGATTATTCATTGAGATGATCAAGATGGGGGATGGTGGCTAAGGGTATGGACTAGAAATAATTTCCTAGATACAGAAGTTTAATGTTATTATCAACTCCTTAATGAGTCACTGGTATCTGAAATCCTCTTACCCCACCTCTTCATCCTTGTCATCATCATCGTTGTCATCATCATCATCATTGCAATTATCACTGTCAAATGACAATAACATCTAACATTGTTTGAAAATTTAGTGTGTCCAAGAACTAGTACAAGTGCTGAATTCTCACAATAGTGAAATAAAAGTTCATAGGGAATGTTTCATATCTGTTTTCTTGCTGTATAATGGCTGTATACACACCTCAAAAAGCAGTTTGGATATAGTAGCTATGCAATAAATGCTTGTCAAATATCTGACTAAGTGTTTGGCCTTGGTACTATTAATTTTTCTGATAAGTAAGCAGAGGTTGAGATATAATGTAAATTGCTCAAGTTCATATTTGAAAAGTAATGGAGAATAAATGAATCTGGGATAATCCGGCTTAGAGGCTCATGATTTTAGCTGTTTCATTGTTTCATAGTTTATATGTGTACATTATACACATCAAAAATTGTTATTGTAGTAATTGTAGAAAATAAATACCAGTCTATGCTTAATCAATCAGTAATTATTAAATCCCATGTTAAGAAAACATTCAGAAATCTCAGTAGATACATACATACACACACACGCAGATTGATCTATCTATCTATCTATCTATCTATCTATCTATCTATCTATCTATCTATCTATCTATCTATCTATCTATCTATCTATCTATCTATCTCTTGATCCATCTATAACAGAGTTTAATATCAACTGACATAATAGCCTTAAAAGAATTATAAGACTTTTATAAGTACTCACCACAATTATACAGGCAAATTATATTTATACAGGCAAAACTCTTTGATGCTGTGGAAGAACCTAAGTGAGCAGAAACCTTACTCAGTCTTTTCTGTACCAGACTTCAATGTGATGTAGTTGTACTTAAAAATAATTTTTAAAAATAATTTAATGGCTTATAGACTACATTATATTGATGTTATATAATTGACATTATATTGTACAATAGTTTATATAGAGGTTTAATTGACATTGTACTATATAATTGATATATCATATTGCATTATTATATGACTATATTTTATATTGTTAATTTACATTTAGGTGTGGAGTATAATGATTTGATATGTTTATGCATTGTGAAATGATCACCACAGTAAGCAGAGTTAACATCTGTAAACAGTCATTCTTATAAAGGAATTATTTTGTAATTTTAGGAACCCACCAAGTTGAAACACTTCAGTTTAACTGCTTCTATTCAGATAATGAGAACTTGTTTTCTAGTTATCAATGAGAACAGTTTTTCTTTTCCTGTATTTGATCTGCAAATGTTCGTTGAGTTGAAAAGGTATGCATTTCGCATGGCCTCCTATGGGAAATTCTGATAGTAGTGTACCCATTACACACTCACTCCTATTCTACCACCATAGACTATGTGCTTCTTTCCTATTTTATTCTTACCCCTCCTTCACCCTTGGTAGGAGAGGGTGCTTCCAAATCTGTGATCAGATGTCAAGGGTTAGTTCTTCAGCTTGTTTTCAAATGATTATAAATTTAGTTACTTTATATTTCACATACTAGTGACACCAATGAAATTTAATTGGTGTTTTCATGCTAAAATAAGCTTTCTATTGCACTCCAAGTTGTCAGAGGGCACCAAGCTTTGATCCACCTATTTTCGAAGTGTACTCTGTAAAGAATAAATGTAGGATATTTAATAAGTTTTTACTCCATAAGCTTTCAATTCATTGAGAATTTCCCCAGTATATTTAGGCCTCATGTTTTCTTTATTATTATTCTGATCATTTCTCAACCAGTTTTTAAAGAAGGTGAAGGAAAAATAACTAAAACTTTATAGAAGTCAGTCTCTGATCCCATAGTTACATGCATTAACAAATTCAGTGGAAATTCCTCCCCCCATGACTTACATCTATTATCATCATTTAGCAGATGGAAGACTCAATTACTTCACCAGAAATTGAGTGATCTACCAAGGTCACAAAATCAAAGAGTGGCAAAGTCAAAATAGGTTAAAAGATAATAATTGAGAAAGAAGTATTTAGAGTGTAAAGCAAAAGTTGGCTAACTTTTTCTGTAAAGAGCCAGATAGTAAATATTTCAGGCTTATGGAGCTAATGCTTTCTGTCATAACTCGTCAACTTAGCCATTGTAACACTAAATAACAAGAAACAAAACTTGAATGAGCAGGGATGCATTCCGATAAATCTTAACTAACAATACCAGGTGATGGACTAGATTTTGTCTTTGGGTCTGAGTTTGCCTACCCTACTCCTAAGCAGTTACACTGCATGGAGTGGATTAATGTTTGATGGAGTGGACTCCAGAATAAGGATGTTTGAACTCTAGTTCATGTCTACTTGCTAGACGTCTTTACATAAATTAGTTCCCCAGCCTGTGTCTCAGGTTTTTCTGAAAAAAAGGGGAATAAAATAGTATTGACTTTTTCATGGATTTGTTTTTGAATTAAGTAAGGTAATCCTGTAAAGGATGTTGAACAGTGTTAGGCATATAGTAAAAGCTCAGTGAACAGTATCATATTCAGACAGGCATGGCCCCTGGGACCAGCCTTCTTACTCAATATTAGCCTACAATTTCCCAGCTGATTATACTGTACAACCACTCAGCCTCAGTTCCTAACATGTGAAAAGGAAGGATTATTATTATTAATTAATAAACTGCTATGTTGTGAGGTTAAGATGCAATGTAAGTAAAGTGGTTGGGAAAATACCTGAACATAAATGCCACGTTATCATAACTCAACATTATTACACTTCATTATCACCCATCCCTGGTGGAGGAAACTTCTATAGTCCATATAGGCTTTGTTGAGGGATTAAAAAGTGCTTATATTATAACTATTTAGAGGAAAATTTAGAGGGAAAGGGTGTTTTATATGGTTCTCATCAGACAAGGACATTTCTGGATTTTACTTGATATTAATAACACGATTACAAGATTACAAATTGTATTTCATACACAAATTACCAAAAAGACAATTCTATGGTTTCTTTTATGATACGGTTTTTCAAGAACACATGGAAAGAAATAGTGGACAGGATTCTCGCATGACCTATTCCCTGCCTTCATGTACACATCTGGCATAAAGTAGTTCCTGGCCCTGGGGGCTGGCTTGAGGGTCCCCCACTCTGCCCCTAGGCATGCTGAGGAAGAGAGCATAATTTTTCTTCTCAAGCTCTGTCCACACAACTCTTGCAACCATAAAATAACTTTGATTCTGAAAGATGTCTTTGTGGAGTTCTAATTAATATGAATAATGAATTACTTAATAATCTTCCTGGCAGCTGCCCTAAGTGCCACAAAGTCATTGTACTTTAAACTTTGAATATAAGCTTTCCACTTCTCTATAACTTACTATTAATTATAATTACACAATTTGAAGACAAAGGCCCTGTCACCTTATTCCTAAGCTTGTGACTTGGGCAAAAATAGCACAGGAAAACATCTCAAGCTTTCAAAAAGAAAATTGTGGGAAAATGCTAGTCCTTCTTCACTAATGCCTTGATGAAGCATCCATAAAATGTTTTGTTAAACAATATACTAACAGACAAGTTACATAAAATATTATGTTTTCACAGAGATCGTCTCCCTTTTACAATAGGGACACTTTTCTTATAATAGGCTACATGACATAGACTTCAAAAACTCTCCGCTCTAATTGAAACTGTTCTTTTCAGTAGTGGCATTACACAAGAATATTTTGGAGGGAATATGTGTAGGTAGGTGTATGGCGAACACCATTAATTATCAGAAGAGATGGTGACATAAGCACCAGCATAAGACTTTTCGAAGAGAAGAATTAATCCAAAAAAAGATTGTCACAAGAAAGACTAATTAGATACCCCTGTCTTCACGTTAGGTTATTCAGCATTATAAATGTTTCCTTCATGTTGGTTCACAGGCTTTAATTATTTCTATCACAGAAAATGTTAAGTGGACTAAAATGAATCAATATCAAAATGTGTGCCCTATGGACATTAGGTGACCTGAACTACGAACGCTTAAGGACACTACAGTCATACTTTTTATATACTTTTTACAGCTTACCAGGACAAATAGATATTAAACTCTTATCTTACCCATGCTCAGTTAATGAGTGCATCTGACATTTGGGTAGGCATCAGGATTTATAAAATACTCTGAAGTGCAACCTTCTTTCATTATGTTAAGAAAAAGGCATCAAGAGAGCCAAATAATAGAGGCATCACTCCTTAGGAGCTTATATATGTGGCAGGAAAGAAACAACAGAACAAAATCACTAAATAAAATAGCCCAGCTACAATGAAAACATAACAATGTGATATGACAATGATATGGGGAAAATGTGATTTTCTACAAGGTTAGGAGAGAAATTTTCATGGAAGATGTGGTATCGTGCCTTAGTTCAGAGGGCAAGAAGAGCATCCTTAGGCCCATCTACAGCACAAGTGTGAATGTGCTAAAGCTCAAAAGCAGGTCCTGTGCTCAGGAGACAGAAGCAAGAAGGGATGAATGTAGAGTTGAGGCAGAGAGAACAGTGCTGAGGTTAGAGAAGGAGGAGAAAGAGGAAGGCAAGGATGTGATCATATAGGACCTCACAGACTGCAGATTAAAGACCAAAATGTATCCTAAGATGGAATGGTTTTAAGTAGGAGAATGATGGATGACTTATTGAAATAGTTTCTCTAGCTGCAGTCCAAAAAATAAGAAAGTGGAATGCAAGAGGAAAAAGCAGGTCATCAGCTAGAAGTATACAACAGTAACAAGAATAATGGCTTTAAATTCACTTAAAATAGAGCTCTTTGTTATTATAACAGAGGTAATTTTAGTATATTAACATCTTCACCACTGCCTTTAAGGAGTCCCAATGTATAGCATTTTCACCAATAAGGAATATTAAATAATTAAATGTTTTCCCTGATGCCAAATATAATGGAGCAAAAGTTATAAAAACAAATGTGTACACAAAGCAAAATTATTAAAAATCTGTCAAAATAAAATATTACATTTCATCCACTTTCAGAAGTCAGCTAAGAAATATGAAAAACTGAAACCTTAATACTCCTTGGCACTTTAAGTAATAAAAATTGATATATTTACAGATTGATTCAAAGCAGATTTAGATTCATATCGTCAGGCCTTGGAAAGCAGCACCTTATCATTTTCACTAAAGAGGGTGTCCATTTCCACAGTTTATTGGGTTGTTAATAATGTGTTATGGAATAGTTATAGGGGTTAATGTCTCCATTTTATTTTTCTTTTCCAGTATAATTCCAACTTATTATGTAAAGTGAATGTGGCATAGGGTGGGATGCCAAATAGTCACCCCCTTGCCTTGCTACTTGGGGGGTCATGTTAATCCCAATCATTAGGAAGCTAAGGTGCAAACAAGATTGGATGCATTTCAGGCTCCTCTGTAGGGGGAAACTTTAAGTGGTCATTTAAATACTTAATAGATATTTTAAATCAAAATCCCATTTACAAAAGAATATATTATCCAGTTACCTAACATTATAACACTTAAGCCATTTTATTAATTTACAAAATCAACTCAAATCCATGTTTTTTAGCAAAACAAAGTATTGGTCTTTCTCACTGCATGTACAGAAGCAGTTTCAAACAATTTCACAATAATTATATTTTATTCTTAAATTAGGTAGCGCTATCTATACCGCTAAGTTTTAACTTAATTCCAAATATAGCCAGTTCTCTAGGAAAAGCTCTCAGGTTGGATTAAGTTAAATTCTAGCTAATCTTATAATTAAATTGAAACAACTATGAATAAATAAGGATAATAGTATTTGTTACATTTTCTATAGAATAATATATTTTTTATAAAAAAGTTTTTCTCAAATACACATACAAATGTAAAGATTCTTTCCATTTTTACTCAACTGAAAAAAATCATTAGTGACAAGTTAACACATCTGCAAATATGCAACCAAATTATCTTCTAGAAGGCACCGACCTTGTCTACACAACTGACTGGATTTCTTTGGTTCACAGGATTGGTGGGGCTTTTGCTTTGGTAAGTGTGTCCCAGGTCATTTCCCAATTATCTTCCAAAATAAAATCTTAAGACATAGGGACTAGTGATTGTTTAAAAAATATAATTTAACTGTATTTTGCTTTTCTTTTTCCAATGTAGAGGTGATGTCATTTATCTTGTTTCCTTTATTCTTGAAGGAATCAAATTAAACGAATCTTAGCAAAGGATAATCAATCTGAATAACAACATTTCTACTTTTCTCCAAACTTACTGAGCTTACTATGTTCAACAAAGACCATTTCAAAATAGAGAGACAATTAATGAAATTTATAAACTGAAATGACAGGCAAAGACAAGCCCTACTGTTATAAAATGCAATGAGCAAAATCAAGGTTAACCTCTTCCAGATTTAAAAAAAATATCCGTGGAACCTTCCTGCTACCTTAGCAGCTGAACATTTTATGCTCTGTAGTTTTACACATAGAGTGTTTCATGTTATAAAATTTCTGTAGTTCTTGTGGTTTATCATACAAAGCTACATTACACATTTATGTTGCTAAGAATTCAACAATAAAATTTATTTGGCTATTTCATGTTTCAGCAATTTACAAGAATTCTGTATAATTATGAATATAAAATTTTGCAATTCACATCACCTGAGCATATTAGTGACTCAGAGAAGAGGCTTTTCTGAGATAGTGATATTGCCCAATGAGAAAAACTTTATCCTAGAAAATCTCTTCTCCAGGAGGAAATTTAGACAGATAATGTAGAATTAACCTAGGAATAACTGGAAGTGTGACTATGTGAGCTATAGAATTAAGGTAAATTTATATGTTGAGGTATAGTGTAACATTCTGTTCCGAATTTATTAATTTATTAGAAATCAACAAGTCAATGTGATGATTCTCATAATCTTAATAATTCACAACTTTTCTTATGTAATTGAGAAGTAAACTAGAAATTAAGAAGTAAACTAAAAAATTAAGCAATGAATTACTTATGGTTATGTTATTTTTGAGGAGTACTCAGTAAAAGTAAACTTTTTTACAAAATTTTGGCATGTAAGAGACATGTACTGAAATCATCATTATAAAATAGTTGAAAATCTCAATTTTCATATAGGGTAGACACTCACTATAGTTGGCTGGAGATGTTGGCCAGGGGTGAATGAGAAATTGTCAGGAGAGAGCTCCACTACTTTTCAGT
Source organism: Uropsilus gracilis (assembly GCA_004024945.1). Classification (NCBI taxonomy): domain Eukaryota; kingdom Metazoa; phylum Chordata; class Mammalia; order Eulipotyphla; family Talpidae; genus Uropsilus; species Uropsilus gracilis. The sequence continues at coordinate 97,010 of PVHY01000604.1, read as the reverse complement.
GGATAGAGGTAAGAAAATAGAGTAAGAACTGAGGTGATGAGACAACCTCCACAATGCAGCTAAAATACACAAAATAAACTGAATTTAAGTTTGGTAGTCAGACATATACAGCCAGGACTGATGAATGCAATGAAAAAAGTTTAAGGGATGGAATTAGGTGGCTAATTGAGCTAAGGTAAGAAGTGATAAACACATAAAAATGCGGGACAGAAATCCTAAAGAGGGAACTATGTCAACAAAAATGAGTCCAAACAATAACAGTTTATTAACAAAAGCAAGCAACAATCATGGAATGGGCGTGATGATTGACCCTGTAGTAAGATGATGCCTCATTTGTCTATTATTCCAGCACATTTGTCTCTGCATATTTAAAGCTGCCAACATCTTTCTTTTTTTACTTCATTTGAAAGAAACAAAAAGAGATGTCTATTGACTCCTTGTCCAATTCCCAAATATCCACCTTGAGTAAGAAAAGAGAAAAGAGGGAAGCAATCCAGTCGTATCCTGCCACAATCTCAAGTAAAAGTTGGAGCCTCTATTTTTACATACTCAATATTACAATCACTCCACAGATATTCAATCCCATGATTTATTATCTTCCTTGAGTGCTACCAAATTCAATGAACAAGAGAAAAGGTATGCACCAGTCCCAGTCTCTCAAGCACAGTTTGTTCAATTTTCTTTTGTAAATAAAATCAAATGACTTTCCTTACTGCAGTCTTTAAAGGCTGCAGCACTAACCCCTCTCTTTAAAATTACCCAACACTTCCCTGTACTATATGGCTTTGCCTCCAGTTTCTTTTGGCATCATATGTATTTGCATGTATGCTTGTATGCATGTGCCATTGCATAGGAGGAAGTGTACGTGTGACTTATATTTTAACATTTGAATGTCTTTAACAAGGAGAGGGAAACTCAGAAACTCATTGCAAGAATACCAGCTTGCTGCACAGTTTATAGACTCTATAATTCTCCCTATTAAATTTCTCCCTGGTACTTCACTTTCTCCCATGTACTGTTGTCCATTCTCCACCTCATTCATGTAGTTATAGAAATGCACAAGCTTCTCTGTTTCTGTTACTTGCACACTGTTTCATCTCTTCTAAGTCTAAGGATTCAGTGAAATTTCATCTGATTTAATAACTTGACTTATTTTAGTGTATTTGATTACTTTTCTATCCTCCTATACAACAGAACAATCACTCCCCTACCCAAATTGGTGTGATCTATAAGAAATCTACAACTTTTATAAATGCTCTAAAGATGTAATATTATTATAATTTCATATTATAATTTAAAAGATTGTTAGACCGAAGCCTCTCATCATTTTTAATGAGAAATGTCCTTTGAGCATTATACTTCTGGCCCCTATCCCTGATGCCCTGTGTATTAGTGTAACCCTAACACACAGGAGGAAGCAGGAACGAATCCACGGAGGCAGGAACAACTTATCTGTATGGTTTTGCAATAAAGAGTAAGTTTTACATTATTCCCCTCCTTCCAGGTTTTCTCAATTTGGTGCAGTCTTTCTGCAGTGATTACATTTCTGCTACTCTGTGTTGAATACAACAAACATAGGTCTCAGTGTTCTAAGTCAGCTACTCTTTAGCACTTTCTGTGCCACAGAAGGTTAGCCTATTTATAAAAGTGGAGTAGAAAGTCCACAGGAGCAGTGTACCAAAATGCATCCCTCTAATCCAGCTTTTATCAGTAAAAGCTAATGTTTTCTCTTCATCTTTCAGAATCCTGTGTTTGCTCTCAGTGAATCCTTGACTTGATCAAGGGAAGAGGCTATTTATTGGCTCTCTGAATTCTAAATTCTGAGAAAAAAGATAAGTACCATCATTTGGAAAACTAACATAAGAGGGTTTTTATAATCTTGGAGCGCATTGAATTTGATTTCAGTAGTTTTGGGTAGCTTCTAATATGTCTTGTGTTTTTAGGCTCGCTACTACTCTTACAACGAGTAGATGGTTCTGACTAATGTGGACCAAGGACCAAGGTGATCGCTGTGGACCGTGTTGGTCTCTCTAACTGGCCTCAAGAAATAATCTTTCAAACAATGTGAAGCATTAAATGGCAAACATCAGCCTTCTACTTAGAATAACTTGTGAAAAATAAAAGCTTTCTTGAGATAAATGAGAAACAGGTCGCTTCCTCTCTCTTATTTTCTTAGGACTTTAAAAATAAAGTTCCCCATACTTTGACCAAATCATCTGGGCTACCTGTCTGTACATTTACTAATTTTTAGAACATCAATGCTGGGGAACTAAATAATATTTAGTTAAATTTCACAGAATGCACTCAGCAAGGCATCTCTCATGTTAAATATTGCTTATCATTTATTAATAGTAATCATTAATGTGTTTATTAAAATTGCTTGTTTTTTCCTTAGTTCCATACTTATTAATCATTTTTAAATTTCTCAGTAAACTTATTTTTCAAATTTTAAACTGTATTATTAGTAACTGGACTTTTAAAAATCATGTTTTTATTGTGCTAATATTGATTTACAAATTAGATTGTATTTTAGAGATAAAAGATTCCCCTTTATGTTTTACCACATCACACCCACCTTAAAGGCACCCAGGGTCCTTCACCAGAACCCCCTGAGCTCCCTCCCTTCACTTTGCTCTTGATCCTCCCCTTTTCTCTCTTGCTATTCAGTCAGGTTTTGAGGGTTTGTTAGTGATTTGACTTTATCTGTCTTTATTGTTTTTCTATATTCCTCAAATAAGAACATCATCCAGCATTTCTATCCTTCCTTCTGACTTATTTTCACTTAGTGTGACCCCCTCAGGTTGCATCCACATTCTTACAAATGGAATGAGTTTATTTTTTCATTAGCAGATTAGCATTCCATTGTGTTAAAATACCACATTATTCTTATCCACTCATCTATTTCTCGGGCACCTAGTTTATTTCCATAGTTAGGCTATAACTGAATTTCAAACATCAATTTATTTAATATATTAAGTATTCAAACTTGCACGACACTGAATTATACATAACAGTTTGTGACATGGGGGGATTCAGAGAGAGTTGTCATCTGATGGTTTTGGCCTTTTAGTGCTTATCCGAAATGTATACTCTAATAGAGAGAAGTGGAAAATAGATTCTTAATACCAGTCCATACAAAACACTGTCTTTATGGATTTCTCTTTAAGTCAGGTTTCAGACAAAGGCTGTAAAAGATCCAAAATATTGATTAGTTCATTGTTGCTGGATGTAACACAAAATTGTTGAGACAACAACAAGGTATTTTTTACCTATCTTTGTCATAGTTAATCATGAGAATACTGGATTTCACAGGATAACAATCAAGAACGGTGATGAATGCTATCCTATTAAAATATCTGATAATCTTAAACTGACTTAAAATATTTTTTAGGTAAATCAGTTTTGCCTTTCAGCTTTCTCTGGAAAATACAAAAAATAAGTTATCATCAGGAAAATGTTTACCTCCCCATAAACAGCAATTCATTTGCAGAAAGAGATGAACGGATGAACGTACAATATTAACAAATTTTTCAGTGCTCTAATGGTCCACAGTGTCTAGTGTTGGATATTAACAAAATAATACTTTCACAAGCCATACATTGTCTAATATAATTGCCTTCTGTTTCTAACAGTTCACTTCTTAGTGAATTTCTCTAAATGGCGAGACACATGCAATGGAATTGGATAAACAAATGATATATGTGTGTATGTATATTTTATAAAAATACAAATGTTTTATTACTTATTATAAAATAGATCCATGCAAACAAAATAGAAAATAGTTCCAAGATGACTGCTAAATTGTATATTTTCAAAATACACAGTAAGCATTTAGTAGATGCATTACAATAATAATCTATATTACTCAGATTAAATTCTTAATCTCTTGCTTGTGTTAGTCCAAATACACTTATTTCTATGAAAGAATCATATTCTTTAAGATTCTTAAACTTTGTCAATTCAGGAAAGAAATAAAATTATCATCTTTAAAACAGTTATTCAAAACTCATAATTATTTATTATATGGTATCATATGTCTTTCTATTTCAATCACCTTAATCAAAAGTTATATAATGCATATGTACTTTTAAAAACTGTAGAAATGAACATGAATGCTTAATTATGATTTTAAAAGTCATATAATTATATCCCATCACAATTTTGTGATTAAAATATTCTCCGCTGAGTGAGTGTGTCTAAAAAAAATTAGTAATTCAGGGAAATTTTTCCTTATAAAAATAACTTAGATTTTAGTCACATAAATATTTGTGTCACATGAAGGAAAAAAAATCCCATTAAACATTAAAGCATAGAATTTATTATGGAACTTGAAGATCTAATAATGCATGTATAATTTGAAACAATGATAAGAGTCATAATTACAGTCTACAAGAAAGAGTATTCCCTGTACTAAAAGAAAAAAAATCTTCAATTACCAAATAAAGTAGCATTAAACTTCATTAACTTAACAATTAAATTCAACTTCAAATTGGAAAAATACAATATAACCTTGAAGCAACATCAACAATTAAGTCAGAACTACAAGAAGGAGAAGAACGCGTTAAGACCATCCAAATTATTGGCCATCTGTTTCTCAAAGTTTATGTAGACTTTTATTAAAGTGATCATTTTAGTCATTTTTAGAATGGAAAACATTTCTTTACAAAACATGAATTTCATCACATAGGCACACAATTAAATAGACCACAGATCTAAAATAGATGTGGACCTTTACTTCCCAGCAACATTATGTGCAAGAGCCAACTGTTCTTGTGCCTCATCAGCTTCCCAAGAAGTGAAGACACAATCTTGCCAACCTAAGTCTGTTTTTACTTGTCCATTGTCATTAGCCACAATTGCCATGCTCACAGCTATTCTTAGGGGTGGGGTGGGGCCCAGTATGATATCTTTTTCTCTTTCACCTAAAGACAATCAAAAAGCCCCCAAAGCAAAATTAATAGACAACAAAACTGTCCATCACTTGAATGGACAGAAATACAATATACCCATGAAAATTAGTAAGTGAACCTTAACCAAGCCATAAAGTCTACTTGAGATATTACCAAAGGCTGTTTCCAGACTAAGAGACTTAGATGCTTAGGTCTTTGTACCTCTTTATTCATTTTTGATGATGACCATTATCATTTCAAGTTCTAGTTTCCAGTGTTCTTAGCCAAACCACACAACTCTCAGATACATAACAAGCATAAGAACTCACTCTGTGCTTTTCAAATGTATTGTTCTGCTTCAGCTTCTTAGTGGCAGTTCATTCTCCCAGAAGACACTCTGTCTGTCCTCTTCCCACTCACCAATCCTAGTCAGCACAGTGCAGTTTAGAAATCCCATCACAAAGATTGTCTCTTCCAAGAGGTCTTCCTTGGTTTCCTCTAATTGGCAGTACTATCTCATATGTGAATCCGCAGAGTGATTAGTTAGACATTTACAGAAATTTATCATATTCTGCCTCACATGGATTCCTATACATTTTCCAAAATTCCCAGGGATTTTTCAAAGTCTAACAATCACTGTTTCATTTCTCATTCATCTTTTAAACGATAATTTCTTATTAGAAGGGAAACCAACACAGGAACCACAAACTGGGAAAAAATAGCAGTTCTCTTCCATTTTGTGTAATTCAATAGCCTCCTAAACAAGACCATAAATTTTAGGCCTATTATCTAGTACACAGCCAGCTAAACAGGAAAACATCTGGAAGGTTTTGTTTCATTGTCAAGGTAAGAATTGCCTCCATTCTTTCCTCACTTGGTAGTGAAAACTAGGCCTAAGAATGGCTATCACTAAATTTAGGTGATTAAAAACACAATTCCTTCTCTATCTTCTTAATCACCTAATAACATTTAAATGCACATTCCTAATTTCCAAGTGTGAAAAGACTGTCCAAATTTTAAACAACAGAACATCTTATTTAAGAAATTGTCTGCTTTAAAAGCCCAACGGAACCTCAAGGGTAATTGTGAGACAGTACTATAGAAAGCATGCTGAATATAATGTTCTCTTTTAGATATATTGCCAATAAAAATGGTCTTATCCTACGTCTCCTATTTCTCTCTTGTTTTTCAATATAGGAAGCAACTTCCCTTTCATCCCCTTTTGATGGATTTCAGTGGGAACTCACAAAATTCATTTCAAAAGAAAAAAGATGTTTTAAATGGAAGTGCATGAGAAAGTGGGTAATTTTTACTACGGGGTTGTATGCAGTATAATCAACCCATAACATTTCACTGATGGATAACATGGTTGAATGCATGCTACACACTGTATAGATCATTATTTGCTGCTTTCAACAATAATATCACATTCTAGAGAGTGGAGTATGTTCTCTTACAAGGAAATTTACAGTCCATACAAAAAGGTTCTCATTTTAGAATTGTTCATTTTTATTAGATACTGTATATGAGTGAGTTCTCAAAATGCTTTAGAATTTTGCAATGGTTAGCCCACATAAGTGTAATGATGAATTATTTTATATTATTGTTTTGCTTGACATCTTATAGGGAGAGCCTGGTGAAATATTAAGACATTTTCGATTTTTTATGCATTATTTGTGACACTAATACTTTTTTTAAGGAGGAGAGAAGAGGCAAGAGTGAAAAAGAGATGATGAGAATATTTTCTCAAATATATGGAGAGGGAAATAATGCATTTTTTTTACTACACTGCAAATATTTTATTCTTGAATCAAAAAATAATAGCAGATAAAAGAACACATCAGCAGACCTTTATTAATGTCTTTCTGCAAAAGCCCTATGCACATGAGCATTTTAAATTTGATGGCAGTTAAAGAACTGTATTATCTGTAGTAGGGTTAACCAATTTATCTAATAGAAATTCTTCATTTAAATTTATATTTTAAAGGCCGGGCACAGTGGCTTGTGCTTGTAAGCTTCAGCCTATGAAGCGGCCGGGGCTAGGGATCGCGGTTCGAGTTCCGCCTGGGGCCCGTAGCGAGACCTAGTTCCAAAAAAATAGCTGGGCGTGGTGGCGCGCGCCTGTCATCCCAGCTACCTGGGACGCTGAGGCTGGGGATTGCTTGAGTCCGTGGTACCCCGGGCAACGAGAGCCTGCGGTTCCACGGGCAAAAATAGCGAGACCTAGTCTCAAAAAAAAAAAAAAAAAC